>CAJQZJ010000309.1:6492193-6533379 GCA_907164525.1 Lophiomys imhausi | reverse complement strand
ACACACACACACACACACACACACACACACACAATTGATGTTTAAAAACAAAACTATAAAGGACAACATAAACACCCCAACTTGTATAGTGCTGCAAACAAACATTTTGGTTTTGTACTTTTTTTCTTGCTTTGCCTAAAACTCCTTTGTACAAACAGCCACTATCCCAGTAAACCAGCAATATATCACATTTGAACTGGACAACTGCATCATGTTGACTGAAATTATTCTAGCAACTCACCTGACATTTACACAACTGAACTACAAGCCTTATGTCTTGCCTATTTTTAAAGTCTGGAACTATTTTCAATCACTCAGCTGTGTATCTGTGTGTACATTTTCTTCAATCAGTCTTTCCTGCAAAAGTAGAATCCAGAATTCCAGTAAGGAAGGCAATGGGCTGGGTAAGATAGATAGTATGTCAAAAACAGCTTTTGGCCTACTCTCTCAAAAAGGAATCAGGGTAGCTTTAAGTTTAACAGAAAAAGCCTACAGTACAGAAATATACTTGACAGCTCTAGAGAACATAAGAGGCCAGGGATCTGGAATCCTGTTTCTCATACTGCATCTTGTTAATCTCAGAGAGGGGTTTTAGATGAATTTGTAGGCTTTGTCATCCAGGTCCCCGGTTTTTCCGTTCTCTTGCCCCAATACTATCCAACCAAACAATATCTTCTCACTATGCTTGCTCATTTGCCTTTTAAACAGGCATGTACAAACCAGATAGCACATACCCACTCCTCCACCTAGAAGAATGAACCTAGCATGTACCTTCTACTATCTCCAAACCCTTGACCAAGGAAGAAGCCAAGAAGCCTGCCTGTATCACCAGGCCCCACCTCCCTCCCAAACACGGGCACTCAAGCAGAATGCTACCATATGCTGTTCTCTAAAGATGACTGTCCTATTTTGCTGAGAAGCAGGAAACTCCATTCAGTCTTTCTGTTTTGGCCCATCTCAGTAAAATCCAAGTACATAAAGCCCCTCTTCCCTGTCTTCCCTCCACCACTTGTGCTTCACACCTGTAATCCTCAGCATCCAATAGGATAAGGTAGGAAAATTGTGAGTTTTTAAGAACCAGTCTAGGTGGGCTAGTATAGTGAGTTCTAAGACATGCCAGGCTCTAAAGGAAGACTCTGTCTCAAACAACAGCAACAAAAAGAAAAAACATGCGTAACTCCACTTTCATTAATCAGTAAGGAGGGTACTTCTAAGGATGAACAACCTAAGAACGCACTCTAAGTATGTCTAGATTTTTTCTTGAAAATAAGTTCAATTATCATGATTTCATCACTTCTCAACTGTGTTCCTAAAAGAGCTTCTCACATTTAAATACTCACATATAGGTTTACAACACTTCCTTCAAATCACTCCTTAAAATATCTTAACTGTTTCATAAAATTAAAGTAATCTGATTTCATTTTCACAAAACCTGGTTCTTTAGAAACAGCTCTGTCAATTAAAAAAAAAAAAATCCAGGGCTGGAGAGATGTTCATGGTTAAGGCCCTTAGGGCAATTCTAGAGGACCTGAGTTTGGTTCCAGCATACACATCCTAGGTGACTCATAATGGCCTGTAACTCTAACTTCAGGGGCTCTGATGCCTTCTTCTGGCCTCTACAAGCATCCATATATATGGTATAAATTCACAGAGACAGTCAGAAAAAAAATAAATAAACCTTTTAAAAAAAATCCACTTTTTCAGAATTAAGAAAAACACACATAAAGAAAAGGGCCTGTTCTGTTCCTTAAGTCATTACAGCATGTTAATAAACTATGAGTTGCATTAGAAACAAGCAAACCAAAAAAAGGACCACATAAATGTTTACCTTCCAGGTAAGGGCCCACTGTAGAAGAATACAGTTTTCATTCTTTTTTTTTTTTTTGGTTTTTCGAGACAGGGTTTCTCTGTGTAACAGCCCTGGCTGTCCTGGACTCGCTTTGTAGACCAGGCTGGCCTCGAACTCACAGAGATCCGACTGCCTCTGCCTCCCGAGTGCTGGGATTAAAGGCGTGTGCCACCACCGCCCGGCTCAGTTTTCATTCTTTTTGTGAGAATGCTTTAGTTCTCACTTGAACAACTCTTTGGAGCCAGGCATAGTGGTGAATGCTCCTATTCTCAGCCTTTGAGAGGTAGAGACAGGAGGATCATTGTAAGTCTAAGTCTGAGAGTACATAGGCTATGGAGTGAGACTTTGTATCAAAAAACAAAACAAAACAAAAACCTTTGCTTGTGTTAGTATCAGTTGGGGGAATGATAATTGGGAATTAAACCCAGGGCCTCACACATACTAGGCAAGTGCTTTGCCACTGGGCTACACCTCTTGAGAGCCTGCTGCTTTTAAGGAATTCATTTATGATTTGCTCTAAGCTAGACAATTAGCTATTTCTTTCTTCTTTTTTAAAAAATTTATTTATTTTACATATATGAGAGCCCTATCTGCATGTACACCTGCATGCCAGAAGAGGCCATCAGATTCCAGAGTAGATGGTTATGAGCCACCATGTGGTTGCTGGGAATTGAACTCCAGACCCCTGGAAGAGCAAACAGTGCTCTTAACCGCTGAGCCATTATTAATTTGGAACTCAAAAAAAATTTCACCAGGAGGTGGTGGCACACATCCATGCCTTTAATTCCAGCACTTGGGAGGCAGAGGCAGGCAAATCTCTGAGTTTAACGACAGCCTGGTCTACAGAGTGAGTTCTATCTAGTACAACCAGGGCTACAGAGAGAAACCCTTTCTTTTTATTTTTTTATTTTATTTTATTTCTTCAAGTTACATCTCAAGAAACCCTTTCTTGAGAAACAAACACAAATAAAACTCCAGGGCAGGAGAGATGGCTCAGCAGTTAAGAATACTAGTTTCTCTTCCAGAGAACCCAGGTTCAATTCCAAGCACCTACATGGCAGGTCATAACTATCTCTAACTCCAGTTCCAGGGGATCTGACATCCTCACACAGACATACAAGCAGGCAATACACCAATGCACATGAAATAAAAATAAATAAAATTATAAAAAAGTTCGCAAAAGTGGGTTGTCTTATGTTTATTGAAACAGGGTTACGCTCTACAATCTAGACTGGCCTGGAATTTGATAATTACTCCAGGCTGGCCTCTTAACTCAGGACCTTGCTGCCTAAGTTTCCAAAGTGATAAAAGATAGTCATGTGCCACCACACTGAGCTATTTGGGGTTATTTTGTTCTTATTGTTTAAAGGAACTGATTACTAACCTGTATAAATTCATTCTTTGTAGCATTTGTTTATAATATCCCAGATAGAATAATATTTTTGTTATTCTAGATGGTAATTACATGCATGGTCAATCACCAACTTCTTTAGTATCATTTCTTGTGAACAGATCCCTGTTAGCCTAACAAAATTCATAGTTTTGGACCACGTAAAACTTGTTAGTCCTTCCATTCCAAGGCCTCTCATGAAGGCATCTACAAGAGATGTATACAGTGTGTGTGTTGGGGGGGGAGACATAAAAGAAGGAAGGGGCTGGAAATACAGAGCTCAGTTGGTAGAGTGCTTAACTAGCATGCACTGCTCAACATGGTGGTACATACAATCCCACCATGAGGCAGAAGTAGCGGCTGGATCAGGTGCTGAGGCCATTTTTTGTTTTGTTTTGTTTTTTTGAGACAGGGTTTCTCTGTGTAGCCCTGACTGTCCTGGACTCACTTTATAGACCAGGCTGGCCTTGAACTTGCAGAGATCCACTGGGATTAAAGGCATGTGCTACCACACCCGGCAATTACAGACAGCTCTGAACTGCCATGTGGGTGCTGGGATTTGAACCTGAGTGTGCATATGACCCTAAATTCAATCCCCCATACAAAAAACAAACAAAAAAAAAAACAATCTATAACATTTTTTACTACAAACCTATGGTGTATCCCATCAACTCCAGAGTCATAACAATGTTTTTTATTTCCAGTTTTGGTGCTAACCAGGTAACTTTGTGAACATTGATTTTTCTTTTTAAAAATGTTCATTCTTACTGGGAGGAGAAGCTGCATGCCATGCATGTGTGTGGAGGTGGTACTCTCTTTCCATCTTTACGTGGGTTCCAGAAATCAAACTCAGGCGCCAGGCTTCTGCGGCAAGCAACTTTACCCACTGAGTCATCTCACCAGTCTCTTTCTTTTTGAGGCTCAAATATCCCAGTTGGTCTTTAACCCCCTGCACTCCTGACTCTTTTATCTCTACCTAAGAGCCAGAAGTATAGGCATACAGTATCATCTCAGCTTATAGGGTGCTAAGCAGTCCCAGGGCTTCAGATATGCCAACTAAGCACTTTACCAACTGAGCTATCTTCCCAGCAGTTTTGTGAGACTATTACATACCCTCATGTATTTTCTCATATGAAAAATGGTTAACAAACAGTACCTATTGTACAGAATGTTAGGATTTGTATATAAAACATAGAAAACACTCAAATAAGCATTTGCTACTGTTATTCTTCTAGACATTAAATGCTAGTGTAAGGTAAGTACCAGAAAGCTTAACTCTTTAGCAAATGATTATATCTCTTCAAAATGGTCGTATTACTAGAAAGAAAAAGGATACAAATAAGAAGTAAAAATGCCTCTATTTTTTGAAGATATGATCCTATACTTAAAAGACCCTAAAGATGGGGCTGGAGAGATGGCTCAGCGGTTAAGAGCACTGCCTAGTGCTCTTCCAAAGGTCCTGAGTTCAATTCCCAGCAACCACATGGTGGCTCACAACCATCCACAATGTGATCTGGTGCCCTCTTCTGGAATGCAGGTGTACATGCAGATAGAGCACACATATGCATAAAACAAATAAAATAAAAAAATAAAAAAAAAAAAGACCCTAAAGACTCCATCAGAAAATTCTTGGATCTGCTGTACACTTAACAAAGTTAACAAGATACAAAAATCAACATGAAAAACCAATAGTGTTAAGGCTGGAGAGATGGTAAGGCTGCTCTACCAGAGAACCTGGGCTCATTTTCCAGCATCCATATGGCAGCTCACAACTATTTATGTAATTCCAGTTCAAAGGGGTTTTATACCTTCTTCTGGTTTCCCCAGGCACTGAATGCACACACATAGTACAGACATACATGCAGGCAAAACATCCAAATGTATAAAATTAAAAATAAAAGGTGAGGTCAATAAATTCAGTGGTAATATTTCTCATTAAAAGGAGAAAGGGAGAACAGGTAGGAAGGCAACGCTTGGCTAACAGATCAGCAACCAACTAGACACCTGTTAGCATCCAACAGGTACACAGTGTTTCTCATTATTCAGTATTGGACCAATGATCCTAAGTGCAGTTCATTAAAAAAAATTTTAGGCTGGGTGTGGTGGTGCATGCCTTTAATCCTAGCATTCAGGTGGCAGAAGCAGGTGGATCTCTGTGAGTTTGAGGCCAGCCTAGTCTACAAAGCAAGGCCAGGACTCTGTTAAACAAAGAAACCCTGTCTCGAAACCCCCCCAAATTAAATTTATTTCATGAGTGTTCTATCTGCAAGTATGTGCATCATGTGCATGCCTGGTGCCCATGGAGGTCAGAAGAGGATATGGATCCTCTGGAACTAGTTACACGTGGTTGTGGGTGCTATGTGGGTGCTGGAAACTGAATCCAGATCCTCTAGGAAAGCAGCCATCTTAATCATTGAGCAATCTCACCAGTCTGCTTTCTCTTCTTCCTTGAAATTTATTATCCCCTTCATCACATCAAAATCAGTTTGTGGAAGCTTTTAAAGTGGGTACACATAAACAAAGCCAGTAACAGCACTCAGGAGGCAGAGGCAGGAGGATCTCTGAGTTTGAGTTCAACCTGATCTACAGAGTGAGTTCCAGGATAGCCAGGGCTACACAGAGAAACCTTGTCTCAAAAAACAAAACAAAACAATAAAAACAGGAAAATTATAAAAACGTTAAAAGAACAAAAACAAAGAAAAAACTATAACATAAATGTGCTAATCACAGTATCAGTTGCTGAGGCAGAGTTGTAAAAACCAAGGAACTGAGTTAGAGGCCAGCCTGCTTGCTCTACATAGTGAGTCCCAGGACAGCCAGGACTAGGACTACATAGTGAGACCCTGTCTCAAACAACAAAGAAAAAGAGCTGTGACTGATTTTGATCTTAACAAGAGTCCCTACCTAATAGTTCATGGTATCAATGAGAAAATAGTAGAACAGGAAAATGAGAACTGCCAAGAGGAAGAAGATTAAGCCAACGCGTTGTTATCGTCAATAGTTTTAGAACGTTCTGAGGTATGCAGGACCCAGAGTCCCCCATCAGACTTAGTCTTCAAAGACAGAATACACACCACTGGATAGCCATAGGATTCTGTATCTATACCAATTCAGATCCAGATAGAAGTCACCTCAGTAAAGCTGATTCTCCAGCATTTAAAGACTTTTCATCTCCAAATGAGGAATAGTTATAAACATATGCAGCAAACTGTCTTGTCCCCACTCAGCTGACAAGTTCTATTCCCAGTTCTATAGCCTGTGACTCACAGAGATAAGGTGGGGGAAGGAAGTAAAAGGAAGCAGTAAAACAAAGAACTTCACAGATGGGGTGATCAAGATTGAAGTTACCTGAATCATTAAAGTAATCTCAGAGCAAGCCAACAACTTCTTTTAAAACAGTATTGATCATGTCCCCTTTACTCCCTAAATAGCTATGATATCACAAGACATTACAAGGCCTGTTAGGCGAAACTTTGGGAAGTGCTGTGAATCCAGACAACAGCACAGAATGCTCCAAAACCAAAAATAACCAGGCATTCTCCACAGCTCTTCTCAGCAAAAGGCCAAATCAATAGCCATACTGTACCCACTCCTAAAGAGATGCACATAAAATCTTTAGAAAGCTGGTTTCTCAGCTTTTTATACTTAAAATTTACATCAGAAAATGTGTTCAGTCGCGCCCATAAGAGCTAATCTTTGTGATCTGTTTAAAACACAAAACAACAAGTGCTTCTTTGGTGAGCCATGTTCTAAGGCAGCTCAGAGACCTCCTGACACTACACCCACCAGCCTGGCATCTTCTCAAGATACTACTAGCTGACTACAGCACTTTCTTCAACCCAGTTCCAAAATTCTCAATTTTCCGCAAATTGTACCTGACAAACCTAAACAAATCAAACCAAAAAGACAAATTAAGTCACCTCTTTTACTTGAAAACCTTAGTCCTCCACAGAAATGCACACAGACAGACAGATGGATGACGAACGTTAAGAACACAAACTTCAAGCCCTGGCTGAATTCTGAGCAGGTCTGAGGCAGTGTGGGTGCACAGGGTAACTACACCGCCTAACTAGTGGGCTGCCCCTGCTGTTGCTGTACAAATATAGAAAGCTGAAAAGTGGAGCAGCAGCTTCCACAGAGCAGCCTCTGCTCTGCACTGAGAGGGAGGAGCAGGAGACTGAGCAGCTTTACCCATACATGGTTGCTGAAAGGGGGCCATTAGTGAAAGGGCAATTATCTCTCACACGCATTCTGTTCATAAACTCCAGATAGGAAGCACAAGCACACAGGCATGAAGGAAGGTTTGAGAAATTCTATCTCAGTCAAGGAGTATCCCAATGATTATAGTCACTTATTCTAAGATCCTCAGCCTGAGGAACTGAAAATACTGAAGAAACTTTACTAGGTCAGATTCTTGCTAGAATAGCAACCAACCATTATAAGGCTCAATCTATCTTTTAAATCCTGAAGTGTAATGCAAAAAAACAGGCTACCTCCCACATTTAAGGAAACAATATAAACTGGACTACCCTTTGGTCCCCATAAATCTCAGACTGCTGGGGAGGGTCTGGTCAATACAAATTATGTCAGAATGATAACTTTTTAAATACATTTCTCAAGATGCTGGCTTATATAATCAAGGCAAATATCTGTTCCCAAAATTATTTTATATAGCAACTAAGATTCACCTCACTGAGAAATACATGAATACTCAATTTCTGACTAGAGTAAATTCTTCAAAAATTGGAAATGCAGCAGCTGATTATTCAGAGTGCAGTGCTTCATATGGAAGATGCTGTAATACAAACTGAAACTGTACTAACACTGACTGACCTCCAACACTTCCTGTCTAGCTCCTGGAAAAGTTGAATCAATATTCAAGATAGTAATTGCTGACAATATTTGACTAGTGACAAAGCATGAGTAACAAACTGTCAATGTTACCCCCATTAAGAGAAGCAAGCAGGGCTGGAGAGATGGCTAAGGGGTTGAGAGCACTTCCAGAGGACCTGGGTTCAATCCCCAGCAGCCATATGACAGCTCACAACTGTCTGTAACTCCAATGTTTGACACCCTCACACAGATAATACATGCAGGCTAAATAAATAAACAAACAACAAACCAAAAAAAGAAAACCCCAATGCACATAAAATAAAAATAAATAAACCATTAAAAAAAAAAAGAAGAGAGAAGAGAGCAAAGGCAGGCTTAGAGTTTATTCTCACCTACATTCTTTCACTAATTAACCTGCAGTGTCTTCCATGTGAGGAAATGCAGATTTGGAATAGACTTAAGTTCCTTTGCCCTAGAATTTTTTGAGTCTGCAATTTCCTTCTTTTTGTTTTGGTTTTCGAAACAGGGTTTCTCTGTGTATTCCCAGCTGACCTGAACTCACTTTGTAGACCAGGCCATAGAGATCCACCACCCTCTACCTCCCGAGTGCTGGGATTAAAGGTGTGTGCCACCACACCCAGCAATTACAGACACCTGTGAACTGCCATGTGGGTGCTGGGATTTGAACCCTGGTTCTGTGGAAGAACAGCCAGTGCTCTTAACCCGAGCCTGCAATTTCAACCTAAAATGTTTTATGAGACTAATATCATATGACTTACGGTTTCTGTCTACTTTAGAGAAAAATACACTTTAAAGAAAGAAAAAACTGGGCACATCTGTAACCCTAAAATCCTAGCATTCAGCGGTACCCCCACACAAGGAGAGTAACTCAGCATTCACTCAAAGATTTCTCACCCAACATGTTCAGGAAAATATTCTTCCACTTCCACCACTACTGATTAGTCTTTTGAATAAATTTTAAACCATTTTTTTGAACAAACAAAACAAAAAACAAAATAAGAACACTTGGGAGGTAGAAGCAGAAGGATCTAGAGTTCAAGGTCATCCTCAGCTAATCAAGTTAGGAAGCCAACCTGGAAGCATCTAGTGCCACTTGTAGTGGGACTAGAAATACTGAGGACTTGTGGTCCTTGGTCAGGAAATAACTACTGTATCATCATGCCAACAAACGAGCTGCTGAGAAAAGAGTATTAGCTTCTCGCCAGAGGTGAACATGTGGTGGGGCTATCATAAAAATTCTAGGTAGTCCCCCTCTCCTTGCCAAACCTCTTCCTAAAATTTATAAAGAATAAGTAAAAAATTTAAGCCGGGCGGTGGTGGCGCACGCCTTTAATCCCAGCACTTGGGAGGCAGAGGCAGGCGGATCTTTGTGAGTTCGAGGCCAGCCTGGTCTACAAAGCGAGTCCAGGACAGCCAGAGATATTCAGAGAAACCCTGTCTCGAAAAACCAAAAAAAAAAAAAAAAAAAAAAAATTAAGACATAAATGGTCCTACATATTTACTTTTCTTATTTGCAAATTAACTTTTTTGAATTCTGAACTTTTTTTTTTTGAGACAGGGTTTCTCTGTGTATTCTTGACTCTCCTGGACTCACTTTGTAGACCAGGCTGGCCTCCAACTCACAGAGATCCTCCTGCCTCTGGCTCCCAAGTGCTGGGATTAAAGGCGTGAGCCACCATGCCTGGCTGAACTTTTCTTTTTCATTGATAACTTAATGAAATGAAACAATACCAAACTTAATTTCTCAATCCCATGACATATTCCTCCAGTGCAAAACAAAGCCTTGTCTTGCTATTTGACATAATAAAAAAGCACACCCCAGCAGTTCTTTGAAAGAACATATCTCACAAAACAGACATGCCATGTGTTCAACAAGTCATTGAGATCTCTTAATGATATATAATGGCTTGTGTATTAATCTTTAAGAATCTGAACAGCTTTGTTTTAACAACTTTGATACTTTGATTGCTTACAGCAGCTTATGGTGGATATGCCATATGTTATGTAACACGGCTTTAAAAAAAATCACTTTGCTATGTGTAAGCAACTAAGCAAAAATAAACACAAAAGTCCCTAATTTTATACAGCAAGGATAATTAAAATATCTCAAAATCAAAATGGCTATAAGTCTCTATAGCACAATGACTTAGCAAGTCATTTCTTCTCTCTGGACCCATTTCCTCAAGTGAAAAATAGGATAAGACCAAATCAGAGCTCTATGCCAAAGGCCCCACAGACCTCTACAATTTTGTTTTTTGTTTTTTTAAGACACGGTTTCTCTGTGTATCCCTGGCTGTCCTGGACTCACTTTGCAGACTAGGCTGGCCTTGAACTCACAGAGATCCGATTGCCTCTGCCTCCCAAGTGCATGCCCAGCAATTACAGACACCTGTGATCTGCCATGTGGGTGCTGGGATTTGAACCCAGGTCCTTTGGAAGAGCCAGTGTTCTTAATCGCTGAGCCATCTCTCCAGCCCCAGACCTCTACAATTAATAGATATTTCAAGTATTCCAAAAGCTCTTATATTATGCACAAAATTACACACACGGATGGGGAGAGTGCAACAAGAGATTTAAGATTAGGTTTCAGAACCTGAGATGGAACTTGAATAAAATGGGCACACCTATAAACCCAGCACACTGGTGGTAAAGGCAAGACATCTGCAAGCTTGAGGTCAACGATGACTATTCTACTCTTGCCTTGAAGCAAAACACTAAACTGGGAATGGTGACCCATGCTTGTAATTCTATCTCTCAGAAGGCAAAAAGGATTGCTCTGAGTTAAAGGCTAGCATGAGGTACAGTGTAACAAGACTTTGTCTCAAAGACAAAATAAGTAAGACAATACAGTGGGGGAGGAGAACTAAGACTAAAATGAAAGAAATGAAAAAGAAACCAAGAAAGAAGTTATTATCATATGAACAAGGAAAACAATCTATGAATAAAGAGTGTTCTATACCTCAACTGGTGGAAAACTATTTTTTTTTTTTTTTTGGTTTTTCGAGACAGGGTTTCTCTGTGTATCCTTGGCTGTCCTGGACTCACTTTGTAGACCAGGCTGGCCTCGAACTCACAAAGATCCGCCTGCCTCTGCCTCCCAAGTGCTGGGATTAAAGGCGTGCGCCACCACCGCCCGGCATGAAAACTATTAACTGGGAATACAAACACTCATATCTCAGAACTTGGTAAGCTGAGGCAGGAAAATCAGAAGTTCAAAGCCAGCCTTGGCGAGACATCAAATTTGGGACCAACCTGGGCTTGAGAACTTGTCTCTAGAAAAAAAGTATATTTAAAAACAAAAACAAGGCCAGGCATGGTGGCACAGGCCTTTAATCTCAGCATTTGGAAGGCAAAGGCAGCTGGATCTCTGTAAGAGGCCAGTTTGGTTTACATAAGTGAGTTCAAGGCCAGCTGGAGCCATATAGTGAAGACCTGGGGGGAGGTAAAGGAGAGAACAACACTGGGGTCTGGGGTAGCACACAAAACTAGCCTTTGACTAAAAGAATAAGAAGAACAAACAGGGAAAAAAAAACCTTAAAGATTTAAGCCTTAACATTTTTAGGTTCTCATAGCAACCTAAGTCAGTATGCTAAACATACTGTATATAAAGCACATATCTGGAGGCTTAGCTAGTAAATTCAAATATGACATATGTGCAATGTGGGCGACATTATTCTGAGAACTTTAAAATCTTCTAACTTTTATTTTGTAGTCCAAAAGACAACATAATAGCCAACTATGCAGAGGGTGGAAGCTCAAGTAAGAGGCACAAAGAATACAAAAAGAAGCATAGAGATGAAAGACAAGAAAATTCACATTATCAGAAAAATAAATCTCAAATATGGCTCTCTCCCACTGTCAATCAACCTGTAAATGGAGGCTTCAAGTCCAAGCTGGTAGGGAGAAGGTATCAAGATCCCATTTAGGATACTCTTCAATGTGGGCCCAATTCAAAGAAGGCGTAGAGAAAGACCAGACAATATAGCAAATATGGCAGCTGACTTTATGGTAGGCTAGAGAAAATTATGTTTTCTTTTTCCTTTTTTCTAGAATCCCATAGCATATGGCTGTTTAGAATTCAAACAGTGTCAGGTGGGCCTGGTAATAGAACACAGAAGTATGAGTTCAATCCCCAGTACAGGAAAAAGAAAGGAGAAGGGGGTGAGACCGCCAGTTCCAGAGCTAAAAAGTAAGAATAAATGTCTGAGATTAGGAGGATCAAGCTTTAAAGAACAACTGGGAAGGGCTGGAGAGAGTTTGCAGTTAAGAGCACTGCTAAAGTTCTCTTACAGGCTCAATTCCAAGTACTGACTAATAACCTCTGTAACTCCAATTAACTCCAGTTCCAGGGAGTCCAATGCCCTCTTCTGGCTTCCACAAGCACTGCACACACCTGGTACATAGAGTTACATACAAGCAAAACACTCACACATTAAAAAAAAAAAAAAAGCAAATCTCAGAAGAGGAAGAAGGAAGAGGAAGGAGGAAGAAGAAAGAAGCGCAAAGGACAGCTGGGGCTATAGCTCAGTGGTAGAGTGCTTGCCTGTCACACTTGAGGCCCAGGGTTCGGTGCCTTCTATATCACTGAAGAACAAAGACAGGAGTCAAGAGATGACAATCCCACCCCATTTCACTAAGAAATCAAATAAAGTCACAATGCTCAGTCCACTTCCCTACCCAAAAAGGACTCAATGAGAGTTAGCACATGCCTGTAATCATCTATAATCCAGCATCTTTCAAATGGCAGGGACAGGAAGAAAACAAATTAAGAGGCCAGTCTAAGCTATGTAAATGTTCCAGGACAGCCTGGAATACACAAAAGTCTCTGTCTCAAAAGCAAAACAAAACAAAAAAGACAGGTGTTGGTGAGAAGGCTTGGCAGATTAAAAAACAAAAACAAAAAACCCTTGCCACAAAGCCTGGTCACCTGAATAAGATCCCAGGTTACTACATGGTAGAAGGAGAAAACTGTCTCCTTCAAGTTGTCCTCTGTCTCCACTGGCACTCACACACTTATACATACACTTCCACACAAATAAATAAATGTAATAAAAAGAGGTAGATAGTTCCAAGGCAGCTTACTAGGGAGACCTTGTGTGTACAAAAGAAAATTCATTGGTCAAATAAGATTAATGATATTTTAGAGTTAGGGAAAGGAACACTTTAGGAAAAGGCTAGGTTTTTTTTTTATGGTTTTTTTTTTTTGGAGACAGCGTTTCTCTGTGTGGCCCTGGCTGTCCTGGACTCGCTTTGTAGACCAGGCTGGCCTTGAACTCACAGTGATCCACCTGCCTCTGTCTCCCAAGTGCTGGGATTAAAAGCATGTTCCACCATGCCCGGCTGAAAGGCTAGGTTTTAAGAATCACAACTGCATCTAACAACTAAAGTATCCAATTACCTTGAATACAAGACTAGTACTGTGTTCATCAACTTATGCAATCTTAAAAATTTTTAAAGTCAGGAGTAATGACACTTACCTATATTCTCAGCACTTGGGAGAGGAAAACATGGGGATCATGAGTTTAAGGCCAGCCCTACATAAGCAAGCGTAAAGCTATCTTGTGCTACAAGAGACCCTTTCTCAAAAACACAAGAAACGGGGCTGGAGAGATGGCTCAAGGGTTAAGAGCACTTCTGCTAGCTGCTCTTCCACAGGTTCTGAGTTCAATTCCCAGTAACCACATGATGGCTCATAACCATCTATAATGAGATCTGGTCCCTCTTCTGGCCTGCAGGTGTACACGCAGACAGAACGCTATATACATAATAAATAAATCTTTAACCCCCCCACACATAAACACACAAGAAACAACAATAAAAACAAAAGCCAAAACTGAGAAGGCACTAGCAGAAGAAGGAGGCTCTCAAAAGTCTGAGGCTTATCTGAGCTACATACAGAGTGACCAGGTGAGCCGAAGTTAGAAAATAAAAGCCTGGATCAAAAAGATCCATAAAACTCAGAGCTTCAGCGGAGCGTGGTGGCACAGGCCTTTAATCCCAGCACTTAGGAGGCAGAACCAGGTGAATCTGTGTGAGTTCGAGGCCAGCCTGGTCTACAAAGCAAGTCCAGGACAGCCAGGGATGTTACATAGAGAAACCTTGTCTCAAAAAAAAAAAAACAAACAAACAACACCTCAGAGCTTCAGGCTGAAGAGATAGCTCAGTGGTTAAAAGCACTGGCTGCTTTTCCAGAAGACCTGGGTTTGGTTCCCAGCACCCACATGGCAGCTCACAACTGTCCACAACTCCAGTTCCAGAGAATCTGACTACCTCACACAGACAAAACACCAACGCACATGAAATAAAAATTAAAAACAAAAAAACCCTCAGAGCTGAATTTGCTAACACACACCTACCCAATCAGTAATCAAGAGGCAGAGATAAGAATCTCCTAAATGGCTAGCCTGGACTACATAAGCAAGACTCTCAAATAATAAAATATCACATTTCCTTTTTCTTTTTCTAGGTACTGGAGGTCCAACCCAGAACCTCTGTATGCTAGATAAATGCTACAACTATTGAGCTGCATTCCCAGGCTCACTACATTTAATTACAGCATTCTCTATTCTATTGAAGACAGCAAAAAACTGCCAACTGCATTTTCACTTTGGTGGGTTGGTTTTTGTTTTGTTTTGGTTTTGGTTTTTCGAGAAAAGGTTTCTGTGTGTATACTGGGCTATCCTGGACTCACTTTGTAGACCAGGCTGGCCTTGAACTCACAGAGATCCACCTGCCTCTGCCTCCCTAGTGTTGGGATTAAAGGCGTACGCTACCGGTAACGCCTGACAATTGCTTTGGTTTTCTGTAACACAAAAATAAATACACGTTTGTGTTTGCTTAAGTTAAAAGACATAAATAACCTTGAATATTTACCTACTATGACTTTCCAAGCAGCTGTAAACAAGAAGCATGAACTAAACCTGAAGCACTCACTGACCAGGGTATTAGATGACTTGCATAATGAATAATGTGGCATTCAAAAATAGGCCTAAAGATCCTTCCTCGTAGGACTAGAGAGATGCCTCAGCAGTTAAGAGTTCTGGCTGCTCTTCCAAAGGATCCAGGTTCAAATGCTCAAATCCCAGCACCCACATGGCAGTTCACAGCTGTCTGTAATTGCTCGGCATGGTGTTGCACGCCTTTACTCCCAGCACTTGGGAGGCAGGTGGATCTCTGTAAGTTTAAGGCTAGTCTGGTCTACAAAGGAGTCCAGGATAGCCAGGGCTACATTAGAGAAACCCTGTCTTGAAAAAATCAAAAAATTCTTCCTCATAGACAAGTGTAAGTAATAATTATCTGATGTTAATTTTTTTTTTTTTTTTTTTTTGTTTTTTTCGAGACAGGGTTTCTCTGTGTATCCTTGGCTGTCCTGGACTCACTTTGTAGACCAGGCTGGCCTCGAACTCACAAAGATCCGCCTGCCTCTGCCTCCCAAGTGCTGGGATTAAAGGCGTGCGCCACCACCACCCGGCCTGATGTTAATTTTTAATCAAACCCTTTTTTTGTAATAAATGTACCTAGTTTAGTGTAATCTTTCTTTTCCTTAGGGAGTTTTCATATATGTCAAGCTGGCCTCAAACTTCCTATGTAGCTGAAGTTGCCTTCCACTTCCTTATACTGCTGCTCAGCCTCCCAGGCATGTCCCACCATATCCAGTCTACATTACTAGCATTTTAAACAAAGATGAAAGCATCCACATACACAACAAAAGCACAGAACAACTTGACTGTTTGGTTTCTGATTCTGCTTTAAATATATTTCAGATCCAGGTGTGGTGGCAGACACCTGTAGTCCCAGCACTGAGGAGGCAGAGACAAGCAGATCTTGGAGTTAAAGACTGGTCTACAAAGGGAATTCCAGACCAGAGAGAACTACGTGGTGTGAGGGTGAAGAAGGGCTGGGGAGGAGTCAGGAGTGACAATACAAGCCTATAATTTTGGCACTCAGGAGGGTAGGAGAGCAGGAAAAGGAATTAAGGTGCACTTCTACTAAGATAGTTAAGTTTGAAGATAGACTGCACAACATGAAACAGGCTCAAGGAAAAAACAGAGCACTGAAGGCTGTTTTTTAGGGAGTGAGACTCTTTAGCTCTTAGTCATCTCATTAAGTATAAGAGAAAGTACATTAAGCTCGATATAGCATTTTTTTTTCTTTTTCTTTTTTGAGACAGGGTTTCTCTGTGTATCCTTGGCTGTCCTGGACTCACTTTGTAGACCAGATTGGCCTGGAACTCACAGTGATCCGCCTGCTTCTGCCTCCCAAGTGTTGGGATTAAAGGTGTGCACCACCTCGCCTGGCAATATAGCATTTATTATCACATATTCCTTCCCACTTATTAAAGGACTAGCTTATTCCAAATGTGGCATCTTTTCAAAGTTCTAGGGTTTAGGCAAGACCTAACTCCTTTACAGAATTACCTGTCTTCTCATGACTGACAAGCATGACAAGTAGAAATAAACTGCCCTAATTTAAGAATTATTCTGATCTACAGAGAAAAAAAAAACAAAGCATCTAGCTTTAAGATGGGAAATCCAGATAAAGTGACTTCTCTTAGAGCTCTAGCAGTAAGCCCAGCAAGACGGCCAGTGGGTGAAGGCCTTGCCACAGAGCCTGACAACCTAACAAGAACTCACATGCTTGAAGTAAGGAATTAACTCTCCCCAAGTTGTCCTCTGACCTCCATAGGGACATCAATCATGCACATGTGTGTACAGGTATGTGCACAAAATAAACAACAAAAAAATGTAATGTTTAAAAAGGGAGAATCGCCAACAATGGGTCTCTTGCCAACGTGACAACCTCAGACTGAAGGTAGATAGTAGCTTTCTACCCAGGAGCCTGCAGAAGGGATCCCATCACTATGCGAAAAGGTTCTATGCATGAAAGTCTTCTATCCTCCAAAACTGAGATTTCACTATGAAAAGTAGAGATAATGAATTGACAGAAAACATAGAACAGAGAGAAGGGAAAGTTAAAAGGGCTGGGCTGAAATCCTGCCTCTGCCTCTATGTAAACTTAAGTATGGCATCTTATTTTCCTCATCTCATTTCCTTAGTTGCAAACTGAAAGAAAAGAAAAATCTCTAAGATTTCTAGCCCTCCTGCGTCACCCACCCACTTCCCACTTATGCACCTTACCATAACTAGGCAGCTTTTTAAGCTTCTAGTTAACAGAATAAAAAAATTAAAACCTTAAACTTTCCTTTTCTATTTCTGGAGCACTACAAACGTGCAGTAGCATTTTATCAGTAGTTAATTCCACACAGTTCTAGATACTGGCTTTTCTTTGAACCCCACTGACAGTTACACAGTGACAAGTTGTAAGCAAAGAGGTTGTTACCATGGAGACTCGCTAGGATTCCTGGGGGTGGATCTACCAGGCTTTTTTTCTTTTGTGAAAGCATTTCTTTTCTTTTCTTTTTTTTTTTTTTTGATGTTCTTGATCTCGAAATTCAGACTGCTGATCTAACTTTTCTTCAGTAAACTACTTTTAAGAAGTATTACCACATAGCGTATAATTCTGAATACTTTAAATTATCATTAGCTCTTTCTTGAAAGATTCAAACATATTCAAGACTCAATCCATCTCTGTTCATAACAACAAAGTGGGTGTGGTGTGACACAGCTGTAATTTAATTCTAGCACTAAAAAGGCTCATTCAGAACCACTTCCAGCTTGAGGCTGACCTAGGCTATATGACAAGACCCCGCAAGTCCCCCTCCAAAAAAATGAAATGAAACTAAATCTACATTTTAACAATTTATGTCTCCATTTCCTTTCACACAAGCACGGTGTCTATATTATGTAAGTGTCAGTATTAACAGTTTAAAGTTCAGGCTGGAGAGATGGCTCAGCGGTTGAGAGCACTGAGCTGTTCTTCCAAAGGACCTGGGTTCAAATCCCAGCACCCACATGGCAGTTCAAAACTGTAATGGCAGGACGTGTTGGTGCATGTCCTTAATCCCAGCACTCAGGAGGCAGAGGCAGGTGGATCTCTGTGAGTTTGAGGCCAGCCTGGTCTACAGAGTGAGTCCAGGACAGTCAGGGCTATTACGGGGGGGGGGGGGGGGGGGGGGGGGGGGGCAAACTGTCTGCTCTTCCAGAGGACCTGGATTCAATTCCCAGCATGTACATGGCAGCTCACAACTGTCTGCAACTAAGATCTGACGACCTCACACAGACTTACATGCAGGCAAAGCACCAATGCACATAAAATAAAAATAAATTTTATATACACATAAAGTTTACATATATATATATAGAGAGAGAGGGGGGGGCATTCAGAATCTAATTTAGGTTCATTCACTCACCTAAGTCCTGCTATAGCTGGTTTGACAGGTTCTGTTCTTAGTTTCCCAACTCCATTTATAACCCATGTTAGTTTAGTAAGGAAGTCTGTAAGCTGTTTCTTTTTAATTGCCTTTGAAAATGTGTCTAGGAGCTATTAAAAAGAAACAGCATACAATAAAAACAATGAATACATAATAGAGTGTCTACTCATGATTTCTCATAACTTGAAGAAGGAATAAGAAAACAAGCTTAAAGGATAGTTTTGCTACACTAGTTTAATAGCACACAATCTAGAAACACAAAGGCCATTCAGTCTACAGGATGTTGAGGATCAAACTCCCAGATCCTTTTCATTTTTACTAATGCTTTTACACTTTCCTTAGAAAATCCCATCTTGGCCTGAAAAGCAAAAGAACATGGACTGCCAGATGTATATTGAATTTTCTTTTGCACTACAGAAAACAGTCGAAATCATAATTTTCCTCTGAATTTGTTAAGGTTAGTATACAATATGTTTCAAGATTATAGAGCCTCATAAAGTTTTTATACCACAAATTCTAGCCAATGTAGTTAGTACCTTAAAAAAAAAAAAAAAAGTTGTAAGGGCCGGGCGTGGTGGCGCGCGCCTATAATCCCAGCACTAGGGAAGCAGAAGCAGGCGGATCTCTGTGAGTTCTAGGCCAGCCTGGTCTACAAAGCAAGTCCAGGACAGCCAGAGCTGTTACAGAGAGAAACCCTGTCTCGAAAAAAAATAAAAAAGTTGTGCCAGGCGTCCAGGCCTTTAATCCCAGCACTTGGGAGGCAGAGGCAGGTGGAGCTCTGTGAGTTTGAGGCCAGCCTGGTCTACAAAGCCGAGTCCAGGAAAGCCAGAGCTGTTAGAGAGAAATCCAGTCTCGAAAAACAAAAAAACAAACAAAAAAGTTGCTTGAGGATTTAATGTACTATCTTCAGAAGATGATGACAAAGTCATAGAATCTCAATATTTTCTTCCTCTTCCTAGTCCTTAACACTGAACTGTTTCAAACATAAAGTGCCATTCTACCAGATAATGGAGTATTCAGCAAATATTTACTCTATATAAGGCCCTGATATAAGTAAACGGTGGAGACTGTAAAGCTTCCTTTGTGCATAGCATTCAGTTCAATACTGCACACACACTCCACCCAGGCATAAGGAACAACAAAGCAGACCGTTCATAAATCTGCTCTAAGGATGCAGTTTACTCAGCAAAACAAAGTGGTTCTCAGCACTGTGCACATACAGTCACACTTTGGCCCAACCACAAATGTCATATTAGAGCTTTCTCTACATTACAAAACTATACCTTACTCACTGTATTCAAATCCACTTGTTTACTTCTAATTCCTGTTTGTTAAAATTAGAGGAATTTTCAAAGCTGGGATGTAATGAGACACGCCAATCTCTGAGTCCAAAGCCAGCCTGTTCTACATAGTGAATTCCAGGACAGCTAGAGCAACGTAGATCCTGTCTTGAAAAAAAAAGAAAAGAAAATTTCACATTTCTCCAGTAGAGTCTATCTACTTACCGAAACCCAAATGATTAAAGAAACAAAATCAAGTTAGAAGCGTTAAACTTTCAGGGCTGGAAAGATGGCTCAGCGGTTAAAGGCACTGGCTGCTCTTCCAGAGGTCCTGAGTTCAATTCCCAGCAACCACATGGTGACTGACAATCATCTAATATTATCTGATGCCCTCTTCTGGCATGCAGGTATACATGCAGAGAGAGCACTCATACATAAAATAAATGAAATCTTTAAAACACACACACACACAAAAAAACAAAAAAGTGCTAAACTTTTTTTCATAGCTTCCCTCTCTCCCTCACTGACATTTCTCAAAGAAAAAAAGGGCAATGTGATGTTCCTATTACAGATAATTCATGAAATCACTGAGCCCACAGCAGACAGACTCCATCAACGGTGTACATAGTCATTCATCGATATCCAACCTGCATTATTGCTTTCCACTCAAGCCCATTAACATTTTTAAGAGAAAAAAAATAAAGCCAGGCCTGTATGCCTTTAATCTTAGCAGCTGGGAGGCAAAGGCCAGGACAGCCAAAGCTGCACAGAAAAACCCTGGGGGGGGGGGGGGGGACAGGGAAAAATAAAAAAATTTAAGTGTATTATTTAACAAAAAAATGAAAACCACATCCACATGCCTCACAAAAAAAAATTGCAAAATAATGGCTCATTTATATTTCCTCTCAGGAAACAATATTATTTTATCACTCTTGTACACCTGAAAAGAAAGTTTTAAAAAAATTCATGCTGGGCATGGTGGCACATGTCTTTAATCCCAGCACTCAGGAGGCAGAGACAGTAGGATCTCTGTGAGTTCATGGCTAGCCTAGTCTACAAAGTGAGTCCACGTCAGCCAGGATAACAGAGAAACTCTATCTCAAAACACACACAAACAAACAAACAAACAAACAAAAATATTCATTAAGGCCAGGCGGTGGTAGCGCTTGATCGACCTCAGAAGGCAGAGGGACCTCTATGAGTTCAAGGTCAACCTGGTCTACAAAGAAACTTCCAGGACAGTCAGGGCTACACAGAAAAACCCTATCTCAAAAAAAAAAAAAACAAAAAACAAAAACAAACAAACAAAAATCATTAAAAACTTGAAGGGAAGCCAGGACTACACAGGGAAACCCTGTATCGAAAAAAAACAAACAAACAAAATTTAATGCATGCTTCTCTTACTACCTAAGTAGGAACATAGCTGGGCTTGGTGGCCCAGGTTTGAAATCCTAGCTACTTCAGAGGACTGAGGAAGGAAGATCAAGAGTTCAAGGCCAACTTGGGAAACTTGGTGAGACCCTTTTCCAAATCAAGGAAGGGCCTGGGATAATTAACTCAATGGTAGAAGTTTCCCTACCATATGGCCAAGACCCCAAGTTCCCTCACTATCACAAAAAAGAAACTGAGACCTAACACATAAATTTTAAAAAAGTAGTTATTTGTTTTTGTTTTTTTCCAGGCAGGGTTTCTCTGTGTACCAAGCCTTGGCTGCCCTGGATTCCCTTTGTAGACCAGGCTGGCCTTGAACTCAGAGAGATCCACCTACCTCTGCCTGCCAAGTGCTGGGATTAAAGTCATGCACCACCACGCCTGGCAAATATTCTTTTACCACATAAATAGTTCCCAATGAAATATCCTTGAAGAAAGTCTCTCTGAAGTTTTAACTAACTATATGTCCAGTATTGATTCGTTAGGAAGAAATCAGCTAGCTAACAATGTCAAATGCTTATAAATTTCAAGTTGTCACCACTACCCCATTATCCTTCTACTCCTTTGTCCCTACAAGTCTCTTGCTCAGATGGCAGTCAGAATAAGACAAACGGCTAATAAACAGCACAGGGTTTCCCCATGTGTGAGGTGGAAGCAAATTTTAGCAGAGAATAGAGGGGTGTGTGATATTTGGTGATAGTGTAGGGCAACTAATATCTGTTCTGAGAAGACTGGTTTGTTTGTTTTTTGGACCCAACCTTATTTGGACAGATGTTAAATTTTTGCTAGTAGGTTGCACAACAACCTACTCCAACCCAGAAGTAACAACATCATCACCAAGACAGAATTCACCCAGGAAAAAAAACAATGAGCTATGTGACTACAGTGTGTGGGGGCAGAAGATTAGTGAAAAGAATGTATCCTACACACAAAAGATACAAGCACAAGAAACTGGGAAAAGCCTATAGTAAATTATTTAAGCCGGATAGTGATTGCACACACTTTAATCCAGCACTCTGGAGGCAGAGGAAGGCAGTTTGAGGCCAGCCTGGTCTACAGATTCCAGGAACTACACAGAGAAACCCTGTCTGGAAAAAAGGATGGATGGATGGACAGATAGACAGACAAGACAGATAAGATGGATTGGATAGATAGACTGGATGGATAGACGGATGGACAGATGGACAGATAGATGGGTTCAAGAGCTGGAGAGATGGCTCACTGGTTAAGAGTATTGGCTGCTCTTCCAAAGGACCTAGGTTCATATGCCAGCACCCACATGGCAGTTCACAGCTGTCTGTAATTGCCAGGTAGTGGTGGTGGTGGACGTCCTTAATCCCAGCACTTGGGAGGCTGTGGCAGGAGGATTTCTATGAGTTCAAAGACAGCCTCGTCTACAAAGTGAGTTAGTTCCAGGATAGGAGCACACAGAGAAACCCTGTCTCAAAAAACAAATTTAAAAAATTTGTTCAAAATTAACTAGCAAAAATTTAACATATATCCAAATAAGGCTGGCTCCAAAAAACAAACAAAAAACCAGTCTTCTCAGAACAAACTATCAGTTACCGTATATCACACACTCCTCTTTTCTCTGCTAGAATTTGCTTCCACCTCACAGGAAACAAAAAAGAAAAAAAAAAAAAAACAAAGAGAAACTTGCAATAGTTCCTAACCTGGAGATTCTTTTGCTGAAGAATAGCAATGTTATATATAAATCCAAACAACTGACCTTACAAAAGTAAAGGCCTAACATTAAAAAATGAACAGCGTGACAGACTGCTCTCCCAAACTCAAACTCCCCTCATCCAAGGCAAGCTCCACTGTGCTGCCTGGGTGAAGTATGGGGCCAGTTCACCAGCTCTCATATGACCCTGGGGTCTGCTCTCTCAACTGCCCCAGGTGTGTGGAGTGGGGGGATGGGGGCATCTCTAGTGCCACACCACCTCACAGCAGAGGAATGGCATCCAGCTCACCTGCCCAGGCTAGGTGCAGGGCCCAATCTCCCAGGTGCTGTAGCTGGTGAGAGGCAAGGCCATGAGGTGGAGTGGGCATGAGGGTGATGCTCTTCACCCTCCCTGCCTTTGATAGTCAGGAGAACCAGCCCTGGCCCTCACAGGTTGAGCACTCAGGAAAGTGCAACTCACTGGGGCAACACAGTAGAGCTAGTCCTGATGGCAAAGACATGGGCTTGAGCCAACCCCAAGGGTGTGAGAGCTAGAGACCTGGCCCAGCCCCTTACCTGCTATAGCACTTGAGAAAGTGGGCCTTGGGCCTCAAGTGGGCAGCACAGTGGAGCCAGCTCTGGAGGCATGGGTGTGGGTGAGCCTGCCCTGAACTATGAGAGTGGGAGGGCCTCACTGGGTGGCCACTGGAGCAGTGCTGGAGAATCCAAAGGCTGACCAGCTCAGGTACCACCCAGGCCTAGATCCAGGGCTTTTAGTTGACCTACTCCAAAAATCTGTATCAGTTGTGAACTGTTGGATCATGTGAAAAGGTTGGATCATGTGAAAAGGTTGGATCATGTGAAAAGGTCAGCCTGCTTGCTGATCCAAAGCTACAGGACGACAGGATAACTGTGAGTTCTGGTGAGGATCCAATATTGATGGTGTGATAGAAGCCAGAGACCTCAAACAGACCAATGACTCATTGCAATGAACATTTGCAAGTGAAGATGTGCAGACAGAGTGGGATACTGTGGGACACACTGTGACACATTGTAGCTTCCATGACCAGATGTCTTCTATGTTTTGTTTTGTTTTATTTTTTGAGGGGGGAGGTCACAAGGGCAGAGGGTGGGTACCAGGAGACGGGGAGATGAGTGGGACTGGGTGCATGATGTGAAACTCACAAAGAATCAATAAAAAGTTTAAAAAAAACCCAAAAAACCTGAACAACTCTAAAAGCTGGGCTTGGAGTGGCAGTGCACACCTTTAATCCCAGAACTCCTGTGGCAGAGGCAGGTGACTCTCTGTGAGTTTGAGGCAAGCTTGTTGTAGGTCACCCAGGACTGAAAAACAAATTTCTCTCTCAAAAAACAAACAAAACTGGGCAAGAAAAGTTAAATTAGCCAAATTCGTTTTATTAGAGATAAACATAGCTACCACAAATTAGTGAGTAGACTATGAATACATACCAAAAGAAGCACATTCTCAATTATAATATTTCAATATATCCAATCCACTAAACCAGACTCCTCTTCAACATTTGCTACCATGTATTACAAGTGTAGGGAAAGAAAAACCAATACGGTACGCCCCAGCTCTTCAGAAAAATCAGTCTTTTTCTTGAAAGGAAGGCATAAAGACCGTGATTTGGCATCACAGAACTAAAGTCACAAAACACATTTAAATTTAAAGCTAAAATGTTTAAAATCATGCAATGAAATACATTCATGTCCTTTTACTAGGCTTTTTCACTTTTTGAAAGAAAAAGTTTCCTTTCAAAATCCAATCTCTCTGTACATAAGTTACAGAGCCTCCGAGCATAGTGCACCTGTAACAAAGAGCCCTTGGAAGGCTGAGGCACAGGGCTTCAAAGTTCAAGGCCAGACTGGACTAGACCAGGTTGCACAGGGAAACCCTGTTTAAATTAGAAGGAAACAGACAAACAAAAAACCACCTATATATCCTTTTGCCTAGAGAAAAAAAAATAACATTCATCCTTCTAAATATGAGTAAACTTTTTGTTTTTATGGGGAGGATGGCGCGTTGGTGATGGTGTTTTTGAGCCAGTCTTCCTATGTAGAACTGGAGTCCTGGAACTCATAGAGATCTAACTGCCTCAGCTTCCTAAAATAAATAAATATAAGGGGTTGCGGCGGGGGGGGGGGGGTTGTTTTTTGAGACAGGGTCTCACTATGTAACCCTGGCTATCCTGGAACTCACTATGTAAACCATCCTGGCCTCAAATTCAGAGATCTGCCTGCCTTTGCCTCCCAAGTGCTGAGAATTAAAGGGCTCCACTGCTAGAGTTTTAAAAAGGGTAAGAGAACTAGCTGCTACCACACAAATCCAGTGAGCTGAGTTCCACTCCTAAAATCTACACAAAGATGGAAGAGAACCAAGTACCACAAGTTGTCCTCTGACCTCCTTGCTCAAGAGGTGGCACACATGCAAACACATACAAAATAATAAAGTTTTTAAAAAGCCAGGAAATGGTTGTCATATGCATAAGACAGCATTTGGACAGTAGAGACATGAAGATCAAGAGTTCAAGATCATCACTGACTACATACAAAATTGGACTTAGGATACATGAATGAGACTGTCGCAAAAAGAAAGGGATGGTCGGGTATGGTGGTGCACGCCTTTAATCCTAGCGCTCAGGAGGCAGAGGCAGGCGGATCTCTGTGAGTTAAAGGCTACCTGATCTACAAAGTGAGTCCAGGACAGCCAGGGTTACACAGAGAAACCCTGTCTCAAAAAACCAAAAAAAAATAAAAAATAAAAGTACAGTACTATAATGGAGGAAATGAGATTATTAACACTGCCCAAGTCATAAGTTAATTCTGGCATTACCAATCCAGAGTATTATTTTTATTTTAGGAGTATGTGTGTTGCCTGTACTTACATATGTGTACCATGTGTGCTGACCTACAAAGGCCAGCGGCATGTCAGATCCCCTGGAACTGGAGTTACAGACAGTTGTGAGCTACCACATGGGTACTAGGAACTAAAACTGGGTCCGCTGGAAGAGCAGCAAGTGCTCTTAGCCCATGTCATCTCTCTAACCCTAGTATCCTCAAAGATAGGAAAATAGCACCAGAAAACAAAGGATATGAAGGTCACAATGCTGATAACAAATTCCTTTCTTCCTTTCTGCTTTATTTGTTTTTCAAGACAGGTTTCTTTGCCCTGGCTGTCCTGGACTCACTTTGTAGACCAGGCTGGTCTCAAACTCACAGAGATCGCCTGCCTCTGCCTCCTGAGTGCTAAGGTGTGTGCCACCACACCCGGCTTTGGTGATAATTTTTAAGCCAAGAAAACCAGGCTATCATGACTTTCCTCCCAAGCTGTGCTCCATGCAAGACACACTGTTTTTTGAAATTATTAAGTTTCCATATTAAGGATTCTACAATCTAAGAATCAGTCTCAATTACAGAAAGTCTGATTCTTATCAAACTTTTTAAAAATAATTCATTTATTTTATGTGCATTGGTGTTCTCCCTGCATGAATCTCTGTGTGAGGGTGTCAGATCCTGGAGTTATAGACAGTTGTGAGCTATCATGTGGATGCCGGGAATTGAACCTGGGTCCTCTGGAAGAGCACTCAGTACTCTTAACCACTGAGCTATCTCTCCAGCCCCTCAAACTTTTCTTGTTTCTATTTTACTTGCCTATGGGCTGTTTCAGTATGCCAAGGCATATCAAGTACAAGTGTAGGTAAATCAACAGCAAACAACTTTGAGACCAGTTAGAAATTCAACTCAGAAAGTCAGGGATGGTGGCTCATGCCTAAGATTACAACTTGGGGGAATAAAGTAACAGATCCAAATAAGTTTAAGGCCAATTTAGGCTACATAATGAATTCCAGACCAGTGTCAATCAGAAAGTAAGTTTTAGTCTTAAAAAAAAAAAGGGGGGGGTGAAGTTGAACTACACATAATGGCACACCAGCAGTCTGGATCCTTTTTTGCCTTTTTCTTTTTTTGAAAACTAGGAGGCAGGAGGACAGCCAGGAATAGAGGCACACACCTTTAATTCTAGCACTTGGGAGGCAGAAGCAAGTAGATCTCAGTGAGTTCAAGGCTATCCTGATCTACCCGGGACAACCAGGAATACCTTGCTAGAGAGACCTTGTCTAAATAAATAGATAGATAGATAGATAGATAGATAGATAGATAGATAGATAAATAAATTAAATAAGTAAGTAAGTAAGTAAGTATATAGAATTTAAAATCATCTTCAACTACATATCATATTTGAGGCCAGTCTGGGACACCTGGTCTACATGAAGAGTTCCAGGACAACCAGGAATACATACCTAGAGAGACCTTGTCTCGATAGATATATATAGACAGATGGATGGATGGATGAATTTAAGATCATCTTCAGCTACATATAGTATTTGAGGCTAGCCCGGAACACACAAAATCCATAAACAAAATAAAATCCAGAATAGGTACTCAGAGGGGAGAGGGAGTTATTGCTTAATGATTCCATAATTTCTTTTTGAAGTGATGAAAAGATCATTGAAAAGACATTGATGAGCCGGGCGTGGTGACACACGCCTTTAATCCCAGCACTCGGGAGGCAGAGGCAGGTGGATCTCTGTGAGTTCAAGGCCAGCCTGGTCTACAAAGCGAGTACAGGACAGCCAGGGCTGTTACACAGAAAAACCCTGTCTCGAAAAACCAAAAAAAAAAAAAAAAAAAAAAAAAAAGAAAAGGCATTGATGATTTCACAACAACCGAATGTAACCAATGTTACTAAATTAGGCACTTAAGCACTCTGGAGGCAGAGGTAGACAGGTCTCTGTAGAGCTTGAGGAGGCTGGCCTAGTCTACAGATTAAGTTCCAGGACAGCCAGGTCTATAGGGAGAAACCCTGTCTTGAAAAAAAAAACAAAAACAAAAACAAAAAATGAGTAAAAAATAAACAGAATCCAAGCAATGGCTGCACCAATAAGTTACAATCTAACCCATAACCCAAATATCATTTACAAGTATCAACAGTGAATAAGCATGGTGGCAACAACCTATATAATCCCAGCTCTCAGGAAACTGAAACATGAAGATTAGTCTCAGCTCGCAAAACTTTGTTTCAACAACAATAATGGGAGGAGGTAGAATTAGGTTAGTTGGGAGTGTGAAGGTGAAATGAAGGTCATCCATGGCCCTATCACAAGTTAAGGTCAGCCTGGGATACAAAAGACTCTGTCTTGAAATCAAAACAACTAAAAAGGGAGGTAGGGGACAGATTACAACAGAGACCAGTCTAGGCTATATAGAAATATCACAAACAAACAAAACTAGGGGCTGGAGAGATGGATCAGCAGTCAAAAGCACTTGTTCTTCCAGAGGACCTGGATTCACTTCCTAGTACCCACGTGGCAGCTAACAATCATTAACTCCAGTTCCAGGGATGTGTACCTCTTCTGACTTTGAGGACACCAGGCATACATGTGATGCACAGACAGACAGGCTGGCAGGCAAAACACACACATAAAATCAAATAAAATTTAAATTAAAAACAAAAGACCTCAGGGGCTGAAGAGACAACTTAGCAGTTAAGGGTGCTTGCTGTGCTCTTCAAGAAAACCCAAGCCCGAGTTTAGTTACCAGTTACCCACATGGGACAGCTCACAACCACCTGTAACTCCAGCTTTTGGGCATCCAGCACCCTCTTCTGGCCTGCATGGGTGGGTGCACACATGTCACATACACAGATACACACTCATACACATAAATAAATATAAATTATAAAATCAAAATAGTATGGCTACTAAGACATAAACAAGGTCCGGCAAGATGGATCAGCAGGTAAAGATGCTGCTGCCAAGACTGATGACCTGAGTTCCAGGACCCTCTTGGTAGAAGGAGAGAACCAACTCCTCCCCCCAAGACCCATATGGTAAGAGAAAACTGAACCCCCAAAATTGTCTTGTCTTCTTTTCCACATTGTACCACAGCAAGCACATGGCTACACATACAGACCCACAAATAAATATATTTTAAACAAAAAAAAAAAAAAAACCACAGAATCAAGTGTTGTAAGGCATGTAAAAACTGGAATGTTGGGGCTGGAGAGATGGCTCAGTGGTTAAGAGCACTGGTTGCTCTTCCAGAGGTCCTGAGTTCAATTCCCAGCAACCACATGGAGGCTCACAACCATCTATAATGAGACCTGGTGCCCTCTTCTGAAGTGCAGGCATACATGCAGACAGAACACTATATACATAATAAATAAACATTAAAAAAAACTGGAATGTTTACCACTGCTGAAGAGATTATAAAAAAATGTCATAAGTGGGCATGAGATGTTGCTCATTTGGTATAATACTTGCTTAGCATACACAAAGCTCTGAGTATGGGTTCAATCACTACGTACCACAAAAGCCTGAGTGGTGATGCACCTCTGACATCACAGCATTTGGGAAGTGAAGCAAGGAAATCAGACTTTCAAGGTCACCCTCCTGTTTACTGCACAACTGAGGCTAGCCTGGGATATATGATGACTTAGTGGTTAAGAGAAGTTCCTGCTCTGCTAGGACTTTAGTTCAGTTCCCTGCACTCATATCAGATATCTCACAACAGCCTGTATGTAATTCTAGCTCCAGAGGGCTCTGTTCTGGCTCCTGTGTTCATTTGCACACATGTGGCATATATATTTCATTCTCTTTCTCTCTCTCTCTCAACAGACATACACACACTCACACACAAATGCAATTAAAATAGCCAGATGGTATATGCCTTTAATCCCAGCACCCAGCACCCAGGAAGCAGCAGCCTGGTCCACATGAATTCTAGACCAGCCAAGTGAGGCCCAGTATCAAAATTAATAATGAATTAATTTAAAAATAAACTGGTATAGCTACTATAGAAGTACTATGAGGGTTTTCAAGCACAGTTACCATATAAGTGGGCGAGCCCACTGCTGAGTATGTATATATAGGTAGAGTATATATATATATATACACACACACACACACACACGTGTGTGTGTGTGTGTGTGTGTGTGTATGTGCGTCACCCCGGTCTACATGTAGAAAGTATACAGGAGACTTAAAAGGATCTCATGTTTACATTTGGTACTCCTAGACATCTCATTATGTACATGTAAATATTCCCACCAAATAAAGAAATCTTTTTAAACCAAACCCCAGTTAGTCGCACGGCACACACACCTTTAACCCTAACACTTGGTAGAGAGGCAGGCAGATCTCTGCGTTGAAGCCAGCCTGGTCTACCTAGTTTCAGGTACATAGTGAGACTCCATCACAGAAAAACAAACAGAAGCCCTGAACCTCAGAGCACCTCTGAACCCACAGACTCAAGCATTAGGATACAGGATAGTGACCCTGTAAACAAATGAAAACAAATGTCAACAGAGCAGGTATGTGACATACTGCTGTAGTACCAGTACTTAGAAGGCAGGCCAGTCTAGTCTACATAGTAAGTTTGAGGCTGGGTAGAGCTACATAGCAAGGGTGCTGTCAAAACAACAACAAAGTAACACTAAATTTAAAACCACTGACTTGTATACCTTAAGTGGATAAATTATATAGTATGTGAATTGTATTACAAAAAAAAAGTACTTTTTAGAAGGCAGATGAAAGAACTTAATCAAATCCTATTACTCAATGGTCTAAAGAGTATAGAGCTAGCCTGGCAGTGGTGACCCTCACACACTTTAATCCCAGCGCTCAGGAGGCAGAGGCAGGTGGATCTCTGTGAGTTCAAGGCCAGCCTGGTCTACAGAGTTCCAGGACAGCCAGGGGTGGGGGTACAGAGCCATGTATTTGTTGGGACACACAAATCCCTGAGCAGAGGAGCCTCTGCTCTTGCTTCTTCCAAACTACAGCTGGTTTCTCCCAAGGCATCCACTCCTGCTATCATCTAACAGCCTGCTTCCTTATTAGGTCCAGATTCCCAGTAAAACAAAGCTAAAGAACTACAGTGCAGTAAAAGGAGGGGGACCAAACTTAGAACCCACACTCTACATTTGGCAACCGAGCCCAAATCTTCATTAAAAAGAAAAAAAATTACATAATGGACACATACACAGTAAATGTTAGGTCTCTGTTAATTTCCTGTCTTACTCTACTGACCCACGTTTAAAAGAGGAATTTCTCGGGCTGGAGAGATGGCTCAGCCGTTAAAGGCTAGGCTCACAACCAAAAATATAAGAGGAATTTCTCTTCTTATTCTGGAGTATCTACTGGTCCATCTCATATGATCAGAAACTACTAACCACAGATCATTACTTAAAATTATTTTAAGTGTGGCTTGGAGCTGAAGAGATTGCTCAGAGGATCTGAGTTTGAGTGACAGCTTCTATGTGGTGCTTACAAGAATTTGTAACTCCAAATCCTGGGGGTCCAGCACCCTCTTCTGAGGCCCCTGGGAAGGACACACATGTGTTGTGCATACAAACAAGTTGGCAAAACACCATATACTTAAGAATAGGATGTGGTTCATAATCTAAACCAAGTCTAGCACTTACTATTAAAGCTTAAAAACACTGCCGGGTGTGGTGGCTCCTGTTTTTAATCCCAACACTTGGGAGGCAAAGGCAGGCGGATCTCTGGGAGTTCAAGGCCAGCCTGGTCTACAAAGTGAGTTAGGACAACCAGAAAGCCAGAAATAGAGAAACCCTGTCTCGAAACCCTCCTCCCCCAAAAAAGCTTAAAAACATCACAGCTGGTGTAGTGACACACTCCTATAATTCTAGCACTTGGAGATAGAGGCAGGAGGTCAAGAATTCAAGATTTTGGAGCTGAGAGGTAACATCAAACTGATTAGGATAAGCCTATGTAAATAATAAATGCTTCTCCACCAAGTACAACACAGGCACAGTGACAGATACCAGTAATCCAGCACTTGGGAACCGGAGGCAGAATTTCAGTGAATCTCAAGGCCAGCCTGAGCTACAGAAAATGAGGATTCTGTCCCCGGGAAAAAGGATGTGGGCTAGGAAGAAAACTCACTGGTAGCCAGCATGCCTACCACCGGTGGGATGTGCCAGGAGCTTCATTCCCAACACCACAAATATCAACAAAAAAAGCTGGAGATGATAAAAATAAATTCTGGAAAGATGTGGTGGTGTACACCATAATCCCAGCACTTGGGAGATAGGTCAGTCAAGATTACATAGGAAGAGGAGAAGAATAAGTTGTAACCCCCCCAATTTAACAACAAACTCTGAAAGGTGAGATTTCTTCCCATTTTGACTTACCTGTACATTTTATAATAAATCTGCAACTTCTTAATAAGAAAAGTATGCAGATAGCTTTAGAAAAATAATTCATTCTGGCTCTACTTTACACTATCAGCCCATCAGTTCACAGGTACATTCACAGGGAAGAGAAACTAACACCATGTGAGATGGGCACCGATCCTTAGAGGGTTTTGAAGACTAAAATAAGGATCATAATGAAAGAGTGACTTAACCAACTAGTAACCGGTTGCAAAAAGATTTTAATAATGTAGGCTTTCTAACCTCAAGTGCAGAGCCCTTCCCATTCCATCACATCTTACACAGCAAATCTGCATCACTGCTCATGGTAGTGCTATTTAAATTTTTTTAAAAAAGGCAAAACAAGCAAACTTTTGGTAGAAAAATGTTTTCAGAGCACTCGCTACAGTAACCTTGGGCAAATAATTCACTTTTTGAGGACATTAGAAAAGTGAAGGCACCGAAAAGATGTTTCAAATACCTGTAACAGCCCCTCCTGCTAACAGATCCTTAAGAAAAGAAAACCCAAAGGGTAAGAATGAATGAGAGAAGTGCAGACCTATGCTCTGGAGCCAAGAGCCATTCTTAAGAGAAACAGGTGGAGAAGGACCAAGAGGAGCCCTAAGCTCGCCGGCTAAACCGACAGTTCTAAGTTCCAGCTTTGCTTTAGCACTAGCGCGGCTTCAATCCCGCCTAGGTCACGAGCAGAAGCCGCATTCTCAGTCAATAAAGCTACAGTGTAAAAAATAGCATGGAGAGAAAAATCAGTGTAGCTGCAATTTGTCCATTCTAACTTCCATGATTTTTCAAGTACACTTGTTAACGCCAAAACCAGAAAGCTCTGTAAGCGATTCCATTTGAAGCCACCTCAATCTCACAAGGGATTTAAAGAGAAACACACTGTGGAAAAGGTGAAAAGGTACGAGTAAAACCTCTTCAATTCAGAGACTCAAAGACAGAAAAAGTACGAGTAAAACCTCTTCGATTGAGAGACTCAAAGACAGAGATCTTTTATAAGTTCCTGTAAAGTGTACAAAGGGTGCTTGTAACCTCGTAACAGGCAGACATTAACAGACTTCCGTGCTCTTTAAAACTGTTCAGCAGCCTTCATACAGCATGAAGTCTGAGGACCAGAAAGAGATCCCGTTTTTGCTAAAACAGGCCCTGACCACCGTCTTACACTTTCACCCGGGAACCAGTCTCTAAGCCAATGGAAAGCTCCTTAAAAGCACATGCAATGGTCTGAGAGAATTAAAACAACATCCTGCCGGAACGACCACAACCGAGACACCACCGACTTTAAATCCAGAGCCTGGTACCTAGCGAGGAAAGCGCTTTCTAGAGCCGCCCGCGCTCCTGAGTGCGAGATGCGAGCCCTGCTAGTAGGCCTTGACTGAGTGAGCACCTGATGTGGGGGGTAGGGCGGGCCAAGGCGGACCCAGGGCAAGAACGGGGGGAGCTCTGGAGGTCCGACTGGAGCGCTGCCTTCCAGGGGCGGGAATCTGGGGCACCCCCAGGGATGGGCACCAAGAGCACGTGGGGCTACAGGGTCAGGGGACAGGCACCTCGGGAAGACAGCGGGGATCTCACACGGCGGACCCAAGGAGGAAGACTCGGGCGCCGTGCAGGAAGCAAGCCCTCGGGGCCTGGAGGGTGAAGGCAAAGGGCAAGGGAGCCAGGGCAAGGCCACGAGGAGGGCGGGTCTCCCTGGGAGCAGGGGCACGCGCCAGGAGGACGCGGATGGGCCCCGAGTTCCCAGCAGTCCGCGGCCTGGTCCCCGGGGTGCGGGGAACCGGGAGCGACCGCGCCCGGAGGGCCCTGTGACCCGTAGCCGCCCGAACCGGACCCGCCCCGCGGCGCCTCCCTTCAGCCTCCCTCCATCCCGCGGCCCGTTATCTTGCGGCCGCCGCACTCACCAGCGGCTGCACCTGAGCCTGCCGCTGCCTCAGCTGCTGCCTGCGCCGCCGCAGCCGCCGCCGCCTCCTCGCTGCTGAGGCTGAATCCCCGGGGAGCCTCCGCGTCCCGCCGCCGCCGCCGCCTCTGCCACTGCCGCCAGAGCAGAACACCCCAAAATGGCGGCACTTCCGGCACCTACCACCGGCGGGGAGGGCCGCGGAGGAGGGGTCGGGCGGCTAGGGTGAACGTACCACCGCGGCGCCGCCCGTCAGCGCGGATCCGAGCGGAGCGCCGCGCAGGGTTGGGCCAAGTGCCGGCCCTGCAGCGCCCCCTCCGGCCGGGGAGCGGAGGCGCAGCCGCCCTGAAACCCTGGGGGCCGCGGGCGGAGCCCTCAGCCCTGGGAGCGGCAGGGGACCATCTCTTTGTCTCAAGACCTGTGTGTAGTAGAGAGAAGACTCCGGCCCGGGATTCTGAAGTTCTTGCCTCTGCGCACCGCGCATGCTGGACCTCTGATGGGCAAGCAACGCCGCTTGGCAGTGAAAGTACACATAATAAATATCTGAATGGATGAATGAATGAATGAATGAATGAATGAGTTGAAATGGTGCTTGGCTAGCACTGGACACAGAGCACACCTTTCTTTTTGCGCATCAGCATACAGACAATAGCATCTAGGCCTTCCTTCTTTGCTGGTATGTGGAATGTGTGTTGCAAGCTTTTAGAGTTAGGGAAGTGCCTTGTACAGAGATGATCAGCGGTGTGCGTGCGCAATCTGACAAAAATCCCTGCGGCACCAGGAAACTCTTAAGTATTCTATTAAGAGACTAACCAGCCCAAATCTACTCTTAGTAGGAAAAAAAAAACAATAAAAACATTTTTAAGATTCCACTCTCCTTTTAAGATTCAAGATTCCTACCCGGGGTCTAGAAGAATTCACACATTACAATTTGTTGTTTGTTCCAAAGTCTAGACAGTGAAATGTGAGACAATGAAATACAGATTGAGAAATAAAACTTAGTTCTAGGAGGTCGGGGCTCCATCAATTTGCAAATTACTCATGGGTTGGCAATTACTTCTGTTTATCACTTGGCTTCCTAAAACAAAAAAAATTATACACTCACAAATGCCGATTATACTCTACCTTACCATACACACAAAGCAGACCCCCAAGCATCAGCTAAGGGTTTTCCCATGTGCTGGAGGCACAAACAATCATGTAGAGCAAAACAATTAGCCACTAAATTGTATATTATCAAATTATCTAATTGTACTGTAAAGCTTTGAGGGTTTTGAGACAGGATTTCTCTGTGTAGCCCTAGCTGTCTTAGAACTCACTCTGCAATTAGGGTGTCCTCGAACTCAAAGATCTGCCTGCCTCTGTGTCCCCTGAATGCTGGGATTAAGGGCGTGCACCACCACTCCTGGCTTATTCTTTAAAAAAAAAAATTTTTTTTTTTTTTTTGGTTTTTCGAGACAGAGTTTCTCTATGTAGCCCTGGCTGTCCTCACTTTGTAGACCAGGCTGGCCTTGAGCTCACAGAGATCCACCTGCCTCTACCTCCCGAGTACTGGGATTAAAGGCAGACAGACAGCTGTGAACTGCCATGTGGGTGCTGGGATTTGAACCCGGGTCCTTTGGAAGAGCCGTCAGTGCTCTTAACTGCTGAGCCATCTCTCCAGCCCCTATTCTTCTCAGTTTTAAAATTGCCTTTTTGCCTTCATGTTGTTGGTCGATAGGAATAGGGTTGGAGATATAAAGTGAATTAGTTGTATATAAATGAACAGGTTAGGAAAAGCTAGAATGACTATGAAAGATGGAATGATGATATTTTTAACTAGTTCTTGAATAAAAGTCTTGGCAAAATATTCTTTTAGGAGGGAAGGTTAGTACTGCCAGTAATGGAAGATTTCTAACAGTGGTTAGGGTTACTACAGGGAGTTTCTTTCTTAGGAGAGATAATGATAAGAGTGGTGTTTGCGTCTGTATGAAGAGTTAGGGGCAGAGCCAGGCAAGGTGACATAAAACCTTAGACTCAGTTCTTGGGAGGCAGAGGCAGGAGAATCTCTGTGAGTTCCAGGACAGCCTGGGCTACAGAGTGAGTTCCAGGCTAACCTGGGCTATGTAGTAAGACTGTTTCAAAAAAAAAAAAAGTTAGCAGCTGAAGTATATAGTTCAGTAGATAAGGTGCCTTTAGCATGACCAAGACTTGAATCCAATCCCCAGGATTCACTTCAAAAGCCAGGTAATTCCAGCACTGGGAAGGCAAAAACAGGTAGAGACCTGCAGCTTGCTGGCCAACCAGTGTAGCTAATCACTGAGCTCCAGGTCTCAGTAAGGGACCCTATCTCAAAGAGTGACATTGGAGGCTGACCTGTGCTCTCCACACAAACATATGCATTCAGGAAGTAGAGCATTTGAGAGGCAGAGGCAGGAGGATCAATAGTAATTAAGAGATATTCAGAGCCGGGCGGTGGTGGCGCACGCCTTTAATCCCAGCACTTGGGAGGCAGAGGCAGGCGAATCTTTGTGAGTTCGAGGCCAGCCTGGTCTACAAAGTGAGTCCAGGACAGCCAGAGCTGTTAACAGAGAAACCCTGTCTCGAAAAACCAAAAAAAAAAAAAAAAGAGATATTCAGAAGTGGAGGATGCTGAGGATGTGACTCAGTTGGGAGAGTGCTTAATTAACATGCACAAATCTCTGGGTTTGATCCTCAGCATTGCATAACTCAGGCCTTCTGGTGCTGGTCTAGAATCCCAGGACTAAAGAAGGAAATAGAGGCAGGAAGATTGTATAAGTTCAAGGCCAGAGAGTCTACAAAGCCAGTCATCTAGAGCTACATGTAGAGATCCTATCTAGAAAACAAACAAACAAAAAAGTATGGCCCCCAGGATGGCTCAGTGGGTACTTGAAGCCAGGCCTGATGACTTGTTTGATCTCTGGAACACAGGGTCAAAGGAGGAGAGAGCTGACTCCTGTAAATTGTACCCTGACATCCGGTAACCACACCATTAGACACACATCTGCACACATCATACACACATACATAGACAGGGAAATGTAATTAAAAAAATAAACAGCTGGCCAGGTATAATGGTGCACATGTTTAATCCCAGCACTCAGCAGGCAGAGGCTGGCAGATCTCTGAGTTTGAGGCCAGCCTTGATCTACATGACAAAGTTCCAGGATTATGTAGAGAGACCCTGTGTCAAAAACAAAACAAAACAAACAAACAAAAGTATCTGGGTATGATTGATGTACTCCTGTAATACCAGCACTTGAGAGGTAGAGGAATAGAGGGAGAAAAATAGTTAAAGGACTTCCTAAGCTATGGAGGGTCTGTAAGCTGGCTGGAGCTACATGAGACGCTGTCTCAAAAAAAAAAAAAAAGTTGGGTGGTGTTAGTAGCTGAGTCTGGTAGAGGACTTGCCCCAGAACCCATGGGGGAAAAAAAAAATACTGGGCACAGTGGCACATACCTGAAATCCCATCTACACTAAAATGAGAGGCAAAGACAGGCAGATCCTGGAAGCTCCTAGGCCAGGAGCTTTACTTTGAAAAGTTCCAGGCCAATCAAAGACCCTGTTTCAAACAAAAGGTAGACACTTGAGGAATGACACTCAAATGTCAAAGAATGACACAGTGCATGCACAAGCACACACAAACACAAGTGTACACATATACACATGAACAGGAATACGCACATGCATACATACGTGCATACATGATTGCCTATACACACAGAAAAACATTCAAATTAAGCCAATATGATTCTTACTCCATTGAGAAACAAATCTATTTTTAATTTTTTCTAGCTTATAATAAAGGATATTACAAAGGATACAGATGAACACACAACGAAAAGATGTCTAGAGTAAGATTTGTGGTGAAAGCTGTGAAACTTCCATGCTTTTTCTAGCAGGCTACACTCCAGGGACCTCCACATATTCAGGCCTCTGGAAGCTCTTAAATAATTAAACTTAAAAGGCTGATCAAAGCCGGGCAGTGGTGGCGCACGCCTTTAATCCCAGCACTTGGGAGGCAGAGGCAGGCGGATCTTTGCGAGTTCGAGGCCAGCCTGGTCTACAAATTGAATCCAGGACAGCCAGGGCTACACAGAGAAACCCTGTCTCGAAAAACCAAAAAAAAAAAAAAAAAAAAAAAAAAAAAGGCTGATCAAGTTGTGAGAAGCAGACATTCCTAATGCATACAAATATAGCCGTACGGGAGGGAATAACCATTAATATTAAAAATATTCACCTTGAGCCAGGAAAATGGCTTAGTAGGTGGAAAGCCTTTGCCTCCAACCTGATGTCACTTCTGGCTACACATTTACATGGGTTGTGCACTGTTCATACACACCTGTATATACCACACACATATAACACACAAAAATTCACATCAAGTTGTATGAAATTCTACAAAATGCTCATTAATCAAATAGTGCATTTGTCGTTAAAGAGACTTTTTTTTTTGAGACAGGGTTTCTCTGTGTAACAGCTCTGGCTGTCCTGGTCTCACTTTTGTAGACCAGGCTGGCCTCGAACTCACAGAGATCCACCTGCCTCTGTCTCCCGAGTGCTGGGATTAAAGGCATGAGCCACCACCGCCTGGCTGTTAAAGAGACTCAAGAAGAGATTACTTGTAGAGAGCTGCGACGTGCCACGCCCTAAAAATGGCGCCGGTTTCCGCCTTCCACCAGCCCGATAGTGAGCGCTCTCGGTGGTAAACAAGTCCATATTTGGCTAAGACCGCTGATCTGTCTTGCTTCCGCATACGTGGGCCTGTAAGATAGCACCATGGCTTTACTTGATTTGCTGTTCATATAGTATTTAGCCTGTGGGTTGGGTCTGCCCGGGCATTAGGAAGACTGTTTTCAAGGGACCTGAATAAACTGCTTGAGAAGAGCTTTTGCGAGTTGCATCGTTCTTGCTGGTCGAGGGGGACGCGACAATTACTGAGACAGGAAAATAAGGAAATTTTTGAGGAGAATAGACTATTTTCACTAGGTTGGTTGTTTCACAGGTACATGTACACATATCAGAATTAACTAGAGCATATATATGTGTGTATATATATGTATATATATATATATGGAGGCTCTTAAATAATTAAACTTAATAGACTGATAAAGTTGTGAGAAGCAGACATTCCTAATGCACACAAATATAGCCATATCGAAGAGAATAACCATTAAATTAAAAATATTCACCTTGTCAAATATATATTTGCTTTTTTGAGAAAAAAGTCTCACTGTACAGCCCTGGCTGTCCTGGAACTTGCTTTATAGACCAGGCTGGCCTCAAACTTACAGGGATCTGCCTGCCTCTGTCTCCTGAGTGGTGGAATTAAAAGTATATATCAGCCAGGCGTGGTGGCACATGCTTTAATCTCAGCATTTGGGAGTCAGAGGCAGGTGGATCTCTGTGAGTTCAAGGCCAACCTGGTCTACAAAGTGAGTCCAGGACAGCCAGGGCTACACAGAGAAACCCTGTCTCGAAAAACCAAAAAAAAAAAAAAAAAAAAAGTAAGCCGGGCGGTGGTGGCGCACGCCTTTAATCCCAGCACTTGGGAGGCAGAGGCAGGCGGATCTTTGCGAGTTCGAGGCCAGCCTGGTCTACAAAGCGAGTCCAGGACAGCCAGAGCTGTTAAACAGAGAAACCCTGTCTCAAAAAACCAAAAAAAAAAAAAAAAAAGTATATATCATCACTTCTGACCATAAAGCATATACTTTAAATGTGTGCAGATATTTATTTATTTTCTTCAAAGATAGGACCTCATATAGCCCATGCTGGGCTCCAACTTGACCTATAGAAGGTGAGGGTGACCTTAAACTCCTGATCCTTCTGCCTCTACTCTCCTCAGTGCTGGATTTACAAGTGTGTACTACTGTGCCTACTCTATGCAGTACTGAGGACTGAGCACAGGACTTAGTAGGGCACACTGGGCAAGCACTTTACCCAGTGAGCCATGTCCCCAGCTTCCCTTCCACCATCACGACCCCCATTCTTCCTTTTCATGCTTTAGACTTAAAGAAACTGGGTTAGTTGTACCTATAGAATGCCTTAGATTCTGTATTTGTCTATTGCTCTCCCATGACATTTATCCCTCTACCCTCTGCATTCCTTCAAATGAAAGTTGGACTGGAGGCTGGAGATGGGTCAGTGGTTAAGAGCACTGGCTGCTCTTCCAGAGGAACCACATGGCGGCTCACAACTGTGTGTAACTCCAGTTCCAGGGGATCTGACTCTTACATAGACATATATACAGGCAAAACACTGTTGCACATTACATAAATAAATAAATCTTAAAAAAGAAAGAAATCTAGGGGCTGGAGAGATGGGTCAGTGGTTAAGAGCACAAAGGACCCAGGTTCAAATCCCAGCACCCACATGGGAGTTCACAGCTGTCTGTAATTGCTGGGCATGGTGGCGCAAAGTGAGTCCAGGACAGTCAAGGATACACAGAGAAACCTTGTCTCAAAAAACCTAAAAAAGGGCTGGAGAGATGGCTCAGCGATTAAGAGCACTGGTTGTTCTTCCGAAGAACCTGGGTTCAAATCCCAGCACCACATGGCAGTTCATAGCTCTCTGTAATTGCCAGGTGTGGTGTCACACCCCTTTAATCTCAGCACTAGGGAGGCAGAGGCAGGTGGATCTCTGTTAGTTCAAAGACAACGTGGTCTATAAAGTGAGTCCAGGACAGCCAAGGATACACAGAGAAACCCTGTCTTGAAAAAAAAAAAACCCAAAAAACAAAACAAAACAAAAAACCTAAAAAAAAGAAAGAAAGAAAAAAAGAAAAAGAAATCTATATATCTGCACCGAAATGGCACACTATTCATAGGTATCCATGATTTAAAACAAAACAAAATAGGCCAGATGTGGTGGTGCACACCTTTAATCCCAGCACTTGGGAGGGAAAGGCAGGCAGATCTCTGAGTTCAAGGCCAGCCTGGTCTACAAAGTGAGTCCAGGACAGCCAAGGATACACAGAGAAACCCTGTCTCAAAAAAACAAAAAAAAAAAAATAGGAAGACTAGAGAGATGGCACAGTGGTCAAGAGCACTTGTTGCTCTTGGAGAAGACCCAGGTTTGGTTCCCAGCACCCACACGGCAGTTTGCAATCATCCATGACTTCAGTTCCAGGGACCCAATGCCTTCTTCTTGTCTCGTTGGAAACCAGGCATGTGGTACACAGGCATATATGTAGATAAAACACACACACACACACACACACACACACACACACACACACACACACA
>CAJQZJ010000309.1:6421160-6492183 GCA_907164525.1 Lophiomys imhausi | reverse complement strand
ACACACACACACACACACACACACACACACACACACACACACACACACATAATAAAATGTAAAATAGTAATATGCTGCTAGCTGGGCACGGTGTCACACACCTTTGGTTACAGCACTGGGGAGCCAGAAACAGGCAGATCTCTATGAGTGTGAGGCCAGCCTGGTCTGTACAGGGAGTTCCAGGACAGCAAGGGCTACATAGTGAGACCCCTTTCACTCCCTCTCCAAAAGTACAAACATTAAAATGTCATTTGTACAATTTAGATGGTTGCTATATGAGGGTTTTTTTTTTGTTTGGTTGATTGGTTTTTGGTTTTGGTTTTTCAAGACAGGGTTTCTCTGTGTTTCTCTGTGTAGATGCCCTGGAACTCACTCTGTAGACCAGGCTGGCCCGGAACTCAGAGTTCTGCCTGCCTCTGCCTTCCAGTGCCAGGATTAAAGGTGACACCCAGCACTGCCCCGTGCTATATGAGTTTCACTGTTAAGTTATTCCATGTTTCAGAATATTATGAAAATGTTCTTAAGAAAATGTTGGAAGGGGCTGGAGAGATGGCTCAGAGGTTAAGAGCACTGACTGTTCCTCCAGAGGTCCTGAGTTCAATTCCCAGCAACCACATGGTGGCTAACAACCATCCACAATGAGATCTGGTGCCCTCTTCAGGCCTGCAGGTGTACATGCAGATGGAACACTGTATACATAATAAAAATAAATAAATCTTAAAAGAAAAGAAAATGTTGGAAAGTTCTGTGGTACAAAAAAAATCTCTGTAGCCTTGATGTGAGAAGGGGACATTTTAGACAACATACTTTGTATCAAGCAAAAACTATAATAATCTTAGGAGGAGCTGGGCATGGTGGCGCATGCCTTTATTTTCAGCACTCAGGAGGCAGAAGCAGGCGGATCTCAGTGAGTTCAAGGCCAGCCTGATCTCCAGACAGAATTGCAGGATAGGCAGGGCTACACAGAGAAACCCCATCTCAAAAAAAAAAATATTGCAATGGTCTTTGTTTACATTAGCATAATGAGTATGCATAGATAGCATATAACTTGAATCCATGCATATGCCAATAATAGACACATCCACAGAAAGTAGATTAGTTCCCAGCACTCAGGAGGCAGAGGCAGGCGGATTTCTGCGAGTTCGAGGCCAGCCTGGTCTACAGAGCGAGTCCGGAACAGCCAGGGCTACACAGAGAAACCCTGTCTCAAAAAACCAAAAAAAAAAAAAAAAAAAAAAAAAAACAAAGAAAGTAGATTAGTGGTTGCCAGAAGATGGAGGAATTAGGCATGATAGCTAATGTGTATAAGAGTTTATTTGAAGGGGAAAATGTCCTAAAATTACATAATGCTAATGATACAACCCCAAGAATATATTAATAACCACTGAATTGTACAGATTAAAGGTAAATTGGGGCTGGTAGGATGGCTCGCAGAGACAAGTTGCTTGCTACCAACAATGACAACCTGAGTTCCATCCTTGGAACCCACATGGTAGAAGAGGAGAACAGACTCTTACAAGTTATGCTGTGCCAGACATTCCCCCGACCCAACAGACAAAATAAAACTAGGTGTAAAAGTAGGTATGAGTAGATTATGTGGCTTATGAATCATATCTCAAGACCGCACTAAAAAGACGTTACCACTGGAAGGGGAGTCAGACATGGCGTGTGCAGGTGATGCCAGCCCTAGGAGGGCTGACATAGAACAATCTCCAAGAGTCTCAGTCCAACATATTCAGAGTCTGTCTCAAAAAAAAAAAAGGCAAAACAAAAAATATATAAAAAGAGAAGGGCTAGAGAGATGTATTAGCAGTCCAGAAAAACTGGGGTTCAGTTCCCAGCACCCACATGGCAGCAACTTCTATTCTAGGAGATCTAATACCTTCTTTTAGCCTCCTTGGGAGAGAGAGAGACCCTGTTTGTCTCTCTCTCTTTCTCTCACTCTCTCTCAAAAATATATATTATTGGATAATTTGTTTTTTTTGTTTTTGTTTTTGAAACAAGAGGTCTGGCCTGGTATGAACTCTCTCTGTAGACCAGGCAGGCCTTTAACTCAGAGACAACCTGCCTCTGCCTCCTGAGTGCTGGGATTAAGGTGTGTACCACCATGATGCCAGGCTCAGTTTTGACTATATTTTCCATTTTTTATTTAATATTTATTAATTCTTTGAGAATTTCATATATGTATAAGCAAGCGTACTTTGATAAAATTCATCCTCCATTCCTCCTTCTAACTCCTCTAGACCTACTCTATCCTTTTAAAAAGGAGAAAAGAGGGGGACTGGAGAGATGGCTCAGAGGTTGGGAGCACTGACTGCTCTTCCAAAGGTCTTGAGTTCAATTCCCAGCAACCACTTGGTGGCTCATAACTATCTATAGTTAGATCTGGTGTCCTCTTCTGGCCTGTAGGCATACATGCAGATAGAGCCCTGTATGCATGGTAAATAAATAAATCTGAGACAGAGAGAGACAGAGACAGAGAGAGACAGAGACAGAGAGAGAGAGACAGAGAGAAAAAAGAGCAGCTAGGTTTTGGTGGTGCATAATCCCAGAAATTGGGAGAGAGGCAGGCAGATCTCTGAGTTCAAGGCTAGCCTTGTCTACAGGAGTTCCAGGACAGTCAAGGATACACAGAGAAACCCTGTCTTGAGAAAAAAAGAAGGAAAAAAGCATCAGATCCACATTAAGAAAATCCTTTTGGGCCTGGAGAAACAGTCCAGCAGTTAAGAGGACTGAGGCCCTGGTTTGGTTTCCGGCATTCACTCAGTTGTTCTTTAATTCTTTTCACCTTTATTTTATGTGCATCAGTGGTAGTATGTTGCCTGTGTGTCTGTCTATATGAAAGTGTCAGATCTTTACTGTTGCGAGCTGCCATATGAGTGATGGGATTTGAACCCTGGTCCTCCAGAAGAAAAGTCAGTGAGCCTAAAGGCTGGATCATTTCTCCAGCTGAAAGGTAACAACTGCCTGTAACTCCAGTCCCACGGGTTCCAACATTCTTTTCTGCTTCCATGGCATTGAACCCAGGTGATGCCCAGACATACAGATAAGTTACACAAGTTACACACACACACACACACACACACACACACACACACACACACACTGGTTTTTCCAGACAGGGTTTCTTTGTGTAACCTTGGCTGTTCTGGAGCTAGCTCTGCACACCAGGCTACACCAGGCTAGTCTTGAACTCACAGAGTTCCACCTGCCTCTGCACCCTCCCAAGTGCTGGGATTCAAGATGTGCACCTCCACAGCTGGGCAGCTTTTATTTTATATATATATATTTTTTTTTTTTTAAGAAAGAAAAGAAAATTCTCTTTGCAAGGAGAAAGTTTCACTATGTTGCCTAGGCTGGTAGTATTTATGTATTTATTTATATTTTCATTTTACATGTATGAGTAATGTGTGAACCTAGTGCCCTTAGAGGCCAGAAGAGGGCCTTTAGGTGTTTTGAAACTGGAGTTACATATGGTTAGAGGCCCCATCCTCTGGACGAGTAGTAACAAGTACTCCTAACCACTCATCCATCTCGTCTTTAATTTCTGGACTCAAGGGATCCTCTTGCTTCACCTTTCTGAATATTTGGGACTACAAGTATTTGTGTACCTAGTTTATATTAGTTATTTAATATTTGTGTGTGTGTGTGTATTTGAGATATGGTCTCACTATGTAGTTCTAGCTGTCCTGGAGCTCACCATGTAGACCAGGCTGGCCTCAAATTCAAAGAGGTCTGCCTGCCTCTGCCTCCCAAATGCTGGGATTAAAAGCGTGGGCCACTACAATAGGCTTTAATATTTTTCTTCTAGTGAAAGACATGGAATATAGAAAAAATAAAGACAATATTGTTATTAAAAAACATTTTTCTTTGGTTTTATTGAGACAGGGTTTCTCTGTGTATCCTTGACTGTCGTGGACTTGCTTTGTAGACCAGGCTGGCCTTGAACTCGCAGAGATCTGCCTGCCTCTGCCTCCCAAGTGCTGGGATTAAAGATGTGTGCCACCACGCCGGCAAAAAAAAAAAAAAAAAAAAACCAAAACATTTTTCTTAACATTTATTTTTCATACTATGTATATTCTGGTTTGGTTAGGACAAGGGGTGGTGGTGGATTTAATAATAAGAGAAAGGAGATTCTCAGTGTGGTAGCAAATGCCATTAATCTCAGCACTGACAAGGCAGAGGCAGAGGATCTGTTGGGTTCTGGGCCACCCTATCCTACATAGCCAGTAGAAGACATTTAGGGCTACATAGTGTGATCTGCCTCGAAAAAGAAAAAAGAGAAGACTAGACTGTAGACCATCATCGAGACAGGCCAGGTCCTGTCAACCACCTCTCTTCTTATATTCCAGAGCCGGCCCTCCCTCCAAGGCCTCCGACGGCTTAGAGGAGCCTTTCTGCCCAGCCTGCTCCTTGGATGGGTGCACCCGGGGTCACGGTCCCTCCTCCCTAAGCAGGGTCACAGTTTCTCTCGTTGCCGTTCCAGTAGCCCCCTTCCCCCCAGCCTTTCCTCCGAAGCCATGGTTCCTGTCCCGGGATCCCCCGGGCCTGGCCAGGACTGCGGGGATCCGGCTTTGGAGGATCCGAAGGAGGAGGAGGAGTGCGGGCCGAAGCTCTCGTCCTCCGCGTCCTTCTCGCGGTGGCTCGCCGCGAGCCCGGGGGCGGGCGGCTCGCCGCTGCGCCTGGCGGGGTTGGGCGGGATGGCGGCTTCCGCGTGGCTGGAGGCCGGCTTGGCCCGGGTACTCTTCTACCCGACGCTGCTATACACGGTGTTCCGCGGGAGGGTGCGCGGCTGGGCGCACCGCGACTGGTACCACCGCATCGACCCCACCGTGCTGCTGGGCGCGCTGCCGCTGCGGAGCATGACGCGCCGGGTGAGAGAGGCCGCCAGGCCGGGCAGGGGTCGGGGCCCGGGCCTCGGCGGGCGCCCCGCGGCCCTCGCTGAGCCCCCTCTTTGCCTCGGCAGTTGGTACTGGACGAGAACGTGCGCGGGGTGATCACCATGAATGAGGAATATGAGACTAGATTCCTGTGCAACACCTCGAAGGTAAGGACCGGGGCCTGTGAAAGCTGGGGAGGCTGCGGGGAGGAGGGACGCTGCTTGTGACGTGTCTCCGAGACGAGTGTCGGAGACCTAGTTGCCTTCTCAAGCACTGAGTGTGCGCATCAAGTTTAAATGGCTGCGGGTGGAAAGCGGCCGAAGTTGATAAACCAGAAAGAGGTCTCGAGAGCCTGGAACCCCGGTGACTCAGGTGGCAGAGGCAGGACGTTTTAAGCCCAGGAGTTCAAAAGTGACCTGGCTACTGTCTGAAAAAGAAAGAGCTAACCCAGTGTGGGTGGCTCACACCTGGAATTCCAGCACGCATAGGCAAGCAGAAGGATCGCTGAAGTTCCAGGCGGCCAGCTTGGTCTATGTAGTTCTGCACCAGTCTGGGCACAAGGAAGTCCTGCTTCAAAATCTGTACGAGGGGTGTTCTTTATGGACAAAATTGTACATGTACGGGTTACTTTTGTTTATTTTCAGACAGAGTCTTAAGTCGATGATGAACTTGAACTGATTATCCTGCCTCCACGTCCCAAGTACTGAGATTACAAGCATGTGCTAATATAGCCATCTTGTATTTGTGCCTTTGGTCACTTACCTCAGTAACTAAAATTGTCATTTATGTGCCTTGCTGATTTCATTCATTCAACACTTATTTTAGTATCAAGTATGAATTAGGCAGTGTGTTAGCTTTGGAGATGAAGACCAATTGTAAGAAAAGCACTTTCTTTGGAGAGGGTGTGATTCATACCTGTAATATTAGCACCCTGTGAGTGAAGGGGGGAGAATCAAGAAGTTGAGGTCAGCCACAGTGAGTTGGAGGCCAGCCTGGGTTACATGAGCCTGTGTCTCAAATCAGAACCACACAGATGAGAAAAGCACACCCCTCTCCCTGGCCAGGCACAGTGGTGCACACTTTAGCATTCTGGAGGAGAGGCCAGGATGGTCTACATAGTAAGTTCAAGGTCAGCCAGAGTTACATAACAAGACCCTGTCTTGAAACACCTCCCCAAGAAAAGTAAAACAGATGAACACCCCTTATATATACTATGTTAATAGTTATCATTAAAACACCACAAAGTGGGCTGGAGATGTATTTCAGTTGATAAAATGCTCACCTAGTATACATGAAGCCCAGTGCAGAATAAAACAAAGTGAGCTAGTGGTACATAGAATCCTAGCAGCAAGAAGGAAGAGGATCAGATATACTAGCTCATCCTGAGCCAGATATGATTTCGAGGCTAGCCTGGCCTATATGAAGGCCTTTATTGAAAAAGAAAAAGGGAGCCGGGCGGTGGTGGCGCACGCCTTTAATCCCAGCACTCGGGAGGCAGAGGCAGGTGGATCTTTGTGAGTTCGAGGCCAGCCTGGTCTACAAAAGTGAGTCCAGGACAGCCAGGGCTACACAGAGAAACCCTGTCTCGAAAAAACCAAAAAAAAAAAAAAAAAAAAAAAAAAGAAAAAGAAAAAGGGAAAGGGGGATGTATAACATTGTTCCCTGAATTTCCCAAAGTATTGTCACAGTTCTCAAGGGGCCAGTAGCTATCGGAGTTAATACTTATTAATGCAATCAGCTGTATAAACTGAGAGGTGACTGAAGCCAGAAAGACAATCTTGGTCTCTCCATGTGAGATACTGTCCTTTGTAAGATGGAGCTCTTTCATCCTGCTAGCCTAGAGAAAAGAAATCTCCAAAGCAGTGGTTACATTTTAATGTGCCTAAGGATCAGCAGTGTTGCTAAAGTAGCAAGTTCCTACCTCTAGCCCCCGGATATTCTGACTCAGGACTTATCTGAGTATTTAACGACTCTGAAAGTGGTTCTGGTTCAGTTGATATACAAGCAAAAATGTGCTTTCAGCTTTTGTTAATGTGATTGGCGGGATTAAACTGGCCTTCATGCAGTCATTATTAAGTTGCAGGGACTTGCTAGCAATATCAAGGAGCTAGACATGGAGGTGCGCACCTGTAATTTCAGCACTTGGGAAATGGAGGCAGGCACATCAGCTCACAGGCATCCTTGGCTACACAGTGAGAACTGAGGTCACCCGGGGTATATGAAACCTTATTTACAAACCAATAACAACAAAGAGACCAGTAAAAAAGTAGCTAGAGTGGATTTGAAGTCTTTTTTTTTTTTTTTTAGGTTTTTCAAAACAGGGTTTCTCTGTGTATCCTTGGCTGTTCTGGACTCACTCTGGAGACCAGGCTGGCCTTGAACTCACAGAGATCCACCTGCCTCTGCCTCTGCTGGGATTAAAGGCCTATGCCACCACGCCCAGCAATTACAGACAGCTGTGAACTGCCATGTGGGTGCTGGGATTTGAACCCTGGTCCTTTGGAAGAGAAGTCAGTCCTCTTTAACTGCTGAGCCATCTCTCCAGCCCTCCATTTGAAGTCTTAAAGCAAAAACACTGTCATCTAATATGCCAAAGACTTTATTTCATTTCTCTAATTTCTTAAATAATATTACACAAAAGCAGGGGTTTTTTGTATGTTTTGTTTTGTTTTTGTTATGTTTGTTTTCTGGTTTTTCGAGACAGGGTTTCTCTTTGTTAACAGCTCTGGCTGTCCTGTACTCTCTTTGTAGACCAGGCTGGCCCTGAACTCACAGAGATCCACCTGCCTCTGCCTCCCAAGTGCTGGGATTAAAGGCATGCGCCACCATACCTGACTTTTTGGTTGTTTTTTAGGGGTGAAGGGAGACTTGTTCTGTAGCTTAGAAGAGCCCTGAACTCCACTCACAGCATATCCTCCTGCTCCAGTCATTGTAGGGTTGGGATTTAGGCATGAGGCCCACTCCTGTCTAAAGTATGTTGTTTTATTTTTAAAATAACCCTATTTCTTTTATTATGTACCCCTCAAAAGAGCAGTAAAAATATTTATGGATTTATGGTAAAATATATTATCCTTGCCCACAACTGAATCACCACTGTACAGGTCCTAATAAGGCAAAAGCACAGCTTCATAACATTTATGTGGTGGCAATTTCAGGACTTCATTTGCCACCCACTACACCAGTGAACTCATCCTCAGCCCCATACTTCTGCAGCTGATTTTTTTTTAAGCTTATTTTTGTTGTTCTGTTGTTTCGTATTGTTTTGAGACAGAATCTATGTAACTCCAGCTGGTCTGAAACTCATTATGTAGACTCAGAGTCAGAGATTCTCGCACCTCTGCCTCCCAAGTGCTGGCGTTAGTGCTTGCCACCACCTCTGACTGATGGGTAGTTGCTTACAGATGACTGTAAGTCTCCCAGTGGGGGTGCTGGAAACTGAACTCAGGTCTTCTACGAGGGTAGTAAGTGCTCTTAGCCACTGAGCCATCTCTCCAGATCTACAGCTGATTTTATGGAGCTAATATTTTGCAATTAAACATTCAAGCGTCTAGAGAATATTTGAACATAGTTCTAATAGCAGCATGTCTGCTTAACAGAAGGTTAGCTGTTTTAACACCATTTCTGTATTAGGAAAGAGTCCCATTAGAGTGAACCCTGGAACCTGCTTGCTTGTTTTGCTGCCTGTGGACCTCCTCTTCAAAACATTCACCTCAGGCTTCTTTGCTTTTCCTTTTTATGCTGGTGGACTTGGTTCTAGGAATGGAAGAAAGCAGGAGTTGAACAGCTACGGCTCAGCACAGTCGACATGACCGGGGTCCCCACCTTGGCCAACCTCCACAGAGGAGTCCAGTTTGCTCTCAAGTACCAGTCACTGGGCCAGTGTGTCTACGTGCATTGTAAGGCTGGGCGATCCAGAAGTGCCACAATGGTGGCAGCGTATCTGATTCAGGTATGAAAAGTGTCACTGGAGTAGCATTGTTATATAGATTCCCAAAAGTTCAGTGGCATGGCGGGCCTTGCTGGAGAGAGCCATTACTCACTTCCAGGCTGTAAGAAGGTAGTGTAACTTCACGCTAGACACCCAAGGCTGGGCCAGCTTCTGGCTCTGCCCTTACTAATCAGGATAGATAAATATGGATTCTCTGATGTTTCCTTAGCTTAAATGTGACAGGAAACTTAAATGAGAAAGTATATCAAAGTGCTTGACTACAGCAGGCCTAAAAGTGGGGGTGGGATGGGGGGCGTGTGTGGTTTTAAAGAGTGTTCAAGCCAGCAGAAGACCGAAGAGCCTTGTTTTTGTTTGAAGTGGTGTGTTGCTGTGTAGCCCTAACTGGCCTGGAACTCACCTTGGAGACCAGGCTATGTAACTGAGGCCTGTACCAATCCGCCTGCCTCTGCCTCCTGAGTGCTAGGATTACAGGAATGTCCCACCACACCTGGCCAAAACACTTGCTTTAAATACATGGCCGGGGTCTAGTTCAGTAGAGTGCTTGCCTATCGTGCATGAGGCATAAACCTGAGTGTGGTGACTTGTACTTGGGAGATGAAAGCAGGAGATGAATTTCAACAATATCCTCAGCTATATAAGGCTATATAGTGAGTTCAAGGTCCAAAATGGTAGGCCAGAAAACTTAGTGTTACAGAGACTACTGCTGGTCAGTTCTAGCTTTATGGCCTTTTGGGGTAAAGCTCTGAACGTTAGTTTTTGTTGTTTTACCATATTTACTTATTTTGTGTGTGCACAACTGGGGATATTATTCAGCGGTAGAGTGCCTGCCCAGCATGTGTAAGGCCCTGACTTTATTCCTTGATACTGAAAAAAAAAAAATTATTGGCAAGCAGGCAAATTGGCAAAAATATTTAGAAGCAAATGCTTTATAGTCCTTTCTCATTTGTCAGTCTTTCCCTTTCCAGCTTGACTCATTTTTGCCATTAATCTGGTTCTTGTATAGTATTTCCAGTCAAATGGGTAGTTTAAGGAAATACAGTAAGCAGTCTAGGCCTGTTAATGTGGACTGTATGTGACTGAACTATACCAAAACTCTGAAGACAATGCAGGAAGCTGGGTGTGGTGGTGCACACCTGGAGCCCTAGCATTTGGAAGTGATAGCAGAGGATCTCTGCAAGTTTAAGGCCAGCTGCTCTGTGGAGCATGAGATCCAGGTCGACCAGGCATATATAGTGAGGCTGTGTCCCAAAAAAGACCATAAAGAAAAAAAATCTGCTGGAAGTAATGCCAGGAGGGTATTTTGGTCCAAGTGAGAACTGACCCAGCAGGCTAGAGCTGTTTTAATCTTATTGAGTTCTAAATCAGTGGGCACCCTTAAAACACAAAGGTAGTCCTCCTAAATTTAAAAAGTACTTAAATGAGAAGGTATATCAAAGTCCTTGACTACAGAAGGCCTAAAAAACAGGAGGGTGGGGCTGGAGAGATGGCTCAGCGGTTAAGAGCACTGGCTGCTCTTCCAGAGGTCATGAGTTCAATTCCCAGCAACCACATGGTGGCTCACAACCATCCATAATGAAATCTGGTGCCCTCTTCTGGCCTGCAGATATACCTGCAGACAGAACACTGTATACATAATAAATAAATCTTTAAAAAAAAACAAAAAACAAAACAGGAGGGTGTGTGGTGTAGCTAGTGAATTGAAGAAAAACACCTACCATATGGTCTTAGAAGTTATTTTGTGTCAAAGTCTCATGAATTGTAGGCTGGCCTCAAAGTCTTATCAGCCAGGAGGACCCTGAGCTTCTGCTCTTCCTGCCTCTCTTTCCAAGTTACAGCTGTGTATCAAGGCACACAGGGAGTGTGGTGCTGGGGCCTGAACCCAGCCCTTTGTTCTGGCCTGGCAATCACCTCACCATCGAGCAACACCTACTTCTAGAAATTCTTCTTAAAATCCCAGCTCAGAAAAGACAGAGTAGACCTAGGAAATGTGGGGTTTCAGCTTCATTTGGCAGAGTAAGACTACAACAGGGCTAGGATTGGTTGGCTGAACTAGTTACAAGCACTCTGGAAGAGCACATCCTTTTGTGTTTTAACAAGGTATCTGCTGTTGCTCTTGCTGTCCTTAAATGGCAGAGCTCTTGTGCTCACGTGATCCTCCAGCGTACCACACCCAGCAAAGGAACACTTTTTTTTCTTCCTCTATTTAGTTTGAGCATTGAACTCAAGCGATTTAAGCATGTTAACCAAATGCTCTACCATTGAGCTATATCCCTGGAGCTCTTTTTTTTTTTTTTGAGACAGGGTTTCTCTGTGTAACAGTCCTGGCTGTCCTGGACTCACTTTGTTGACCAAGCTGGCCTCGAACTCACAGAGATCCGCCTGCCTCTGCCTCCCGAGTGCTGGGATTAAAGGCATGCACCACCACCGCCCGGGCATTACAGGCAGCTGTTAACTGCTATATGGTGCTGGGATTTGAACCCGGGTCCTTTGGAAGAACAGCTAGTGCTCTTAACCTCTGAGCCACCTCTCCAGCCCCCTGACTCTCTTTTTAATAGATCATGGTTTCATAAGTCACCTGAGCTGGCTTTGAATCATGACCCAGACAAGCTTTGAAGTTGTGGTCCTCCAGCCTCAACCTCTCAAGTAACTGGGCTTACAGATCTGCAGCTCTTAGCCCAGCTACAGCATGATTTTCAAAGCCCTCTAATATAGAGTCTTCATTTACTTGAAAAATTTTGATTACATGTTATTTTACTTATATGTGCAAGTGTATGTGGGCATGTCTATACCATGGCACTCATGTGAAGGTCAGAGGACAAAACTTGCAGGAGTTATTTCTCTCCTTCTGTTTTACTGTGTGAATCCCTGGGACCAAACTCTGGTTATGGCTGGTATGCTAGGCAGCGAGTCCTTTACCCATTGAGCTACCTTGCTGGCCCCAGACTTTTTTTTTTAATTCTGAGAGTCCTTCAGTGCCTGCTCCTTCCTTTCTCTGCTGACTTTCTAACCTTGTACTTCAGGTGTACAACTGGAGCCCAGAGGAGGCTGTAGAGGCCATCGCCAAAATCCGCTCACACATCTCCATCAGGCCCAACCAGTTGGAAGTTCTCAAAGAGTTCCACAAGGAGATCTCTGCAAGGGCAGCAAAGAATAATTTGTGACATCTCTCATGCTGACATATAAAGAATATGACGTCTGTGGATAACAAAGAACTTGGCTCTCCCTGAGATACAGTACAAAGTTTAAAGGACAAAGGGGCTTAAGCCAGGACAGCACGGCAAATGTGCTGAGTAGTAGATAATGTGCCTTCTTTGCTTCCTTCCTGAAATAACACTTGGATGGTTACACAGAACAAGATTGTCTGGCTAAATCTTATTTTGTTCGACAGGGTCAAGGAAATACTAATTTTAACAGAAATCTATTGTGTATTAATATTTTGTGTTATGGCACCATAACTCAAAGGCATTTAATGCTAGAAAAGGAAAGAAGAAATACTTAGATCTGTTCTTTGTTAGTCAGAATCCCAATTTCAATAGTATGACTTGGCAAAATACTTGTCCAACATGTATAAGGCCCCGAATTTGGTCCCTAGCACTTCCAAAAATAAAAATAAAAACAATCCTAATTTCCCTGGCCCTATGGGACTCCCCTCACACTTCTGGGGCAGTGGTCGGAAGGTTAAAGGATGTATGGGGTGCAGACAGGATTGTTGCCCCCGAAATGTAGAAGTCTATAATTAGTTCCCCTTCAGGAGTCAACACAGACACACACATCAGTTCAAAAACTTTTATTTGTGTGAACAGTTCCTAACTCTTGATTTAACTTAGAGTTTTTAAAGACCAGAAATTGTATACATTTGAGTTTGGCAAACAGTTTCTGCTATTAGTCAGAAATAATGGTTTCTACTTTCCGGCTTACCTGTTTGTATAAGCCAAAAATCAAACCAAAGTTTCTTTTCCCAACAGACAGATGAGAAAACATTAGAAGGAACATCCTGGATTTTAGAGTTGATTCTTGCTGGTGAAGTAGATTTTTAGCTTAGCCCACTGTCCCATCCAAATCCTGAAGAAAAACTCTAATACTTAATTCTTTGTGGAAAAGTGACAACTAGCCACTTTGCTGGCTACAGACAAAAGGAATGAGCCTCTTTCTGCATGGGAACCAAGGTGCTTCTTTTTAACACTGATCTGGTCAGGGGAGGCTGTGCCTAAGTCTGAGAAGAGGTTGGCTCTAAGCACTCTGAAGTGAGGCACAGGATCACAGGGGTAATGGCAGGGTTCAAGCAGCAGTAGTGTGAAAAGCCCTAAACAGACCCCATGAACCTGGGGGCAAGGCTAAGGTGCCACCTTCCTCATGTATGCCCAAATTAACTCATTACTCTGAACTGGGGGATTTCAGATTTGACTGGGGACACACAGAAAAGGGGAGGGCAAAGGAATCGGCTGTTGTTTCCGTCACTATCTTAGGCCAATACAAACTGCAAGTTGGTAAGCAGCACCTTAATGCCTCTTGTGACAGTTACAGCTGAAGTGGCAGGGTCGAGTTTATAGGTGTTGGCATCCCCTTTCTTATATCGATCCCTAAAGACATAGATGCTTCCATTACAGCTGGCAATCTTCCAGAGGGATGGGGCAGAGCTCCAGGCCTCAGGAAGACAAAGCCGGGTGAAGCTGTCTAGAAGGGGATTATAGCACACCAGAGAGTCGCCCTCAGCCACAATGAACACCAGATCCTTGTGTACAGCTGCGTGCATGCGGCCTGCAAAGGGTAGTACATAGGGCTTCACATGGCACTTGTCAGTTTCTGTGTCAAAGCACTGGATAAGTCGGGAAGGTTTGGTAAAGAAGTCTAGATCATTCTCCTCGCCCCCTAGTAAGTAGATGATTCCATTGAGGTTGGCCCCAGCGGCCCCAGATACAGCCACCTCTAACTGAGTTGTCTCTGTCCACACGTTATCACCTACCCGATAGTAGATGACTGCGTTGGAAAGGGTATCCTGTAGTGTCTTGCCACCCAGTGAATAGATGGCATCCTTCCCAGGCACAGACACCAGGGTGTGCTGGAGGCGGTCCCGGGGCAGAGGAGCACACCACTCCCAGTCAACGGTGGCATTGTTACACTTCCACATGCGGCGTGGGATGGACCCTCCCACCACATACAAGTCTCCACCATGCTTGCAGGCTGCAGTGATTTGGTGGCATAAGCTGTTTTGGCCACTGACACTGATGGAGTCATCTTCTGCACAGTGCAGGGACACCGCCAGTGAGTGGGTGCGGGATGACTCTTTCCCAATTAGGTAAATGTGCACGTTCTCCCCGATTTCCTGTTGCAAATGGAAAGTCTGACATCAACCCATATGAAGACTCTTTTTTGTTGTTGTTTTTTCGAGACAGGGTTTCTCTGTGTAACAGCCCTGGCTGTCCTTACTTTGTAGATCCGCCTGCCTCTGCCTCCCTAGTGCTGGGATTAAAGGTATGTGCCACCAAACCCGGCTCAGACTCAGGTATCCTTAGAGGTCCAGGCCTCACAGCCTTACTTTTCCCTAATTACTTTCTTCTGGGTATTTTATACAGGGGCAGAGAACCTGTTTTGTTCATCCTTGCAATTCAATTTATTTACAGATTTATTCAAGTATGATCTTGCTATGTAGCACAATAGGTCATACTTAGATTCTTCTGCTTCAGCATATATATACCACACCTGCTCGTATTGCTTTTTTTTTTTTTTTTGGTTTTTCGAGACAGGGTTTCTCTGTAGCCCTGGCTGTCCTGGACTCAATTTGTAGACCAGGCTGGCCTCGAACTCGCAAAGATCCGCCTGCCTCTGCCTCCCAAGTGCTGGGATTAAAGGCGTGCGCCACCACTGCCCGGCTCGTATTGCTTTTTAAGATGGGTAGGGGGCTAAGGGCACTTGCTGTACAAGCATGAGGACCTGAGCATCCACATAAAGAAGTTGGACATAGTTATACATGCCTGTTACGCAGCTTTGACAGAGAGGAGACAAATGGATCCTAGAGCTTGCTGACTGGCTAGCCAGCCTACCCAAAATGGTGAGCTTCAGTAAGAGATACTGTCTCAAGGCAATAAGGAAGAGTGACAGAAGACCCCTGATAGCCTGTCTGCACATCCACACCTCTACACACGTACACACGTACGTGTGGGCACAGGTACACACATTCACACAAGCACTCGAGTACACACGAGCTATCTCTCTCTCTCTCGCACACACACAAGGCCAGGCTGGTGGGCTGGTGAGATAGTAAAGCCACTTGCCCCAGGCCTGAGGACCTGAGTTTGACCCACATAGTTGAACAAGAGAACTGACTCCTGCATGTTGTCCTCTGACCCCCACACATATACCAAGAGACACACATTCCCCTTGCTAAAAAAAAGAAAGAAAAAAGACCACTGAGGGCTAGAATGCACAAAGATTATGTCACCCCAATCCTTAAGACATGTGCCTTACCTTCAAGCTAGTCCTGAGTGACTCTGCAAAAGCCTCTCTTTCTTCTTTATTGAAATTGATCCAGGCTTCTATTGCCTCTGTTGGGTTCTGGGAGCATGGAACTCCATCTGTGAGAGCCAAAGGAAAAGCATAATTAATAACAATATTACTGGGGTTTGTTTTGTTTTGTTAATTGAAAAAATATTGTGTGTGTGAGTGTTTTGCCTGCACATATCTGTGCTCCACATGCATGCCTGGCGACCATGCCAGTCAAAAGTGCCCGGGGCTGGAGGCACTGATGCTTGTGAGCCACCCTGTGGGTTCCGGGGATTGAACCATGGTCCTCTGTAAGAATAACAAGTGCAAGAGCAGCAAGTGTTTTCAACTGCTGAGCCATCCACCCAGCCTCACCAATGACAATCTTAAAGGGGTTCTTAAGACTTGACGAATAGCTGGCTGTAGGAAAGCATGCATTTAATCCCAGCACTCAGGAGAAAGAGGCAGGCAGATCTCTGTGAGTTCAAGCCCATCCTGGTCTACAAAGTGAGTTACAGGAGAGCTGGGACTATGGAAAGAAACACTGTCTCAAAAAAAAAAAAAAAAAGATTGAGCCATTTTATTAGACCACCATTATGTGTATTTGCTTATTTATGTATCCAGTACATACATATGAAGTTAACTTAAAATTGCTCTACCACTACCATTTTGCAGTGCTGGGATCAAACCCAGGCTCTCATGTATACCAGGGAAGTGCTCTATCACCCAGTTACACCACTAGCCCTGTCTTACTTTTTATTTTATTTTAATAATTTATTTTTATTTTATGTGCATTGGTGTTTTGCCTGAACATATGTCTGTGTGAGGGTGTCAGATTTTGGAGTTAGAGACAGTTGTAAGCCTCCATGTGGGTGCTGGGAATTGAACCCGGGTCCTGGAAGAACAGTCGGTGCTCTTAACTACTGAGCCATCTCTCCAGCCCTGTCTTACTTTTTAAAAGAAAAATAATATGCTCCCATATGACATAGTAGACACCACCAGGCTATAGAGCACACATCTAAAGTATAGTTCCACCTCAGTTACAGGAGCATAATTATTACCCAGATGTTTCCTATTTTAAGTGTCTTGATTCATCACCATCTCCATCAACTTATTTAAGTAACTAGTCCTGTAGGCCTTGAAGGCACAGGGCAGATGAAAACATAAGGCACTTCTTGCTTTCTTTTGTGGGAAAGTGATGCAGTTTTTAAAAAATGTTTATTTATTACTTCAAGTTATGTCTCCATCATAGTGCCCTCTTTCTACCCCTCCCTCTCCCACCCATCCCACTCCTCTGATGTGGAGTGTCCTTACAAATCAGCCCCTCTCAGTTCAACAGTCATATGAGAGCTAAGAGCTTCCTCTTGCACTGGGGCCTACATGGTAACACCCCCAGGGCAAATTGTCCCCTTGATAGGTAACAAAGTCTATGTTCCTGATCCTTTTGGTGTGTTGGTTGTAGGATAGTTATCCTGTACTATATGGCTAACATACTATTATAAGTGAGTAGATGCCAAGTGCATCTTTCTGGTGATACAGTTTTTTATTCTTTAGCTGCTGTGAAGCACTGTGTCTCTGACAGCAGCAACACTGACTCTCAACACTGAACCTCAACCTCAACCTAAAAATCTCTACCAGGAAGGGAATAATAACATAAACTAACAATGGTTACTTACATAAGCTTGGGGATCTCCTGAACAGCCACTGAACATCATTCTTGCACAGTTGGGTATGATAAGCCCCTCCATGAACTTACCTGAGATGATATCAGTGAGTAGATGATGGGGCAAGTGGAGGAACTCCTCTGTGCTCTGCAGCTGGGCCAGGTGGGTCTTGGCACAGTGCTTGGCAGCAGTGTAGAGCTCAGGATCACTGTGCCTATCTGCAAGCCACATCACCTGAAGGCAGTTTCCCACTTGTACTGTGCGTGCCAAAAACCGAGAGCATTCCTCAAAGAGAGATGTCAGCTGATACATGTCTGACACCTCATAAATTTCCTGCAGCTCATCAGCTCGAAGTTTCACAGTTCCATGGTATATATAATCAACCAGGAGCTGGAAAACAGACTCACTGACATCTTGCAGCACAATCACCCGGTTGTGAGCCTCCTTCAGGTTAGAAGTAAACATGGATCGAAAGAAGCAGCTCTGAGCTGACAGGACCAGCCGGTGGAGCTGAAACTCTCGGCCTTCCACTGAAATGGTGACATCAGCAAAGAGCTCCTCCTCTAAACACAGTTTCATAATGCCCTGAGCCACTCGGCCTGAGTGAGACCGGTCTTTGAAAGTATAGTTCACAAAGTAGTTTTCATCCATGGCTGCTCCAGGCTCCTCTGGTGACTCCATGGTAGACAACTTCTCTCTCTGCCAACTATCTGCAAAGCAATACCACCCTAAGTATTTGGGTAATTCACAGACACAGTCCACAAATTCAACTGTCCAACTGAAGATAGGGAGAAGAGGGAAATGGAAGCAAAGTGAATCCAGATTGGCCTTATTCCTGGCCCTGACAGCATGGCCTATGACATTCCTGCAGTCTTCCTGCAGTGGGGCCTCTCCTCCAATGAATTCAATTAAAGTTCTATCTCTGTTGTTTTTCCTTAAGGGAAATTTGGATATTCCTGATGATGATGTAACAAATAACTTGGGACTTAGGGCAATCCATGGAAGACATGAAGGAGGAAGCCTATGATGTTAAAATCAAATTATTTGATTATTTGGATATACAACTAGTGAGACTCAGGGGAAGCATAATTAGACCCCCCCCCCAAAAAAAAAAGAGGAAAGTAAATAAAACTAGACATCCACTTATTGTGGTTAGAGATTCCCTTCTTGCCCGGACATAAAAGTGCAAATCCTCCGCTACTGAGACCCGGGCCTGGACATCCATTACTTCCACTTTTAGTCTTTTCTAAGCTGCTGTTCCCTACTTACCTACTCGCCCCAATGAGTTCCTAAAGAGGCTCCAGAGTGCCCAGCCGTCCCAGGCCGGGGGCACAAGGAAGTCCATAACCCTGTGCAATCTGACCGCGCCACCTAGAGTCGCCTAGGAAACGGTCGCCAAGGAAACTGTCCATCGTCTCCTCCATTCCCTCATCAAAAGCTTAGCTCAGGAGCCGGGGAGCGGTGTGGAACTTAGAACCCAGAACGCCCACCCTTTCCCTTTCTCTCACCCGTCTGATTCTTTGCGTCTTCTCTTCGGCCTCCGCTGTAACGAGCTAGGGCTAAGTACACCTCACGGTTTCCCCACCTACAGGTCTTTCTTACCTGCGTTACCTCCTTTCATGCTAGTGCCCACATCCGGAACCTCTGCTTCCCGCCCCGCGTCAGCCCGGAAGAAGATTCATTGCACATTTCCACTTCCGGTCCGTGCCCTTGGGGCTCTGTGGCTTGTGTGTTCTCTGGCTACTTTGTCAGCATCCTAAGGAACATGGCGGCTGCCTCAGCCAGGGTCTGGTGGCATGGGCTCGTGGGGTCTGCTTCCATAGCCAGGGGTGAGCAAGGAACAGCAGGCTGAGACCACGGGCGGCGGCAGAGGCGCACCTAGCACGGAGACCTCCTCGGGTCTCACCCGCGCCTTCGTGCCTTTTTATCTCCCTGTGCAGGGGCTGGGCGACCCTCAGTGCTGTTACAACGTGTGAGGAGGGAGAGCACGGCGGCTGACACGCGCCGTGAGTATGTGCGGACAGCGCTCTTCTCTCCAACGTTAGCAGGGGCCTTTCACTGTTTCTGTCAGGTGTTTGTCCTTGCTCTGGAATGTCCTTCCCTCCTGACAAATCTCTGCTTGTCCTTGGAGATTGCTATGGTCTCCACCTTGCTGTTAGAATCGAGTACTTCCTGTGCCCTAGATATTTGTTCCCTTCTGATCTTGATCGCCCATTGCCGATTTCATGATTCTTTCTCCGATTAAATTGTCAGCTCTTAGAGGGCAGGCAACAAAACTTTTGAGACCCAAAGTCCAGAATAGTAGTAGCCAACATCAATTTAGTACTTGCTAAGGCACCTTAAAGCTTTAAGCTTTATAGTGAATGATCTTCTTTGGACTTCATAGCCTCATGAGACGCATGACATTTTACTGTCCTATGGATGTATGATCATGAAACGGTCCAGATAATTAGATTGTTCAGTCCCAGTTTCAGTAACCGGCAAAGCAGGCCTGCCTGTTTCCAAGTGCAGAAAATACTTAATCATTGATTCTGTGACGTGTGGGTGCTCAAGTAACTGAATGACCATGTGGTGATTTTTATGTTCAAAATTACACTTGGAAATGGAAAACTTGGCTTTCTTCCTTTTCTGGACATCTATTTTCTTATAGATACACAAAGGGACTGGGAATGGAGTGTGGGCAATGAGAGAGTCTTTCAGAGTTCTTCAGCTCTGAAGTTCCTTGATTAAGAATTTGGTATATGCAAGTACTGAGAAGAGAAAGAGAAACAAAAGTCTGGTTCCCATCCTTAAAGAGCTCTGGGTCTGATGGGAGAGCTGACACTGTTACTTTGTTATCATGAGTGCAGGAAGTGTGAGGAACAGCTGTGGAATAGTGTAGAAAAGAAGCAAAGACTCCCAACACAGTAACAAGAGTTTCTCTGGACTGTGAAAAACATGTGGCATTTCCCCAGATTTTAAACACATCCTAATTCCTGGAAGGTACTTTTCACTTGTGCCTCTGAGAGTCTTCAGGGAGTGATTGAAGAGGTGGCCCAGCGTTGAAGAGCACTGGCAGCTCATCCACAGGACCAGATTTGATTCCCAGCACCCACATGTCAGTTCACAATCATCTGTAACGCCAGTCTCAGGGGATCTGACATTCTTCTAACTTCTGTGAGCACCAGACACTCATGTGTGCATAGACATATATGCAGGAAAAACACCAAAATAAAAATTGTGGTTTTTGTTTTTTGGTTTGGTTTTGGTTTTTCAAGACAGGGTTTCTCTGTGTATCCCTGGCTGACCTGGACTCACTCTGTAGACCAGGCTGGCCTTGAACTCACAGAGATCCGCTTGCCTGTGCCTCCTGTGTGCTGGGATTAAAGGTGTGTGATACCATGCCCAGCTAATCCTTTCTTTCTTTCTTTCTTTCTTTCTTTCTTTCTTTCTTCCTTCCTTCCTTCCTTCCTTCCTTCCTTCCTTCCTTCCTTTCTTTTTTTGGTTTTTCGAGACAGGGTTTCTCTGTATAACAGCTCTGGCTGTCCTGGACTTTGTAGACTAGGCTGGCCTTGAACTCACAGAGATCCACCTGCCTCTGCCTCCTGAGTGCTGGGACTAAAGGCGTGCGCCACCACACCCGGCTTATGTTTCTTTCTTAAAAAAAAAAAATTTTTAGCCTGGCGGTGGTGGCGCACGCCTTTAATCCCAGCACTTGGGAGGCAGAGGCAGGCGGATCTTTGTGAGTTCGAGGCCAGCCTGGTCTACAAAAGTGAGTCCAGGACAGCCAAGGATACACAGAGAAACCCTGTCTCGAAAAACCAAAAAAAAAAAATTTTTTTTTTTGATGTCCATTGGTGTAAAGGTGTCAGATCCCCTCAAACTGAAGTTACAGACAGTTGTGAGCTGCCATGTGGATGCTGGGATTTGAACCTGGGTCCCCTGGAAGAGCACGCTCTTAACCACTGAGCCATCTCTCCAGCCCCCTATGCTTTTTTTTTTTTTTTTTTTTTTTCTTTCTAGCCACTGTCAGACCACGGAATGATGAGGCCCATAAGCAGCTCTCAGCATTTGGAGAGTATGTGGCTGAAATCCTACCCAAGTATGTCCAACAAGTTCAGGTAATATTTATTTTCTTTGGGTCTGAGTCAAGAATTCATCATGTTCCTAGTACTCAGGAGGCAGAGGCAGGCAGATCTCTGTGAGTTCAAGGCCAGCCTAGTCTACAAAGTGTTTCAGGTAGCCAGAAACCTTGTCTTGAAAAAAAATTCACCATGTCACTTCATTTTAAGCCAATGGTTCCCAACCTGTGGGTCATGACCTCTCTCCTGTTATCTAAGACCATCAGAAAACACAAATATTTATGTTACAGTTCATAACAGTAGCAAAATTACAGTGATGAATTAGCAAGGAAAATAATTTTATGGTTGGGAGTCACCACAACATGAGGAACTGTAGGGCCGGAGAAATGGCTCAATGGTTAAGACCACTGGCTGCTCTTTCAAAGGACCCAGGTTCAAATCCCAGCACCCACATGGCAGTTCACAGCTGTCTATAATTGCTGGGGGGAAGAAGCAGGTGAATCTCTGTGAATTCAAGTCCTGCCTGGACTACAAAGTGAGTTCCAGGGCAGTCAGGACCGTTACACAGAGAAACCCTGTCTCACACACACACAAAAAAAAAAAACAAACATGAGGACCTGTATAAGGGTCACTACATTAGTAAAGTTTCGAACTGCCACCTTAAACCAAGTGACTCCTGCTGAAGTTAGCTGCTCCCTCAGCTATTTCTTCTTTCCACACCACCTTTCTGTGTCTGCAGGTGACCTGCTCTAATGAGTTAGAAATCTGTATCCATCCTGATGGAATCATACCAACGCTGACTTTCCTCAAGGATCACACCAATGCACAGTTCAAATCCTTGGCTGACTTGACAGCAGTAGATATCCCAACTCGGCAGAACCGTTTTGAGGTCAGTTAAATGTGAAGCTTGGGACCAGGATATACAACTCAGTTGGTGGAGTACTTGCCTAACAGCCACAAGGCCCTGGTTTGATCCCCAGCATTGCACAAAACTAGGTGTGTTGGCACACCTCTAATCCTAGCACCTCGGAAGCGAGGGCTGGAAAGTCTCAAGTTCCAGGCCATCCCTAGCTACACAGGGAGTTCAAGGAAAACTCATAGGGCACTATGAGATGAGATGCTAATTAAAAAAAAAAGATAGGTGACATTTGGGGACTAAAGGTAAGAAAGGGCATAAGTGATTTTTTTGAGTGACAGCTGTTATGGAAACCAGAGCCTCCTCATTTTCAGTTTTAGTCTGGGTCACACAGAGCACAGCAGGATTTTCGTCATTTTGGTTGTTGACTTCCTTCTTCTCTGTTGTTTTGACACAGACAGAGTCTCGCTGTGTTGGCCTGGAACCATCAGCCTGTAGTTCCACTGAATAGTTAATCCATGTCGCCATGCTCCGCTCTGCTTGGTTTTTTAGAAATTAAGTTTATGAGCCAGGTGTGGTGGCGCACGCCTTTAATCCCAGCACTCAGGAGGCAGAGGCAGGTGGATCTCTGTGAGTTCGAGGCCAGGCTGGTCTACAAAGAGAGTCCAGGACAGCCAAGGATACACAGAGAAACCCTGTCTTGAAAAACCAAAAAAAAAAAAAAAAAAAAAAATCATGTGGCAGAAGTTTTGTTTAAGACATGAGCACGGATCCGATAGCCAAATAACACACCTATTAGAAGCAAGCATAGCGACGTACACCTTTAGTCTGAGGCCGGCCTGCTCTAAAGAGCAAGTTTCGGGGCAGCCAAGGTTACGTAGAGAGACCCTGTCTCAAAAACAAAGAAAAAGTACCTATCAGATGAGAAGAAATAACAAGTGCTAATAAGTTATACTACAGTAACTGGACAGACGTTAAATTGGGGACAAGATAGCTTAGCAGGTAGACAGGCTTGCTTTGGAAACCTAAAAAACTTTTTTCTTTTTTGGTTTTTCGAGACAGGGTTGGTTGGTTGGTTGGTTGGTTGGTTTGTTTGCTTTTTGAGACAAGGTTTCTCTGTGTAACAGTCCTGGTGTCCTGGACTCACTCTGTAGACCAGGCTGGCCTCGGATGCATAGAGATCCGCCTGCCACTGCCTCCCGAGTGCTGAGAATTAAAGATGTGTTCCAGCATGCACAGCTGACAAACGGTTTCTGCCCCGAGAACTCACAGAAGAGAAGTAATTTCCGAAGGCTGTGCACACAACACACATACAATTACTAAGAAGGTCAGGCACACTCAGAAGGACATGTAGCCTGGGAATTTCTTAGCTATAGAGAACAGTTGTGGCAAATTTTGATAGGGTCACCTTATGTAGTCCAAACTGGCCTGGAGCTTGCCATGTAGACCTTGACCTCAGTGGTCCTCCTGCCTCAGCCTTCTCAGTACTTAATTGTGTTAATTGTGTTGGATCTTTTTTTTTTTTTTGGTTTTTCGAGACAGGGTTTCTCTGTGTATCCTTGGCTGTCCTGGACTCACTTTGTAGACCAGGCTGGCCTCGAACTCACAAAGATCCGCCTGCCTCTGCCTCCCAAGTGCTGGGATTAAAGGCGTGCGCCACCACCGCCCGGCTGTGTTGGATCTTAACAGATAAATAAAATAGCAGAAGTTAACCTAGTGAGGATCAGGACTGGTGGGCAGGGGGAGCTTCCCTGGGGGGCGACATGGCCAAAGACAGGATGGCTTACTTGCAGAGCCACAGTTGTGAGCCGAGTCTTTGTAAGCAGCTGTAGAGAATGCGGGGTCTCTGGTGGGATGTGACTCACTGTGTCCTTAATAACTGGTGCTCTCACTTCAACCCTTATCCTTTAGCCCCCCTGTTCATCCACTTCTCCTTCTGTCCCTAGATTGTCTACAACCTGCTGTCTCTGCGCTTCAACTCTAGGATCCGAGTGAAAACCTATACAGACGAGCTGACACCCATTGAGTCTATAGTGTCTGTGCACAAGGGGGCCAACTGGTATGAGAGGGAGGTGAGTTACCACATTTAACCGCCTTGCCTCTGGGCCACAGTGCAGCATCGTAACTGTGGAGGGTGGCGCAGGGCAGCTCCTCTGCTGTTGGCTCCCAATGGATGGCTTTCCTGAGAGCTGCTCTTTTCTAGGTCTGGGACATGTTTGGAGTTTTCTTTGTTAACCACCCTGATTTAAGAAGGATCCTGACAGATTATGGCTTCGAAGGACATCCTTTCCGGAAAGACTTTCCCCTCTCTGGCTATGTTGAGGTAGGAATCTTAAAACTGGGTAGCAGTCATGGAGCCTGGGAGATGATGAGCATGACAGGAATATGGGCTGTAGATTATGGTGGTTTAAGAGCCTGAGCTGCAGTCCTAGTTTCATTTTTGTAATGTGTGGCAAGCTATTTGATTTAGCTGAGGGACAGTTTTCTCGTCTGTACAGTGGAGACAATAAGGACTTAAATATGTTGTGGCATTAAGTGATAGAGAAAACCTGGTATATTGTAAATGTTAGTTAAAGTTAGTCATTATTGTAATGATTATTGTGTTTTGGGTTTTTTTCAGATTTTTATATGTATGAGTGTTTTGGCTGCATGTATGTATATGTATGCCTGGTCCCTGTGGAAGCCAGAAGAGAGTGTGCCAGGTCCCCTGAAACTGGAATTACAGATAGTTATAATCCACCATGTTGATGCTGGGAATTGAACACTTCCAGAAGTGCTGAGTCTTCTGGAAGAATAGCCAGTGCTCTTAATGGCTGGATAGCCCCTTGTATTTTTTTCTGAGACAGGGTTTCTCTGTGTATCCTTGACTCTCCTGGACTCACTCTGTAGACCAGGCTGTCCTTGAACTCACAGAGATCCACCTGCCTCTGCCTCCCTGAGTGCTGGGATTAAAGGCCTGTGCCACCACGCCCACCAGCAGTTACAGACAGCTGTGAACTGCCATGTGAGTGCTGGGATTTGAACCCAGGTCCTTTGGAAGAGCAATTAGTGCTCTTAACCGCTGAGCCATCTCTTCAGTTCTGCTCCTTGTATTTTTTAAAGGGAAGGCAAGCAAGGTTTTTTTTTTATTTTATTTTATGTTTGATGGTGAATTTATTAAAATTATTATTATTTTGTTTTTGTTTTTTGAGACAGGGTTTCTCTGTGTACTCCTGGATGTCCTGGACTCACTATGTAGACCAGGCTGGCCTTGAATTTACAGAGATCCACCTACCTCTACCTGCTGAGTGCTGGGATTAAAGGTCTACACCACCACTGGCTTGCAAACATGGTTTTATTGATTAGGATAAATGTGTGAATCAGGAGGCATCCTCATAATGGGTTGCCCTGTAATGACCATTTTATGATCATGGCAACCTTAAAGAACAGTCTGTCTCAATATTCGAAAGTAAAGAGATTTGGAAGAGAAGACATCAAATTTTCAGCCCTCCAGAATGGCAACTGAGCCAAGCATGGTGGCACAGTCCTTGAATTCCAGCAGAGAAGGGAAAATCTCTGAGTTTGAGGCCAATTTTGCCTACAGAGCAAGTTTCAGGACAGCCAAGGCTACAAGGAGAAACCCTTTCTCAAAAAAACAAAACAATGGCCGGGGTGTGGTGGCGAATGCCTTTAATCCCAGAACTCAGGAGGCAGAGGCAGCAGATCAGAGGCCAGCCTGATCTACATAGAAAGTCCAGGACAGCCAGGGCTAATACCCGGAGAAATCCTGTCTCAAAAAGCCAAAACAAAACAACAAAAACAATGGTGACTATGGGCCAGGTACACTGGTACAAATTTAACCAACATTTACAACATACCGGCCTTTCTATATCTCTTTTTTTTTTTTTTTTTTTTTTTTTTTTGGTTTTTCGAGACAGGGTTTCTCTGAATATCTCTGGCTGTCCTGGACTCGCTTTGTAGACCAGGCTGGCCTCGAACTCACAAAGATCCGCCTGCCTCTGCCTCCCAAGTGCTGGGATTAAAGGCGTGCGCCACCACCGCCCGGCTTTCTATATCTCTTAATGCTGCCACATTTTTTTAAAAGATAGATTTATTTGTTTGTTTATTTATTTATTTATTATGTATGGTGTTCTGTCTGTATGTGTGCCTGCAGGACAGTCTGGGCATGGCAAGGGCCTATTAAAAGGTGGAGGACTAGAAGGTGGATTAGTTTGTAAAGTGCCTGCTGTATAAGCATGAGGACCTAAGTTTGGATCCCAAACACCCATGTGAAAAGATGGATGTACACCAGGCATAGTGTGAACGCCTTTAATCCCAAGACCTAGGCAGAGGCAGGCAAATATCTCTTGAGTTTCTTATCAGCTGGGTCTACATACTGAGTTCCAGGCCACCAAAGGCTATATAATTAAACCTCATCTTGGGGGGAAAAAGCTGGACAGTAGTGGCACACACCTTTAATCTCAGGACTCAGGAGACAGAGGCAGGTAGATCACTAAGTTCCAGATCAGATTAGTCTACAGAGTGAGTTCTAGGACATCTAGGGCTACACAGAAACCCTAACTCAAAAGGAACAAGCTGGGTGTATGTATAACTAAGTAGGTCTCTGGAGCTCTTTGGTCAACCAGCCTAGTCTAGTCAGTGAGCTCTAGGCTTGGTGGGAGGCCCTCTTAAAAAGAGGAGACCTCATGCCGGGCGGTGGTGGCGCACGCCTTTAATCCCAGCACTTGGGAGGCAGAGGCAGGCGGATCTTTGCAAGTTCGAGGCCAGCCTGGTCTACAAAGCGAGTCCAGGACAGCCAGAGCTGTTAAACAGAGAAACCCTGTCTCGAAAAACCAAAAAAAAAAAAACCAAAAAAAAAAAGAGGAGACCTCAGGAAATGGCTTAGTGGGTCACACATAGAAGAATTTTGATCCCTAGAACCCACGTAGAGTGGTGCACAGTGACCCACTTCATGATCCTTATGCTCCTGCAGCAGCAAGATGGGCAGTGGAGACAAGAGAATCCCAGGAAGTTCACTGAATGGCCAACCTATACACAGCCGCAAGCAACAGCACATGTGTACACACATTTTATACACATGAATCGTACATGTTAAATAAATGTGGAGAATGATCAAGGAAGACACGTGATGTTGACTTCTGGTCTCCATATGTGCACACATTCACATGAACATGTGTATACATTGCACATACACACAAATAAAGGATGATCACTGAGGAGGGGTCATAATTTCAGTGGTTCAACAGGTTTATTAGCACACATGTGAGTTTTATAGTGAGGTAACTTAGAACTCTTGAGATGTATGACACTCCAGCCTTTTTTCCCTTTTCCCTTCCTTCCTTCCTTTCTTTTCTTTTTAATGCTTTTGGACAGGGTCTCACTGTGTAACCCTGACTGGCCTGGAACTTGCTTTATACACCAGACTGGCCTTAAACTCACAGAGACTCGCCTACCTCTCCCTCCAGTGCAGCCCAGCAGCCCTGATTCTTTGACGTACTAACACACATTTACTTAGTGCTTAGTCCTGTCTCTCTGTGCTACTTGTGATTAGGGCTCCTTTCCGTCCTTCTCCATTTCACACTTCCACATTGTCTTCTTTACATAGTGCTTCTCCACCCCACTATCTTACTTTCCTTACCTTATCCAGCTGATTCTGCAGTAACAAGAAAAGCCAAGCTGTGTCTAGTTTTAGATTTTTGTGTGTGTGTGTGGCTGAAGATTGAACCCAGAGCCTTGGCAAACCGAGGCAAGTGCTGTGCTCCGTCTATAACTGAGCTGCATCTGTAACAGCCTTCTAGCTTTAGATCTTTGTGTGCGCTGGGAACCTTCTGGTCTCAGACTCACAGAGACCTACCCCTCTCCTGCCCCAGGCTTTCAAGTTCTGTCATTATAGTTGTAGTCTTGGTTTTTTGTTTTTTAAGATTTTTAAATTGTATGTGAATGCAGTGTTCTCAGAGACAGAAAAAGTTTCGCTTGGAGCTGGAATTAGAGGCAGTTGTAAGCTGCATGTGGGCTGGGAACTCAGGTTTCTCAAGAGTTTCGGTTTTTCAAGACAAGGTTTTTCTGTGTAGCCCTCACTGTCCTGGAACTGTATAGACTAAGCTGGGCTCAACAGAGGATACTCCCATCTCATCTCCTGAGTGCTGAGACTAAAGGGGACCACTACCATATATGGCCTAGATCAGTTCCACTATATTTCCTGGTTTTTGGTTTTGTTTTTTAATCCCAGTCATTTGATTTTACCAGTGAAGACTCAGGAGCCAGATGCTGGGTTGAAAACCTGCTAGCTCAGACAGGCAGAGAAAGCCCCCAGCTGGCCTTCCTACTCTACTGATGTCCCAGAAGGAAAAATCCTTTCTCATTTGCCACACTGTCTTAAATACTTTTCCACTCAATGACTCTCCTTCCTGTGTTTTTTGTTTGTTTGTTTTTACATACTATTTCTGTGTTTTCTTATGTTCACTACTCTGTCCACTGGTTGCTTGCTCTGCCTCCTGACTGTGGTTGTCTTTAGCTCTTGGGTTAAAGGTGTGTGGTAGGGCTGAGTCACACCACAACAGGAAACAGGCTTTTCCAGTTCACAGTCCTAAGGTTCACAGTGTGATCAAATGTCCTGCAGCAATTACCTTTTAAGGTGTGTGGTTGGGTGAGCGGTAAGCCTGTTAGTAAACAGTTCAGAGCTCAGGATGTGATGTGGCAGGGGAGTCAACAGTGTTGGAAGCATGTAAGAAGTTAAGGCCATTTTGGAACCCCACACATTAGCTTATTGGAATGTGCAACCAAATGGGGAGTAGGTATGGCTGTAGAGTGGCAGTGCCTGCAAAGAGTGCTGAACAGAAGTCACGGGAGAGGGCAGGGGACTGGTGGAGTCTCCATGGTCATGAGGTCTGGACTCCCCAGTCATCAGTCCTAATTGTTGCTCTTGCAGTTACGTTATGATGATGATGTGAAGCGGATAGTGGCTGAGCCACTGGAGCTGGCACAAGAATTCCGAAAGTTTGACCTGAACAGCCCTTGGGAGGCTTTCCCTGCCTATCGTCAGCCCCCGGAGAGTCTCAAGCTTAATGCTGGAGACAAGAAGCCTGAAGCTAAGTAGCTTCAAGAGCATGTGGTTCCTAGGGGGGAAATGCCTTATCTGTGGTTATCTATGTAAATAAACTCCTGGGGACATTCACCCCTTCCTCTGTGCTGGTTTGTTTGTTTGTTTTTTGTTTTTGTTTTTTTTTCGAAATAGGTCTTCTCTATGTAACAGCCCTGGCTGTCCTGGAACTTTCTCTGTAAACCAAGCTGGCCTCCAACTCAGAGATCCACCTGTACCTGCCTCCCAAGTGCTGGGATTAAAGTCATGGGCCACCAGCACTAGGCGTCCTGTGTTTTAAAACATTTACTTATTTAGTGGGATGCAGCACAGGTGGAGGTCAGAAGATGATTTTCAGGAGTGCTTCTCTCCTTGCATTTGACTTCTGGGGATTGAACTCAGGCCATCAGGCTCAGCAGCAAGTGCTCTTACCTGCTGAGGCACCCTTCCCCAGTCCTTCATGTGCTGATGTGTGAAATGACCCTGACTCAGGAGAGGACAGACAGGTTTGGGGGGTGGAGGTGTTCCCTGCCAACGCTGTCTATTTAGTGGGACTGTGTGCTGCAGTTTTGCACATCGTGATCTGTGGGCTGGCTGTGTTTCTAGAGGGCTCTGGAGCTGTAATTTGGTTTTCACAGTCCTTAAGGTTTAGAATAGGTATGGCATGGTATCTAACGACAACTGGAGGGCCTTGAAACTGCTGAAGAGAACCCTTATCTCAGCAGACTGTGTGGAGGCAGCTGATAGATCCAGGGGCCTGGGTGGGGTCAGGAGAACCCCAATTTACCTCCCACCTAAACATTAATAGGGTTCCATAAACCAAGTGTAAGAGCCACTCTTATTTTTTTTTTTTTTACTGTGTCCCAAACGTCTTTAAGAATAAAATGATGGGCTGGAGAGATGGCTCAGTGGTTAAGAGCACTGGTAAGTGCTCTTCCAAAGGTCCTGAGTTCGATTCCCAGCAACCACATGATGGCTGACAACCATCCTCAAAGTAATCTGATTCCCTCTTCTGGCTGCAGGTGTACATGCAGATAGAGCACTCATATACATACCATAAATAAATAAATCTTTAAAAAAAAAATAAAATGATGAGTGACGGCTCATGATGGATAGCACCACTGAGCTTCATCCCCAACGCACACACCCTTTTTATGCCTTCGATTCCCTCCTCAGTGAATGAACTGAATCCCAAAGCTGTGGTGGTTCCAGGTTCTCTCTGTCACCTCTTTTCCCTTGCCTCACCTCCCCTCATCACCGCAGAGCCACTTACTCTCAGGCTAAAGGGATCTTCCCAGTTTCTGGTCTAAACCTAGAAAGTTAGCAAGTAAGAGTTATCAGAGCTGTGGCCAGAAGCACTCAAAAGCTACAGGTTTCTCTCTCTGCCTTCCACACAATGCCCACTTCCCAGGTGCACTCCTGGTCTACCCACTGTGTAGCTGGATGCACAGCTGATGCCTTTGGCAGCTGACGAGCCCTGGAGGCTGGCCTGGGGTCAGGTTGGACTGAGTGTAGCAAGATGGCCTGTGTAGCAAGATGTTTTCAGTGTGAGAACAGAATAAGATAGCATTACTGCCTGAGATGTATCCCTTGGGAGGGTCAAGCTAGAGCTGTTTTCTTATTAACTAAACATCTGAGCAAGATGCTGCTCTGCCAAAACTGAAGTCGCCATCTCTGAGGGGTGAAAACAGCCCTATTCAGCTTTGAAGACTTAAAAAGAATGCAGGAATAGCCTGCAGTGGAAAGTTGGAGCTGTGTTGGAGAGAGTCAAAGAACATGGCTGGGACACTGCAGTTCCTGCTTTGTTCAGTGGTAGTCATTGGTCTCCTCCCTTGGATGACTTCAGTTCAGGATGATGAGTCACAGGGGCTTCAGGGTGGGTGGCTAGGAGCCATGAAAATGCTGTTCGCTAACAGCAGGTACAGTTGGCTCTTTGAGCCGCACATGCCATAGGAGGAACTATGGGCCTGGTGAGTGCCAGACTGATGTGTGCTGTAGTGGGTGATGGGGTGGGAAACCTGTGGAGATGAGCTTCAGTGCTTACTTACTGTTGCCCTGGAACTCTACAGGACATTGTACAAGTTACAGGAATCATTTTAGGTACTTACTAAGAGGAGACTGACTGGGATAAGATCCATGGCAAGAAGGGTGACTATCGGCACGTATATATGTGTATTTGGAATAAGGGAGGGACAGGAGATGGCACTTTTCTGATAAAGATGCCTCCTGGGCAGCAGAAGAGCATTTTTGGGAGGCTAGTTGTTCAGAGTGGAAGACAGTGGGGATCCAATTCCTCTCTACTGTCCCAGCGCAGTCCATGGACAGCACCATGGAGAGAGGTGGCCTGCAGGAGCCAGAGGACCTGGAGGAAGTAATGCTTGAAGTCATTTTTCCTAGCCTGGACCATGGGGTTGGAGGGTCCAGGTATCCTAAGTTCAGGGTTTAGAAGGGGGCTAAGAAGGGTAGACCTGTCTAGGGCGGGGAACAACCAGCATGGGTCCCACTACTAGCTTATGCCCTCCCCAACTCCATGCCCACTCTTGCTCCTATACCTGATCCCTAAAGGACAGCCCACCCTGAAAATAGCTCCCCTTGCAGCTGCTCTGGACTGGGCTGCAACTGGACATCATTATACAGCCAGGATGAGGAGCTTGGATCCACACATCCCAGCCGTCTACTCAGGCTTCTTCTGCAGTACCATGTGCCCAGGGATTTGGAGGGTGCTCAGCAGCTCCAGGATCTTTGGAAGGCACCTGCTCCTTACAGGCTAGTCCTGTGCTGGCTCCACAGGGCTGGGGAGGCTGAGGAATGGGGTCACTGGGTCCAGCTGTTTGCTGTCATGGCACAGGAAACGCTCTGGGACCTATGCAAGGGTTTCTGCCCCCTTCTCTGGGTTCCTGGGCCTCCACCCTTGACTCTTCCCTTTCACTTGACATTTTCCCCTCTCTTCACCCTCCCCCCACCCTCTGCAGGGGCTTCATCTGGATCCTGGTTCTTCCTCTTCAGATCTCTGGGCCCAGCTTGGTCTCAGGCTCCTGACCACCCATGCTTATCCCTAGTCTATCTTGTTTCCTTACACCCTGCTAAGGCCTGGTTCTAGGCAATAAGCATGGGACTATGGACAAGGCGGGGAGGCAATGGTTACATACATGTCTGTCCAGAGGTCAGGGCTGAAAAATGTTTAATACATGCTGGAAGAAAAGTTGCCCCCAGAGCACTCATATACATATGTACATAGAATACATGGATAACTATGTTAGGAAAAGCTGCCCCCAAAGTACATGCATGTCAGGTCCTCTAAGTCCCATCCTGGCAGTGCTGTGAATACAGAAACCCTGTATGCTCGTCACCCAGCTCGTCACCCAGTCTTAATACACTTATTTCAGAGCTAACCAAGACTCTGTGGTCTCTGAGACTGCCAAGTCCCCTCCTGGCCTTTGAATACAGATTACACTTCAACAGCTCTATTTACAGGAGGAGTAAAGGTGAAAAAGATTACCTCTTTATGAAGAGGATAGAAAAAAATCTTTTGTTTCATGTTAAACAAGCCTCATGTGTAACATCCCGGAGTAAGGAATAAAGCTGAATGAAGACCCTCCCGAGAGACTGGCTTAGATAGAGTAGGGCATGTGTTGTCCTGATTCTGTGTAGCTCCGTTTTGACCTGTTGTGATGAGTCTGTAAGCAGGCAGACTGCTGAAGAGCAGAAACCTGCAGGAGCATAGATAAGAACGGGGCCAGCCCCCTGAAAATGTGTGAAGTGTTACTTGGAGTGCTGTGCAGATGTAGGCAATAAGATATGTTAAGGAGTGCAGTGAAAATAGTATATAAGTTGAGACCTGAAAGCAGACGAAGGCGCAGTTCCTTAATTAGTTCTGTTAGCCTGTTACTCTGCCGGAAGGAACCTCGAGCTCCACCTGAGGACTTCCTACCAGGTCGTATAAATGTTTGCTGTGGGGAATTAGAAAATGTGGTGGATTTATATTGTTGCTATAATAGTGATAGCCCTGTTTGCCTTGCAGTGTGTGTGTGTAGTTCAATATAAGGAAAATAGACAGGAAGGTACTTATGAGTTGTGATAGGTGGATTTATGTTATTGCTATAACAATAATAGTTAGTTAATAAAATATAATATAATTATACTCTGCTTGTCTCCTGCCAATTATTTACCATTTGACCGTGTAGGGTTGCGAGTGCCGTAACCTGGTCACACGACTCCCTTCCGAGAGAAGGAGGTGTCGGGATCTGGATACTTAAACTGCGCTCTCGACACCTGTTTCATTTTTGTGTCTAAGACTACTTACTCTACCACGTGTTTTGAGCAAATCATCCCATTCTGGGTGGCCAGGAGGCAGGACAACCAGGTAGCAGTCCTTCATCTCAGTCCTATGCCCTACTAAAAGGAGGAACATGCTGTTTTCTTGAATCCTGTGTTCCTAGTGGGTTAGAATAATAGGATGATGTTGCTTGTCACAGAAAGGCATAATTTGGGCCCAAAGAAGAGTGTCATTGGTCAGTGAGAAGTCACACGGAGGGATGCAACGGACACAGACATGAGGATATGCTTCAAATTCCTAACTTCTCACGCTCACAAGGCCTGACCCCCATCTAGGCCCTATGGGTTGTCCTAGTGCAGTCCTGTCCCGTCCCGGAGGGAGGAGGCAAAGGCATCATAGTCATGACACAGGGTAGGACCCGGAAGGCTGACAAGGCACCCCACTTTATTGTCAGAGTCCAGACGTGCTGGGCAGGCTGTCATGCTCGGGCCGGTGGGGAGTTCGGGACGCGGTCCTGGCTGGCATGCATGCCCCACGGCCCTCCCAGGCTCCTCCAAGCAGAGGCTCAGAGCTCGGGGGGCTTGAGGGCCGACGGGCTGGTTGCAGCAAGGTCCGGGTACACCAGGAAGCCAGAGAAGGTGATGTACTTGCCATGGTTGCTGTAGGCGCCATAGCCATCATGGTCGTGGCTGAGCAGCCAGACGGCGTCGCCGCGCCGCAGTGCCAGCATCACGCTCTGGCTCTGCATCTCGCGGCGCCTCGAAGCGCCGTCGTCGTAAATCATGGCCTGCACCTCGTCGCGGTTCTTCATCAGCTTCACCGACAGCGTCTTGCGCGGCAGCTTGCCCAGCGTGAAGGAGAAGAAATAGGCGCCTGGTAGGCGGCAGCGGAACACGCCGGCCGCCGCGTCGAAGTCGCCACCTATGTTGACCAGCTCGGTGTCGAAGGCCAGCGGCCGGTGGCGCGGCCCGGGGCCCGCGTCCGAGCCCACCAGGCTGCGCGTGCGCGCCGCGGAGAAGGCCGAGCGCGGCTCCTGGGGCGCGGGGCCGCGCGCAGGCGCGTCGGCGTCGGCGTCTGCGTACACCAAGTAGCCGCTGAAGGTGGCGCCCGGCGCGCCCAGCGCGTACTGCGGGGCGCCGTGCAGCCGCAGCCACACCGTGTCACCATAGTCGAGCTGCAGCATGGCGCTCTGGCTGGCGGCGCGCCGCGCGCCGGGCCGTCGCTGCTCGTCGAAGGCCAGCGCCTGCACCTCGTCGCGGTTGCGCACCAGCATCACCGACAGGCTCTTGTGCGGGGCCTTGCCGGCGGTGAAGGAGAAGAAGTAGGCGCCGGGCACGCGGCAGCGGAACCGCCCGGTGGCTGCGTCGAAGTCGCCCCCGATGTTCACGTACACCTTGTCGAAGGTCACGGCCATTTCCGAGGTGCCCTCCAGCGGGGTGGTGCGAGCCGCGGAGAAGGCTGACCGCAGCTCCGAGGAGCCAGGGCCAACCGGGCCCAGTGCCCAGCAGGCCGCCGGGCCTAGGAAGCCCAGCAGGAGCAGCATCATGGCACCTGGGAAGGGAGAGAAGACCCGGGCAGGGGAGAAGGGTTGGGCAGCGGCTGCCTCCACCTGTAATTCTCTTCCTAGTCTTGTTCTTGACCGTGACTTGCTCTCCATTTTCCTTCACACTTAGATTAGGTCAGCCCTTCACACTTAGGGTGCCTCATTGTCACCTGGAGGACTTATTACAGCACCCATAGTTGTCCCCCACCCCCAGATTTATTAAGTCTGGAATGGGGCCTGAGAATTTGCATGGCTAATAGTATCCTTAGTGGTCTGAGTAGCTGGTTAACATTTTCAGAATCACTGGATTAGACCAGTAATTCTCCAAACTTTTATTTTCAAGCTTCGGGGTCCTTTTTGCAAATAAGACCTGGTGCACGTGCCACAGACATGTTGAGATGTTCTGGTTAATGAGGCCTACAGCTCACCCCTCCTCCTCCACTGAGTGTTAGGGAGGTCTAAATTTCCAACAGCCCAGCACTTTCACTTTATTTTCTGTGGCTTTTCTCTGGCCCTTGGCCTTCCCGTCACAACAGACACTGGCTCTTTGTGACAATTTCCACCATGACAATGTTTTAAGTCTTCTGTGGGAATGAATGGAGAGAGCTGCTCTCTAACCCCTTTCCTGGCCTCTGACCCACAGGGCTCCCATAGGATCTCTGGACTCCCCTGGGGTCCAGGCTTTGAGTTAGTGCCTTCCCTGTGAAAACAGAATGAGTTAAGGCGGGGCTGGAGAGTTTAGCTGCCGGTCCAGAGACCCCAGTCACAACCATCTGTAACTCTAGATCTGATGCCCTCTTCTGGCCTCCACTGGCAGCAGGCACAAATAAACAGAGACATATATGCAAACAAAACACCCATACATAGAAATTTCTTGTAATTTTTAAGGGAGATGACAACTCCCTTTGTGCCTCTGTGCTTGGAGGCTGGCCCCTGTGGGAAGGAAAGAACCACGGCTGCTGAGGCTAGAGAGGACAAAATAAAACTGCCAGGGCTTTGACAGGATGGTGACGTCATCAGCTTCATTTGGCGGTGCTGGTAGGATGGAGTGGACAGACACTTAAGATATGGATATTGGTCTCAGGGAATGAACCACAAGCACTCTGATACTGAGTCATGCCCCAGTCACCTTAGGCAATTTTTTTTAACTCTGTAGTGAGGCTTCATCCATGTAAGTGGCATGATGGTGGACCTCACACAAGCTTAAGCTTGTGGTAAGCATACCCAGACAGCAGTTGTGAGCATGGTCTGTACAGGGACAGATGTACACAGGTATCTAGATGCTTCTGTTCCTACCCCTGGGAAGAGTAATGTGATCAAGTTCATGACATAAGAGGTTAGAGCCTCAGCAAATGGAGAACTTGGTGAAGGCATTACCCCGTCCCTGGAGTCGCTCTGATGGTGGGGTGCCATCATGCTTGGAAGTAGGGCAGAGGCCCTGAAGCTTGAATACCCAAAGGCTCCAATGTGGAGAGGCAAGCAGGAAGGAAGCTAGAGACTGCTTGAGACATGAGCTTTTCTGGGTGGTACCCTGGGAGTGTGTGTAGCTTTGTGTCTCATATATCCCTGGGGGCTTGCTGAGAAGAGCTGCCAGGTGAAGCTGTGCCCCATTCCTGGATGTTCACCTGAGGAATGGAATTGGCGTGCATTCCACATGCCCAACTGCTGGAGTAAAATGCACTGTCCTTTATTTCTCACAATGAAGACCCCCAAGTCCAGCTGAACACTGCCTCCTTCCAGAGGGGTACTTTTCTGATTTTCACAATGATATCCTATGAGTTACTTGGTAAGAGTAGGGAAGAGGGAAGGGGCCCATCTGTAGTGGTGAAAACTCCACCTGCCTAGTGCTGTTTCTTTTTCACACCGCTCCTTTGGACATGTAAACAAGCCTTGTCCCATGTTATGGATAGAAGTCTGGTGCCTAAACAAGGGATACAGGTTTTGGCTCAAGGTCATCATGGAACACTTAAGACTTAAACAGAGTTTTAAAAATTTCAAATTCAGTGTTCTTCTCAACCAGCTTTCCCTTGCACACAAAGGCATCTCTAGCCAATGTGTTTCCCGACTCAGTGACCCCTTTTGCAAAAGCAGAAGAGACAAGGGGGATGAGTGTTGGAATCTACTGTGAAGGAGGACGCTAGCAAGCAAACAAAGGCAAGCAAACCCTCTGTCATTTTGTCTCCTGGGAGAGGGGAGCTCTCCCCGTGCCCTGCAGCTTTCCTAGCGGGTCTGCTCTTGAAGCTCCTGCCCATCCTATCCTTTGCCACCTCCCTGCCAAGTCTGCTACACCCATCAGTGCCAAAGGGTCTTCCTGTGTATCCAATTCCCTTCCTCTCTTTTATACTCTTCTGAGCATGTCCCTGAGCCCTGGATCCCACCCTCCGACAACCCCTTTCCCCAGCAGGTCAGAGGAGGATGGTAAGGTGTCAGGTGGGTGTCAGAGCCCCAGGAAAGGAAATGACTGCACAAAGCTCTGTTCAGGTGAAGCTCAAAATAGTCATCTTCAAAGAGAAAAACTGGGACAGAGCGCTGGGTAGACCCAGAACCCCCCCGGAACCAATGGAGAAGGTGCAGCAATGTCAGACTGAGCGCATCTCCAAGCCCCCAGAGCCTTGCTCCCCGTGCCCAGTTAACCCTGCTCTCAAGCCGCACCAGAACCCCCCTCTGTCTTCCTTGAAAGTCTGGCATCCTTCCAATAATGTGAGCTCCAAGCCCCACTTTTACAGAAGCAGCCAATCTTTTCTTGTGTGTGTGGGGGGGGGGAATGCCCCAGAAAGGGGACCTCCCAAGCCCTCTTTCCATAAGACCTGCCCTCCACTCCTCCCTTCGGAGTAAAAGCCCTTGAGCCTCTTTCATGAAAAATCGCCAAGGTCCTCCTTTCCAGAAAAAGGGATCGGGTCCCTCCCGCCGCCCCCGATCGCAGAGAAAAGAAGCCTTCGCCCCCGCCTCCTCCCGGCTGCCCTCACCTAGCTGGCGGCGGGCGGGTCGGCTTCGGTCCGAGCCGGCGATCCGGCTCCGTGAGGACGCCGGGCTGCGCACTGGTCCCCCGCGCTGCGGCTTGGCCCGGCCTGCGGGGGCGGCGGGGGGCTCCGGCGGCGGCGAGTGGGGACCCAGGCACGGGGAGGCGTGAGCGAGTGGGAAGGACAGCAGAAGCTGAAGCGGAGAGGCGCAGGGGCGGGGAGCAAGGGAGGCGGAGGGGAGAGCGGAGGACGAGGGAGGGGCGCCGAGCTCCGGGGCCTGGGGCACCGCACGGAGCCTGCGCCAAGTGCGGGACCCTTCCTCACTGGCGGACACCAGGCTTTATCTTCTGTATGCAGAGCGCAGGCGTCATTGAGCCAACTTAGCAGATGGGGAAACAGAGGCCACCCTAGGGGTGGCTCAGGGCATCCTACACACCGACTTTCCAGCTTAAGTGGGGAGAGAGGCACAGACTGGGCTGCAAGGACAGTAAGAGGTGAGGTTTTGTATGGGACAGATGTCCAGACTGAGTGGCACTGGGGAAGGTCTGAGGGAAGAGAATGATAAATAGACCAATATCTTTAGTAAAGAGGTGAAATGTCCCCTTCCTTCCTCACTTCTAAGCCTGCTAGCAGGGCTGGAGGAAGGACAAAGCAGCAGACATCAGCGCATCAGCTTGAGACCATCCGAAAAGGACAAAGAAGGAGCAGGGTCCTTAGAACAGACTGAATTTTTTTGCTGGAAAAGGGTTGAGAAGGGCGATGGGAGGTCCCTGTATGGGTCATGGACATTCTGGAGAGCTGTGCCCAGGGTACCAGGAGTCCAGCAAGGCCTTAGGCTGAGATCAGCATCTGCCCCCCTCCCACTCACAGGCCCATAAGAACCCCAGCTCTCTGTATAGCTACTTGCCCTCTGGAGCCTTCCTTCTGGAACTCTCCAAACTTACCTGACTCCTGTTATTGGAATGCAAGTCATTGCTCACTGTCTGTAGTGATGGGCTTGGGACATTCCTCCAGGGTGTTGGGTGATGCGTGGGTGAATATGTGCCTAGATGAAAAGGAAAGGCTGGAGGCATTTTGGGCAGAGGCATGGGTACCGGGTGACACAAGGCAAAGCACCTGTCTAGCCCTTGTCAGATCACAGCTGTCTCTTCACCTTGAAGTGGGGTGAGGGAGCACGCCAATGGGAAGGCTACCCTAAAGATGAGCCGCCACACAGGCATGCACAGGAGGGTTGGGCAAGGCTAAGAGCCAACCTATGACAGCTGTGGCTCCCCTTGGGCACTGGACCCCTCAACCAGGGGAGGAAGGCAGAGGAGGGGAGAAGGCAGGACAACTAAATGCCAGCTGGGGCTGGAAGGCATTTGACAGAAGAACTCTCAGCAGAGAAGTCAGGGTGGAGATGGGTGTCTAACATGGCAGTAGGGGTTGCTTCAGGGTCTTGGGAAAGGGGAGGCCAGGAAAAGCACAGTGAGAATAATGCCAGGAGCTGGTGGGTGTGAGGGCGGTCAGGAGTGGAGGGCTGTAGAGACCAGTTAGGAAGTTAGGAATAGATAACAGTAGAGCCCAGAGAAAAGAGCCTGGGCTAGGTTGTAGTCCTTGCTTGCTCCTACCTTGTAAATGACACTGGTTCAAACAGCAGGTGCTGGCAGTGCTCTGTCCCTTCTCCAACATCTTCTCATCCGTAATGCCTCCCCAGCCTGGATATTCCCTGCAGACAATTTTTGACCCTAACTCTCATTGGCATCTTTTTCCTGGATCATTCTTGGCTGTAAGACCAGAAGTGATGGAGAGCCAAGACCCTCAAGCACCCCTCAAGTAGTGAGGGGTAGGGGCTGGGAGTGAATACCGCAGCTTCCTGATTCCTCAGTTGGGGCCCTCCTATACCCAATACCAAGATTTAAACAACTCCTTTAGTGATGGCTCTGTAATATCTGCCTGCTTTATTTTCATTCTTCCTTTCTTGTCCAACCCTGTTTCCTGAGATTACCTCCTGAATTACTATTCAAACCCAAGTTCTCTCTCTCTCTCTCTCTCTCTCTCTCTGTGTGTGTGTGTGTGTGTGTATGTGTGTGTGTGTGTGTGTGTGTGTGTGAGAGAGAGAGAGAGAGAGAGAGAGAGAGTGCATGCATTCAGGTACCCACAGAGGCCAGCAGAGGGAGGGCATCAGGTTCTCTGGAGTTGGCATTACAGGTAGTTGTGAGCTGCCAAGTGTGGGAGCTGGGATGGTAGTTGCGAGCTGCCAAGTGTGGGAGCTGGGATCTGAACTCAGCAAGTGCTTTTTGTTTGTTTGTTTTTGTTTTTCGAGACAGGGTTTCTCGTGTAGCCCTGGCTATTCTGGAACTCACTCTGCAGACCAGGCTGGCCTTAAACTCACAGAGATCCACCTGCCTCTGTCTCTGAGTGCTGGGATTAAAAGCATGTGTCACGGCCGGGCGGTGGTGGCGCACGCCTTTAATCCCAGCACTTGGGAGGCAGAGGCAGGCGGATCTTTGTGAGTTCGAGGCCAGCCTGGTCTACAAAGTGAGTCCAGGACAGCCAAGGATACACAGAGAAACTCTGTCTCGAAAAACCAAAAAAAAAAAAAAAAGCATGTGTCACTACACCAGGTTCAGCAAGTGCTTTTAACCTCTGGGGCATCTCTCCATCCTCCATGCCCACATTTTTGTTTTAGGGTCTGCCTTCAGGACAGCCAGACTAAGACATTGGGTAATTAGTGTGTGCCTGGGATTGTGTTAGGTGCTTTTCACAGCCATTATCACATTTACTTTTCTTACCACCCTCAAGAGTAAAAAGTACTAAACTTGTTTTACAAATGAGGGATAAAGAATTTAATGCAGCCAGGCATGATGACACACGCCTTTAATCCCAGCACTCATGAAGCAGAGGCAGGCAGATCCCTGTGAGTTCAAGGCTAGCTTGGTCTACAAAGTGAGTCCAGGACAGCCAGGGATACACAGAGAAACCCTGTCTCAAAAAAAAAAAAATAATGCACGGGGTCTGGCTACAGAATCCATTGCTTTACACAGGGCTGAAGACTCCTTTACTCTGGTCCTCTCTGGGCTTTAGTTGTTATCTGAATTGGGGTGGGTGATGGGGGGTAATGCTATCCTATCTAGGGGAAGCAGTGAATCCAGTCTCTCTTGCAGCTAAACACATTCAAAGAGATGTAAGCAGCTGGCATTGAGGGAGCAAGTAACTTTCTTTCTTTGTATTGTGGCTAGTTTTATGTAAACTTGACAAGAGCTAGCATCATTAGGAGGGAACCTCAGTTGAGAAAATGCACCCACAAGATCTGGCTGCAGGCAACTCTGTAGGGCACTTTTTCATTCTCTCTCTCTCTCTCTCTCTCTCTCTCTCTCTCTCTTTTGGTTTTTCTAGACAGGGTTTCTCTGAGTAGCTCTGGGTGTCCTGGATCGAAGGTGTGCGCCACCACACCCAGCAATTACAGACAACTGTGAACTGCCATGTGGGTGCTGGGATTTGGACCCGGGTCCTTTAGAAGAACAGTCAGTGCTCTTAACTGCTGAGCCATTTCTCTTAGTGATTGATGTGGCAGAAAACAGCCCATTTTGGGTGGGGAACACCCCTGGGCAGGTGTTCTGGTTCTGTAAGAAAGCAGATTGAGGAAGCAATGAGGAGCAAGCCAGTAAGCAGCATCACTCCATGGCCTCTGCATCAGCTCCTGCCTCCAGGTTCCATGGAGCCATGTTTGAGTTCCTGCCATGATGAAGAGTGATATGAAGTGGAAGCCAAATAAACCCTTTCCTCCCCAACTTGCTTTGGTCACGGTGTTCGTCACAGCAGTAGAACCCTCACTAAGACACTTACTTACTTTTTTATATGGAATCTCTTATACCCCTGGTTAACCTTGAACTCTCCATGTAGTTGAGGATAATCTTAGGCTCCTGATTGTCCTGTCTTTACTCCCCAAATTCTGGGATTGCAGACATGTGAATCTATGCCCAGTACCCAGAAAGTGCTTTTATCTATTTGTTTATTTTTTTTCATCTAAGTGTGTGTGTGCACATGGTCCAAATGTAGAGGTCAGAGTACAAGCTGAAGGTGTTGGTTCTTTCCTTCCATTTGTAGGTCTAGGTATGAAACTCAGGTGGCAGGAGCCCTTACCTCCAGAGCCATTGCACTGTCTCTGAGAAAGTGCTCTTGAAGGGGCTAACTCAGCTGGCAGGCCTACTTCTTCTCTTCTCCTTTTCTTTCCTTCTTGGAATGTGGACATGAAGGTCAGTGGCCACCTTGACAGTGAAGTGTCCTAAGCACAGTGCTGGGTGGTAGAGCTTAGGAGACAGCCCTTTAGTGGGACAGCAGGATGTACACAAGAAGAGCTCAGTGCCAAGACAGTGCTGTGGAACCTCAAAGAGGGCGCATTCTCAGCTGTGGTGGGGATCAGGGAAGGTGTCATGAAGAAAGTCATTTCTACATGACACAGATTCTGACTTGGTGAGTGGAGGTGGACATGGGGGAGTCAGGGGGTAAGACCCAATTAAAGGTAAGAATATGACATGAACAAGGGTGTGGAGGAGGCACAGACAGAAAAGCTTGGGGATCCAGCTGTACATCCCAATCAAAAAGAGACAAAAGGGAAAAAAAAGAGATAAAGGACAGAGAAGACAAGAAAGCCTACCAAGGAGAGAGTAGTGGCTGTGTCTAGATGAATTTGGACTGTGCAAGAAAAGAGGGACGTGACTGGAGAGATTAGAAGAGAGACTCCACGGTTGCCAGAGAACACGAGCATACAAGCTCACAATTTAATTAGCTCCTTGGCTTGCCAAAGGATTACAGGAGAATTAGCAAAGCTCAGGAGTCTAGGGACCTTGCTCGGAGTTGAGGGGAAGTTAATGAGAAAGATGACAATACGCCCCAGGGAGAAATGAAAGAGGAGGAATTGTTAGTCAAGCCGAGATGCCGGCAGGAGAAACATGTCAGGAACAGAGTCTCTGTCTCCTTAGCAGACTGCAGACCTCCAGAGGAACAAACAGGTAGGGCTCCTGAGTCAGGCTTCTGTCCCATGGCCCACATAGGTGCCTATCATCTGGGTACATGGTAAGTGACTAGAAGCAGGAAAACTTGGAGGCGGGTGCAAAGCTCAAGTGCCCAAGTCAGCTTTGGCCCTTTCCCCAGAAGAGCTCAGAGGTTCTAACACCTACTAGATGACAGAACTAAACCCCTGGACCCATCTTCAGGTGGGTGGTCAGGTGACCTGCTCTTAACTGGGTGTGGCAAACATCAATTTCTAAAGACTGTTACCAGTGTCTTCCATTCCCCTTTTGCTCCTGGAGTCAGTAGCTTTCAGTTCTATCAAAATAACTTTTTTCATGACAAATATTTATAATGCCTTGTCTCCAATACAGAAGTGAAATCTATAGTGTACATGAAATATTAATATTTATAATTGATACATATGATTACTAAGGTGACGGAGTTATTCCTTAACCAGCTATTTATAAATACACAGAGACCTGTTGAAATTTAATATAACCGTAAGCATTGGGGCTGGGCAAATTTAAACCTTCTATGCTAGCTTTCTACTTCCCCAGATAAAACCCCACAGTATTTGCATATGCTCCATGTCAGCTGGTCCCCTGAGCAGGTTGCTCCTGGCCATGTGTGTTTCTCGTCTGTCAGAAGCCAAGACCCTCGCCTCTCACCCTCACCCCCTACCTCTCCCCACCTGCACAATGTCCCCTGCAGCTTCATACTGCCTGGCAACCGCAAAGTTCTGGGTTGGCAGTTACAGATTGATTCAAAGCAGTGTACCGTGTCTTCTGAAGAAAAATGGGTTGGCAGTTACAGATGGATTCAAAGCAGTGTACCGTGTCTTCTGAGAAAAATAGGTAGATCATACAATGTCCAGGGCACAGGCCAAGAAGATTCTGTATTTTCCCACCACCTGGCCCTTCTCACCTCCTCCCCTTGTAAAGCATATTATAAAAAGGCGCTTTGCACTCAAATACATGGCTCTTGACAAGCAATTGCTTCCTTGAGTCCTTTTCCTCTCTCGCCTGTTCTTTTTTCAGGTTGAGTTCCTCCTCGCCCCCACGAATTACTAGGACCCGCGGGTCGGGTCATGTGGCACCCAATGTGGGGCTCGAGGCACGGACCCCTCCGGACGGACCCTCGACGAAGTGTGTACACAACATTAAGATTGAGCAAGACAGCAATCGTCACCTGCGACCTGTCATCCTCGAGTGAGTCTATTTTTCATTTCTGTCCCATAAGAATGGGCCATTCTCTGTCAAAGGAGGCTTCCTTCGTTAAGGACCTCAAACATACACTCAGAGAGAGAGAAATAAGGGTTAAAAAGAAGGATCTTATAAATTGCTTTGTGTTTATTGATAAAAACTGTCTGTGGTTTATAATAGATGGTCCTACCATCCATCCCAAAAAGTGGCAAAAGGTATTAAATGAATAAAATGAAATAATTAAATGAAATAATTAAATGAAATAATTAAAAATGAAGACAATACTCCTCTTCCTGCGACAATTTTCTCTTTCTGGGGTATTATTAGGGACATTATTGAAGATGCAGACAAAGATATAGGCAAACGACAGCTTTTGTCTGTTGCTGAGTACTGTTTGTCACAGTCTCGGCCTAGTTCTACCTGCCCATCTCATCAACCCTCTCGGTCTCCATCTCAGGCCTCCGTTCCTTTCACTCTTATAGACATCCCCCCTGAACAGGACTCCCCTCCTTCTGATCCGCCTCGCCTTTATCCAGATTTGCATTCTCTCCAGCCTCCTCTTTTTGATTCTCCAGCTGTCTCCGACCCACGGACTCCCTCCTCCACTCACCTTTGCAACCCTGTCCTTCAAAAATCTGCTTCCCTCTGCCCTCCCTGCCTTCCTATTAAACAACATTCTTCTCCTCTGCCACCCTCTCAGCCGACAGCTTTGGCCACTCTCCCCGACCCAGAGCCTTTGGGACCCCGTGATGCCGCCTCCCTTGAGGATGAAGCCGCCCGCTATCACAATTCTGACTGGCCTCCTCTCACGGTGCCTTCTGCCTTTCCAACCTTCCCTATCACCTTGCCTAACTCTCTTTCAGATATGTGAGACTGCCTTGCTTCTCAGGTTCGTGAACTGACTGACATCCTTCGCCTCCAAAAACAAGTTTTGCGTCTCTCGGTCCTTTGCTCTTCCTCTGCCCCTCCTCCAGATTCCCTCCACCTAGCCTTTCCAGTCACCCGGTCACAGGTCCCTCCCTCGCAGGCACCCGCAGCTTCTGATTCCAAGTCCCGACAGACTCCACCGCCTCCCCCAGCTGCTTGGTCCAGTGCTCGGCGTCCCCCCTCCTCCATACCTGTCGCACCTCCCCCCTCCCGCTTTGTGCCTGCTTCCTCTTCTCGTCCTTCTCACAAGCCCTCTGGAACAACTCGTCCCTGACCTGAGACTGAGGCTGATTCTTCTGAGGACGAGCCCAATTCAGAAATTGACAATGAAAGCGATAACGAAGATACAAGTAACCCCACAGTCTTTAAAAAACTCCGTTTTAAACATCTTGAAAAGTTAAATTCGGCCATTAGAAATTATGGCCCCAATGCCCCCTTCACTCTCTCCCTCCTTGAGAGTCTCGGTGGAGGCGGATACTTAACTCCCAATGAATGGCTCACTGTCGCCCAGTCAGTCCTGACTCAGGGACAGTTCCTTTCTTGGCAGGCTGATTGGGCCGACTGCTGCAGGTCTCAGGCACAAGCCAATCTCTTGAGCACAAGCTCGCCCTCCAACAAGTGGATGCTTGATAAACTCCTAGGTCAAGGAAAATATGCCTCTAACCAAATACAAAAAAAATTTTCTCTGGGTCTCTTAGCTCAGTCCTTTTCGGCAGCCATGAGCGCCTGGAGAGCCATTCCCATAAAAGGCTCTGTTCTTTCTCCCTTGACTAAGATTACTCAAGGCAATCAAGAAGAGTTTTCAGATTTTGTTGCTCGCCTCCTAGAGGCAGCTGAGAGGTCCTTGGGACCTGGCCAGGGAGAAAATAAACTTCAACAACTTGCTTATGAAAATGCTAATTCTGCCTGTAGGGCTGCCCTTCAAGAAAAATATAAAGATAAAGACTTGGATGAAATGATCCGTATCTGCAGAGATGTAGATCCCTTTGCCCAAAATGTCTCACAAGCCATCCATCTGGCTGTGGGAGTAGCCACTAGTGGTGGGGCCACCGGGTCCACCTGTTTCAAATGTGGTCAACTGGGTCATTTTGTTAAACAGTGCCCTCAAGGTAAACTTATAACTCTACCCCACCCTCAGCTAAGGGTAGAGCATCCACCTCCAAAGACCCCTTGCCCTCGCTGCAAGCGAGGCAAACACTGGGCTAATTCCTGCCGCTCCAAAACTGATATTCTGGGCAATCCCCTCCCTCCCCTTCCGGGAAACGGGATGCGGGGCCAGCCCCGGGCCCCTCAGCCAGTCTCCTTCCTGCCGGCCTCGGGGAACAGCCAGACAGGGCCACACCAAACCCCCTCTCATTTTTGGCCCCAGGATAAGCCAGTTGATATTACAGACCCCAATTATGATGGCCACCTAGCCGGCTGTAATTCTCATATTAAAAGAGCCTCTTTGACCAACGATGCGTCTGGCCTTTATGTATGCCCTAGCCCCACTCACAGAGATCGTTCCCAGAAATACAGATGCGGCTATCTTTCTGACTTTTACTGTGCATCCTGGGGCTGTGAGACCATGGGGGATGCATATTGGAAGCCCACCTCCTCCTGGGATTATATTACCCTACGGAGAAAATTTCTTCCTAAGTATTTACAAAATAAATTAAGTACAACCACGCCCGACCCTATAAAATCCCAATGTGGAAATAAGTGGTGTTCCCCCCTCCTCATTTCCTTTACTGAGAAGGGGAAGACAATGGATTGGATGACCAAAGGATTCACATGGGGCTTGCGTCTGAGAGAGTGCACTAGTTGGTCACTTGGCTGCTAGGACCCAGGCTCACCTTTACAATAAAGCTTCTTAAGACCATCTCCAATAAAAATATTGCCGCTGTAGGTTCCAATCCTGTTTTACAACAACCTTCAAAGCCTCTCAATCCAGACCCCAAAGCCTCCAAACCCACAGTCGCCGCCCCTGGCGCCTTGCCCTCATCCTCTCCCTTGATACCTTTGACCACCATGTTTCAGCCCACTGTTCCTAAGGGCCCTCTTAGTTCTGCTGACCTCATTGTTTCCTTGGTAAATGCTTCTCTTGAAGCTATCCACAACACCAGCAATCCTAATTGTCAAGAATGCTGGATTTGCTTTTCACCTACTCCTCCCTTCTACGAGGGAATAGCTATCCTCTCCCCTCCCACCATTACCAATGATAGTAACAGACTCCTTGGGAGTTCTTCACCTGAAGGAGGTCTTACCCTTAGCTCCATTTCAGGAATAGGCCTCTGCCTCCTAGGACCCTCCATGCTCTCCCCTAGGGACTTGATTCCGGTGTGCAATCAGACACTGATCCTTAATGGCACCTTTCAATTCACCCTGGCACCCAACGGTACATATCTCGCCTGTGCTTCTGGCTTGACTCCTCATATATACATTCCCACCTTTTTATCTTCCAGAGATTACTGTGTAGTTGTTACCATTCTCCCACATTTTCTCATTCATGACCCAGAATCCTTCCTCAACTTCATAGATTGAGGACCCTCTCTGAGAACCAAGAGAGAACCCCTGACTGCCCTCACCTTGTCTGTTGTACTAGGAATCAGTTTTAACGGAGCAGGCACAGGTATCGCTTCCTTGGTGACTTCCAATAATCACTATGCTCATCTCCAATCCCTCATTGACAAAGACTTAAATAATTTGAGGGAAGGAATACAAGACCTTAAGGATTCTGTGGCTTCTCTTTCTGAGGTAGTGTTACAGAACAGGAGAGGACTTGACCTTGTCTTCCTTAAGGAAGGGGGTCTCTGCGTGGCCCTCAGAGAAGAATGTTGCTTTTACTCTGATAAGACAGGCCTTGTTCAAAATAGTCTGGATAAGATCAAAAAAGAGTTTAGAAGAAAGAAAAAGAGCCAGAGAACAACAAGAGTCATGGTATCAAAATTGGTTCTCTACCTCTCCTTGGCTCACCACCCTGTTGCCTAGTTTACTAGGACCCCTTGTTGGCATTTTCTTGCTTCTCTTGTTTGGCCCTTGGGCTTTTAACCGTCTCACAAGTTTTGTTAAGAACCAGGTTGATTCTGCCATCAAGAAGCCGGTCGAAATTCATTACCATCAACAAAAGACTAAAGAAGATCCTGAAGTGTTTCTGCCAGAGACTGGTGCAGCTGCCAGCCCCCCTGCCTCCCCCTATGGCCAACCCTTAGACTTCCATACCCTCAAGAAGGATTCATGGTATGCCTGGCTCTGCCCTTGCTTCTCTCGCTAGGGAGGCTGGCCTCTTGATCACCCCAACAAAAATTGGCCTTTTTCCTAAACTAAAACCTGCCTTTGATATGGCCCTCTATATCGGGAAGTCTTCCTTTATGACAATATTACACCCCAGCTGACAAACGGCTGATAACCTGGGCATTCACAAAGGGATTAGGACGGCTGTGAGTTAGCCCGATGACGGGATTATTGTAGGTCCACTTCCCAGGGGCCCACCCAATGCAGCCGAAAGGGAGTGCGTGGTGCTGGGAGTGGGTGCAACCTACATAGCCTAAGACAGGGCCCTCACCCTCCCCTCACCCACCTCAGGGTCCCTTGATGTTGCCTATCATCACCAGCCTAAAGCCTTCGACCATCGGCGTGACTCGCCTCACACCAATGTCTTGGGGTTGTGAACTTGTCCGAGACCTCCCACGATTAGACCTTCAAAATTTTAAATTCACAAGCCGGGCGGTGGTGGCGCACGCCTTTAATCCCAGCACTTGGGAGGCAGAGGCAGGCGGATCTTTGTGAGTTCGAGGCCAGCCTGGTCTACAAAGCGAGTCCAGGACAGCCAGAGATATTCAGAGAAACCCTGTCTCGAAAAACCAAAAAAAAAAAAAAAAAAAATTTTAAATTCACGTAGTTGGGATTGATCACAAGATGCCCTCTCCATCTAAACAGAGAAGGGGGAGATGTCAGAAGCCAAGACCCTCGCCTCTCACCCTCACCCCCTACCTCTCCCCACCTGCACAATGTCCCCTGCAGCTTCATACTGCCTGGCAACCGCAAAGTTCCGGGTTGGCAGTTACAGATTGATTCAAAGCAGTGTACCGTGTCTTCTGAGAAAAATAGGTAGATCATGCAATGTCCAGGGCACAGGCCAAGAAGATTCTGTATTTTCCCACCACCTGGCCCCTCTCACCTCCTCCCCTTGTAAAGCATATTATAAAAAGGCGCTTTGCGCTCAAACACACGGCTCTTGACAAGCAATTGCTTCCTTGAGTCCTTTCCCTCTCTCGCCCGTTCTTTTTTCAGGTTGAGTTCCTCCTCGCCCCCATGAATTACTAGGACCCGCGTGTCGGGACACTCATCCTGCCACTGCTTGCTTAACCCATCACATCTGCCTTCCCATACTCTCCTGCTGCTTCTCCTGCTTCTCTGATTCCCAAGCCCTCGAACCTTGGCCCTACCCCTCGCCTTTGCCTAGCCCAGGCCAAGGTAACTTTATTCAATCAGTCAGCAAAATGGATTAGCAGGCAGGGTTACACAGCATCACTTGGTTTACATGACAATGTCCTCATCTGGGGAGCCAGTAAATAACATTAAGATGCATAGAAGTGTAAGACAGAGCACAATACTATAGAGAACAGAAGCTACTGACATATAATTAAAAAAAAAGTCAACATGGGCTGATGAAATAGATGGCTCAGTGGTAAAAGTTCTGTTGGCTCAGTTCCATCCCCAGAATCCATGGTGGAAGGAGAGACAGATTCTACAAAGTGATCTTTGAACTCTACATGTACACCGTGGCATTCAGTGGCCCCTTGCAATAAATAAGCACTTTTAATAAGGAATATAAAGGACATTGGCTCAGTTCTGAAGATCCAAGGGCAGGATGCTAATCCAAGTTAGCCTTCATGAAGGCTACATGTTAGATGATATCTGGATGGCTCAGCACGTGTGGGAAGCAAGAGATCATGCCATAGACAGGAAGCCCAAAAAGCAATTCCAGAATCAAGCTCACCATCACCACTTTTTCTTTCTTTCACTACTTTAAAATCTTTCCCAAGAAACTATTTTCTCTAAGTTTTGTTTGTTTGTTGTTGTTGTTGTTTTGGTTTTTCTTTTTCTTTTTTTTTTTTTTTTTTTAGGTTTTTTTCAAGACAGGGTTTCTCTGTGTATCCTTGAATGTCCTAGACTCACTTTATAGACCAAGCTGGCCTTGAACTCACAGAGATCCGCCTGCCTTTGCCTCCCGAGTCCTGGGATTAAAGGCATGTGCCACCACGCCCAGCCTTCTCTAAATTTTTATATTTCCCAAATTCTCTACCCATTCTAGTGAATGGGTATTTATTGCTTTCACTTCAAAATTAAGAGCTGGGGAGAGGGGCTGAGCAGATGGCTCATTAGTTAAGAGCACTTTCTGCTGTTACAGAGGACCTGGGTTCAATTCCCAGCATCCACACAGCAGCTCACAGCTGCCTGTGACTCCCATTCCAGAAGATTGACTGTTGCCCTCTTCTGACTTCCATAGGCACTGCGTGCACACTGTTTGCACAGGCGAAACACACGTGAAATAAAAATAAGTAAAAAAAAAAAAAAAAAAAAGGAGCTGGGCATGATGGCTCCTACTTGCAATTCCAGCATTTAAGAGGCTGAGACAGAAGGATCATGAGTTCAAGGCCAAAATGGGCTGCATAATGAGACCCTATCTCAGAACAAACAAAAAAAACCTAGTTATTTTTCTTTCCCTCTCCCACTCCCACCCAGACAGGGTTTCTTTGTGTAGTTTTGGCTGTCCAGAACTCACTTTGTAGACCACCTGCCTCTGCCTCCCAAGTGCTGAGATTAAAGGCATGTGCCACTACTGCTTGGTATAAATCAAGTTATTTTTCAAAAATAAAATTTTCAGAGTAGGGCCGAAGGATGGCTCAGTCATTAGGGCACTGGTTGCTTTTGCAGAGGACTTGGGTTTGGTTTCCAAGTTACCACATGACAGCTCACACCCTTGGTAACTCCAGTTCCAGGGGATCAGACTCCCTCATCTGGCCTTCTTGGCTAGTTGCATGCAAGATGTACACAGACACACATGCAGGCAGAGCACCCATGCACATAAAAAATAAATTACATTGAACTTGGTTCTTAAAAATGTTTTTTCAGAGTGAGGAAAGACCTTGAAGTATGATAAAAATTCAAAAATTATTTCAAAAATTGATAGGTACATTTTACTGTTGCTTAAAAGGGAAGGAAGATTTGGTGTGGTGGCACATGCCTGTATTGCTAGCACCTGGCAGAAATTCATTGAAAGATCATGAGTTCAGGGCCAGCCTGGTCTACATAGCAAGCTTCAGGCCTGAGATAGGAAATAGGACTGTATCTCAAAAAGTAAGCAAGCAACACTTCCACCCATCCACACAACAAACAAACAAATAAATAAAACAAGGGCTGGTGAGACGGCTCAGTGGTTAAGAGCAATAGCTCTTAAGGACCCCAGTTCAATTCTCAGTATACACACTGTTGCTTACAACCTGCTGTAGCTCCAGTTCCGAGGGACCTGATGGTCTCATCTGGCCTCCAAGGACACCAGACACTCAGGTTGTGAGCAGACACACATGCAGACAAAATACCTATACAGATTTAAAAAAAAAAAAGGTTCAGTAGGTAAAAATGCCAAACCTGACAATCTGAGTTTGACCCCCAGGACCCATATGATGAAAGGAGAGAACTGACTCCTACAGGCTGTCCTTGATTTCGACTTTGGCTATGGCAGGAATACAGACACACAAGGAGTAAGTAGATAAATATAATTTTAAAAATGTAATGCAGGTCTTTCCACCTGTCTTAGTCACTGTTCTGTTGCTGTGAAGAGACATCATGACCAAGGCAGCTCTTATAAAAGAAAGCATTTAATTGAGGGCTTGCTTATGGTTTCAGAGGTGTAGTCCATTGTTATTATGGTGGGGGCATGGTGGCATGGATGTGCAGCACTGGAATAGTAGAGCTACATCCTGATCCAAAGGCAGGAGGGAGACTCTAGGTTTGGTATGGCTTTTGAAATGTCAAAGCCCACACCCACGGACCTCCCCTTGCCAAAAACAAAACAAAACAAAACAAAGAAAAACCACCAACGCGCCCCCCAAAACCCCAAAAACAAAAGCCCAAAAAACTCCAACAAACCTTAGCTGGGTGGTGTCGTGCAAACCTTTTATGCCAGTGTTCAGGAAGCGAGGCAGGTGAATCTCTGTGAGTTTGAGACCAGCCTAGTTTACAGAGTGAGTTCCAAGACAGCCAGGGTTACAAGAAGAAACCCTGTCTTGAAAAGCCAAAAAAAAAAAAAAAAAAGAAAGAAAAAGAAGAAAGAAAAATTATGTTGCCGGGCAGTGGTGGCGCATGCCTTTAATCCCAGCACTTGGGAGGCAGAGACAGGTGGATCTTTGTGAGTTTGAGGCCAGCCTGGTCTACAACGTGAGTCCAGGAGAGCCAGGGCTACACAGAGAAACCCTGTCTCAAAAAAAAACCAAAAAAAAAAAAAAGAAAAATTATGTCACTACCCATAGTAACATAATTTCTTCAACAAGGCCACATCTCCTAAACCTGCTAATGTTTTCAAATAGTGCCACCCCCTGGGGACTAATCATTCAAATATATAAGCCTATGGGGGTGATTCTTATTTAAACCACCACAACCTCTTTTCTTAAATTTTTGCTGGATTAAGCTCATTGTTTCAAGTTAAAGCTTGATTCAGTAGCCGGGCGTGGTGGCACATGCCTTTAATCCCAGGCAGAAGCAGGTGGATCTCTGTGAGCTCGAGGCCAGCTTGGTATGAAGTGAGTTCAGGACAGCGAGGGCTGCTACACAGAGAAACCCTGCCTCCAAAAACCAAAAAAAAAGCATCTTGACTCTGACAGCCAAATATTAGATTTTCTCCCATAGTGACACTGTGTGCAAACATGTGAATGAGGTAGTACCATTGATGTCTACTGATCTCACCAGAGAGAGACGGTTTCTCCCCAGATAAGCACTGGTGGGCTAACCAGCTGGGGTGGAGGGCTGCAGTATTATGGTAAAAGCCATAAATGGGGTCATCTCTAAGCTCCTTGTCTCCTCAGGCATGAGCCACTTAGTGTCTAACTGGAAAGAGGGGAACTACTTAAGAACAGAATTTATGCCAGGCGTGGTGGCGCACCCTTTTATCCCAGCACTCGGGAGGCAGAGGCAGGTGGATCTTTGCGAGTTTGAGGCCAGCCTGGTCTACAAAGTGAGTCCAGGACAGCCAGGGCTACACAGAGAAACCCTGTCTTGGAAAAAAAAAAACCCAAAAAACAAAAAAACAAATTGTTGAGCCTGACTGAATCCATCTTGAAAAGAGATTCCATTTTGTATTAAGTTTGACTGAGAGCTGACCTCCAGTTCCAGAACAACAAAATGTACCCAACCTTGTATTCCAGGGGTGTTCCCTCATCATCACCAGACAGCTAGCTCACTCTGAGAAAGCACCCAAAAAGTCTAAACAAATTTTCTGATGGTCAAGATGACCTCAGCTGGTTAGTCAGTAAAACGAGCCAATCAGAAATGGACATGACTAGCCAATCATATGGTAAAGAACCTGCTTCTTTGTCTGAGTCTCTCTATGAACTTTGTACTTTTGGGTCTGGAGGCTCTCAACTCAAACTGCTGTGTCAGTGAGTGTTAAGAGTCCAAGCTCTAGCCGGGTGTTGGTGGCGCAAGCCTTTAATCCCAGCACTCGGGAGGCAGAGGCAGGTGGATCTCTGTGAGTTCGAGGCCAGCCTGGTCTACAAAGTGAGTCCAGGAGAGCCAGGCTGTTACACAGAGAAACCCTGTCTTGAAACCCCCCCCCCCAAAAAAAAAAAGAGTCCAAGCTCTGAGCTTGAATAGACAACCCTCATGTATTTACATCAGAGTTGGTTCCTAGGTGGTCTTTGGGGTCTCGAGAACTAGGCAGAACAAAAACAAAACAGAACAGAATTTAATCACTGCTATTATCATTTTCATTATACCTATTCTTTGTGAAGTCACCAAATACTTTTTTAGGGTTTCTTGAACCCATAACTTAATATTATATTCTAGAATAAATTTTGGGGTGAGGGAACACACTAAAGACACAGCCATCAGGTGTGTCTGGAATCAGCTTTTCCTATCTCTCTAATTTTTGGTGTTCTCTGCCATCCTTGGCACCCCAGCTTTGCAGCTTATTTTGAATGGCTAAGTACCTTGGCTTTCTCTTATTATTTCTTCCTTTGTGGGGTTTCAGTGTCTTCTCTAAATCATGTTTGCCATTTCTCTGCCTGGTTTAGCAATTGTCCCCCAGGACAATGAGGAAAAGCAAGGCTAAGTATTCTGCCTTCCCTGACAACTGTCAATTCATTCCCAAGAAAAGCACAGTCCTCATTCCTGACATGGAACACAAAGCAGTGAATGTGTTTGTACCTTTTCCAAGCCTTAGTTTCTGAGGATTCACCTTTCCTTCCATCTCTTATGCCTTTTAAATGTTTAGTTGGACCCTTTGTGGGGCTATTCTGGCTTCTTTGGTTTTCTCCTTTCTCCTACACAGTGCCTTTCTGCAAATGGTATATCCTCATTTCTTCTTCAGACCTTCCTATACCGTTTGTACCACATTGCCATCTAGTTTCTAAATTTGAGATAACTTTTCTCTGACTTCCTTAACTCATTTCATTATTTAAGCATCATTCAGTCTCTACCCAACATGCCCTTCCCCTTTTCTGATTTTTGAGTGGAGGTCTCATCTCATAGCCTAGGCTGGCTTCAATCTTGTGGCAATCCTTCTGCCTCTGCCTGCCAAGTGCTGATATTACAGGTGTCCCTTTTCTTTTTTTTTCTCCAGCCAACGCCTCCCAAGTGCTAGGATTAAAGGCATGAGCCACCACACCAGGCACAGGTGTCCCTTTTCATTATCAGAAGAAAGTTTAGGAGAGAAGCTTTAGGTGGCCAGAGGAAGGTTGTGAAACCATTAGTTCCCTAACCCACCTCTGAGTTACAGGAGTCCCATATCAGATATCTTGCTTATCAGATGTTTACAATTTACAACAGTAGCAAAATTATAGTTATGAAGCAGTATATGGCTCTTGGGAGTATGACTAGGCTATCCAAAATATCCTCCCATGAGGATATGGCTTCCATCTCTCACTCTGTGTCTGGCCCTCCCACACTGTCATCAATGTGCAGTGTTACACTCAAATGTGAATTCTAAAGCCGGGCGGTGGTGGCGCACGCCTTTAATCCCAGCACTTGGGAGGCAGAGGCAGGCGGATCTTTGTGAGTTCGAGGCCAGCCTGGTCTACAAAACGAGTCCAGGACAGCCAGAGATATTCAGAGAAACCCTGTCTCGAAAAACCAAAAAAAAAAAAATGTGAATTCTACTTCTCTCTAGTATTTACTAGCAAAGTGTTTAAATCTTTGTGTTTCTTTTTTTCTCATTTGGAAACTTGGGGATATTATCTGGTTTGTGGGGCCACTGCTAACCCGTGCTCCACTTAATTCATGGGTTCTCATGTATCCCACATTCTTGGTGACCTGTATGGTTTTCCTTCCCTCTTCAAGTTATTTCCTCTGGAAAGGTATATTGGCTCTTTGCCCAGCAAACCTTCCTGGAATGAGCTACACCCTGATTGTTAGCTAAAGGTCCAGTAACCATGTGGATGGTGTCTTGTGGGGCTGCCCCAGGCCTGGCACCTTTAGGATGGGCCCACAGCTCAGGCCTGGCCAGTAGAGTGCTAGCTAGAGTGGTTCCTTTCCAAGACACCAAATGGTTTATAAGTGGGTATGGATTCAAAGCAGAGTCCTCTTGTAACTGTCTAAGGTGGTATTAGCTTTCTTGGAAGGTGGTATTAGCTTTCTTGGAGTTAGAAGCTCTAAGAAGTCATAGGTGGGGTTGCCAACAGATACCTTCTTGTGCAAAGGACAGAACCTGTGCAAGAAGGAACCAGATAGAGGAAAACAGCTGCAAGGGATGTAGTGTTAAGTCCTCAGGCCCTTGTTTGAAGCACTGGCCATTTCTGTTATTGTTGTTTTTCGAGACAGGGTTCTCTGTGTATCCTTGGCTGCTCTGGACTCACTTTGTAGACCAGGTTGGCCTTGAACTCACAGAGATCCACTTGCCTCTCCCTCCCGAGCGCTGGGAGGCGCCACCATGCCCGGCCATTTCTGTTATTTAAGCCAATAAATTTCCTATGTTAGTCAGTTTGAGCTGAGCCTTTGGGCAGGCAATTGTGCCAATATGGTGTTAACCATTCATTGTTATAATGAAATTGTGAGTTCCTCCTACCACTTCACACTAAACTTAGCTCTCTTCATGTAAACAGTACTGAGATTCAGGCACATGCATGACATGTTATCAGAAATCCCACAGACTGGAAGACCTAGGAGTGAATTCTGCTCTTGCCAGTTACTAGTCTTAGGCAAATCAGTTAACCCTGCTGATATCACTTCTCTGTAACTAAAATGGGGTATTGTTCTGTGTAGATGACTGTTACAGGGTTGGGGCTAATGGATATATAGTAAGTCATACAGTGGACCATCAATATGTTTTTTTTTTTTTTTTTGGTTTTTCGAGACAGGGTTTCTCTGTGTATCCTTGGCTGTCCTGGACTCACTTTGTAGACCAGGCTGGCCTCGAACTCACAGTGATCCGCCTGCCTCTGCCTCCCAAGTGCTGGGATTAAAGGCGTGCGCCACCACTGCCCGGCTTCATCAATATGTATTTATATACTTAATTTTGTAGTACTAGAGAATGAACCCAGGGACTACACACATCCTAGATAGACATATGCTCCACCACTGGGCTTTACACAAGGTATAGTATTGTTTTATTTATTCTGAAACAGGGCCTATATATCCTTTGCTGGTCTGGAACTTGTTATATAGACTATGCTGGGCTCAAACATACAAAGATTCATTTGCTTCTGCCTCCTAAGTGCTGGGATCAAAGGCATACACCACAATACCTATCCCAATAAGTACTTATTACTAATGGTATCTCAATAATTTAAAAAAGATTTTAAATTATGTATACATGTATGTATGTAGTGTGAGTGTGGGTGCCTGTGGAGACCAGAGGGCAGGACATCTAGAGCTTGGTAGAGGTGGTTGTGAACCTATATCTTAAATGCTGTGTGAGCAGCACACACGATTTTGTTTTGTTCTTCAAGACAGGGATTCTCTGTAAAATATCCCTGGCTGTTCTGGCCTCGATCTGTAGACCAGGCTGGCCTGAAATTCACAGAGATCCACCTGCCTCTGCCTCCTGGGTGCTGGGATTCATTCAGTACACACTTTTTTTAAATTACAGTACACACTCTTGACTCCTGAACCATGTCTCCAGTCTCTTGTGTTTTTTGTCTTCCTATATTATTCTTATCATGTGGGGATTGGACCCTGGGTCTTGCACACATTAAGTAAGTTCGTCTAACACAAGTCCCAAGTCCCTTAAACAGTTTTATTCTGTAGTTGCCTATAGATGTTGGGTTTTGACTTATTTTTTTTCCTTTGTGCCTCTGACCAAGGGGAGGACAGGAACTTAGATGATCTGGGGAAAGATAGATGAGGGGGTGGACAGGAATTTCAAAGTGGAGACGAGGTGGAATTAGGCTGTTTAAAACATTTGACTGCAGCGTCTACACCCACTTCCATTTATAAATAGCCGCATTTCAGCCTGGCTGCTCCTGTACAAAGACTGCAGTGGAAGATAACAAACACATAGCAGCTGCTAGGGGAACAAATGTAGAGCAGAGGCTGCAGAATTGGGCCTGTGGGGCTTGGGTTCAAGGTGTAGGGATGAAAATATCTTAGAGAGGTCTTAAGAGTTGTGGGTCAGACATTGCTCATTGTTGTTGGTCAGGGTAGGTAAAATCGCAAGAGACTCCTGTGGCCTGGTCACATGGTCACACCACAGAGCTGGCTGGAGGCTTATCTACCAACTTCTTTCTACCCTCCCTTGGTGGCCGGGAAAGATAGATGGCGGCTGCTCCGAGGCAGCACTCCTGAGAACCTAGCAGTGAATTTTCTGAAGCAGGGGCAGGGTAGAGAGGACCCCAGAGTTCCTACATTAGGAATCAGGGTGTTAATAACATGTTAGGAGAGTTTGACAGTAGAAGTGATGCTACAGGCTGACCAACAAAGGCTACTAAGAAACTCAGTGTGAGGACTCTGTGAGAGATGCAGGCAGAGAATGTGCCCAAACAAGTGTCTGCTGGTTATTTGGACTCTGTTTCTGGTGTTTGTTTAGTGGCCTTGGAGAAAGGTTGGGGCAGCCAGAGAAGCAGTCCCAGTGCTCTTCAATTCCTGTATGAGTTTCTATGACTTTGCCCTGTTATCTGTAAAATATCCCCTCTCCTTCTAGCAGTAATTGCTGTTACACACCAAATATTTACTGTGTCAATATACTAAATTTAATACTCCAATAAGCATCATTGCTCACTTTAGAGATGAGAGGGTTGAATTCAAGTGGATTAAGGCTTTGGCTTCTAGTACAGTGGTAGAGTGTTTGCCTGGTATGCACAATCCCTGAATTCAATTAACTGCCCCACAAAACCAAACCAAACCAACCAAACAAGAAACACAACTTATCTAAAATCCCACAGCTGGTGAGAGCTAGAAACTGCTCTCCTTTCACCATCCTGCCTCCCAGTGACATTATACTTAAAAACAATCAAACAGATGGCCGTGGTGGCATACACCTTTAATCCCAGCACTCTGGAGGGAGAGGCAGGTGGATCGCTGTAAATTCTGATCTAGGAAGCCAGTCCGTGACAGCCAGGGCTCTGTTCCACAGAGAAAGCCTGTCTTGAAACACACAAAACAAAACAAAAAAAACAAAACAAAAAAACAAACCGCTGGGCCTAGAGACTGCATGCCTTTAATCCCAGTACTCGGGAGGAAGAGGCAGGGGCATTTCTATGAGTTCAAGGCTAGCCTGGTCTACACAGTGAGTCCAGGACAGCCAGAGATATACAGAGAAACCCTGTCTCGAGGAAAAAAAATTGATGAAATAATCATACTATCGTACTATCTTTAATGACTGCCTAGCTGGATATGAACTGTCCCTCTCTGCCAGCAATAAGCAGTGTTTCAGAGTTCAGTGAACGCCCTCTATGGTGCACTAAGTCTTGCTGTTTTAGTTTCAGTTAATCTAACACTCCATAAAAATTATTTTATTTACTTGCAGGGGGACAGGCATGCACATGCCATGCGACACACATGGTCCCAGCAATTGAACTCAGGGAGCCACTCACGCTTGGCATGAGATGTGTTTACTTGATGAATCATCTCAATGTCCCCTACTAGATTTTTATGATCTTATCATTTTGTATCTCTCTTGGTGGGCAGCAAACACTGGAAGACAAGAATATTTACACAGGGCTGTCCCTAGCCCTGAACTTTCCTAACTATTCAGTGACAAGGTAGCAGGTGCACTTCTAAATCCTAAGTGTCCTTCCTCAGGGGAGGAATAGGCTGGTACTGAATTCCAAGCAGAACAAGGTGTGGTTCTGTTCCCATTCTCAGCCTTCCTGTTTTACCCAAAAGACACTCTCATCAGTATTTCTGCCACCAGGAGGGCAGGACCCAGACTGGACAGAGAGAGAATGCGCAACTCTGGGTCTTGTCCTTACCTAACCTTTGGCTCTTACTGCTACTCTGGAAAGATACAGTAACTGACACATTTTCCATGGAAACCTGTGTTTCTAGGAAATACAAAATTCTTTTGGCTGCCTTTCTGAGGCAAGTTAATGCCACAAAGTTTCATTGGTCATCTCAGAAACTTGAAGGTTTAGTGTCAGTCAGCACCCATTCACAACCCTGCTCACACACGGCTGTCTTCTGCCCCTAACTATCAGAAACTTTTTGAAGATGTTTTTCAGGATTGCCAGGGTTCTGGTAAGTTGGTTCCAGAACAGATGTTTTAATACACATTGTACTTAACTGGTTGTAGACAAGTGATTTTGGGCCCTTTCACTTATGAGACATGACTGTAAGACAACTGCAGTCTAGATTGGTGTGCAGACTTTACACACACTTCTAGGCCCTTAAGATTTCTCTCCATGGGCTGGAGAGATGGCTCAGAAGGTAAAGCACTAGCTAGTGCTCTTCCAAATGTCCTGAGTTCAATTCACAACCATTGTGGTGGCTCACAACCATCCACAATGTGATCTGATGCCCTCTTCTGGTTATAGGTGTACATGCAGACAGAGCACTCATATACATAAAATAAATCTTTTTAAAAAAAGATTTCTCTCCTGCCAACAAGTGGATGAGAAAAACTCTCATGAAGGCACAACTGTTGGAAGGTAATATTCTCATCTGTTAGAAGATACAGTCTTTAAAAAAAGGAACAGGCGGGCTATCCCAGCACTTGGGAGGCAGAGGCAGGTGGATCTCTGTGAGTTCAAGGCCAGCCTGGTCTACAAAGTGAGTGCCAGGACAGCCAGGACTACAGAGAAACTCTGTTTCGAAAAACAAGAACAAAAAAAGAAATGGGCCAGGTGTGGTGGCGCACGCCTTTACTGGCAGCATCCTAGAGGCAGAGACAGCTGGCTCTTGTGTTAGGGCTAGCCACTCTGGAATTGGAGGGAGATTTGTGAGTCGTCCAGTTTGAGTGCTGGCAAAGTGAACTCAGGTCCCCTGCAACAGTGAGTCTTTTTAACTGCTGAGGTCTCTCCAGCCCAGCCCAGCAACTTTTTCTATTGAGCCCAATAAGGAGCTGAGGACTGTGTCACATACTTGTAACCCCAGTAAATGAAAAGCTGATGCTAGCTAGGCTACATAGCAAGATCTTGTCTCAGCTAAAGTAAAACAGGTCATTTTTAAACTAGCTGTGGCCCAGGCCTGTGATTCCAACACCTGGGAGGCTGAGACGGGAAGATCAAAGACAACCTAAAGTATTGTTTTAAGTGCTTACCTCACACCAAAACACTCCAGGTCACTAAAACAGCCCTTCTAGGCTAAGAAGAGTATTAGAATTCAGGAACTAACAATAATTCTCCTGCCTCAGCCTTCTGAACACTGGCATCTCAGGCATGAGGCATCATGATTGTTTGAGACAGGATCCAGGTAAACCAGAGTGACCTCAAGCTTGTGGTTTTGCCACTTCAGCCTCCCACTCTATCAGGATTATAGGTGCATGCACCATGCCAGGATAAACTTCATAATTTTATGCTAAAGTTTGTAATAAATTTTATGACAGACCAAAGGGATTATAGGATCCCTAACTGAACCTATAGCTAAATTAAGCAGGACTGAAATGATTGGACTGGTTATTTGGTGTAGCTTTTTGAGACAAGGTCTCACTATGAACTTTGGTTGGCTTACTGCTCACTATGTAGGCCTGCTGGCCTCTGCCTTCCAAGTGATGGGTTTAAAGAAATGTGCCACCAAACCAATAGTATTTGGTTTTTTGCTATATCAATTATGTAGTATAGGTTAGCCTCAAATTTGCTATGTAATGGAGGGTGATCTATGAACTCCCCGCCATCATGCCTGTATTGCTTGGTTTTGGGATTACAGGTTTGTATCATTGCCCCCAATTTTCTGATCGTGTAGATAGAACCAGGCACTTGCTCCTGTTAGGTAAGTGCTCCATAACTAAGTCCCACCTCAGTCCTATAAAGGAGACTTTTATTTTCACTGAGCAATCCTAGACCATGGTGAATTGAGCAGGCCACAATGCACAGGCAAAAATCAAAGTCCTGCTGCCCTCTTGTGGTAGACTAGTTCTCAAAGCCAGACATGTTCTCAGAGCAGGTGGGTGTTTATGTGCACAGAAACAACAGGGTAAACATGGTGCATTTTCCTAGTTCATCTTTACTTGATTTTTTTTTTGGGAGAAAAGAGTAGGTAATGCAAAAACACTTTTTATATTAAAACAGATGCAGATAATATTGAATAGAATATAAAATTTACATTACTTTTTGAGACAAAGTACTTTTGACATCAAAGACATTTCAAGTTAAGCTACTCATGAGCTTTGGGTTGCATCCCTAACCCTGAGCAGAAGACCCTGAATACTCACACTACTTAACTTCATGGCCTCTGCTGCACTGGTACAAGTCTAAAAGCAGCGAATTCAGTGCTTACTCTTGGCAAAGTACCAGCAAATTACTTAAACAAGTGAGACCTTAGGCTTTCTAGTTTTATGAGCATTTTAACCTGCTGTTAAAAAAGGCCTGAGTAAATAGGAGCTTTATGCTTGACTTGAAATTTTCCTTCTAAAGTGATATTTCCTCCAGTGTCTTTAACATGCATAACTGAGGGTATAAATTTGAGCTGGGCAATATCCTAGGAACCATGTGGACTTCAGATTACCAGGTAAGGAGCAACAAATACACTTTTCAAGGGTGTTGTCAGAAATGAGACCCCAACCACTCACCTTGTGCAGTAACAAGGAAACAAGTGCTCAGGAGCAGAATGTGAACAAATTGCTTGAAGGCAATGGGAACTGCAGTGAGGATGGGCCTGAATGGCTGGTGGGCACTGAGCACTTGGGGGTTCCTATTTTGCTGCAGTATTTGCTTCTTGTGTTACAAGAAGTCAAGAGCTTCTTTGGAGTGAAAGGCATACTTCCATTCCAAATTTTGCTTAAGCCTCTGTAACTGTTCTTTTTCTTTGTTGGTGATGACAGTTTTCTCTTCTATAGTAACAGAAGGCATGGAGACCTCTGCAGAAATCTTCTACAGTAACTGAGCAGCACTGAGAGATAAGATGGTCAACTGCTTGGAAGCATGGTGGGAGGTAGACTGGTGCTGCTGCTTTCCAGTATTTATCTGCTCAAAGTAATTCATAAGCTCCCACATGGTATGCCTTCTTAATTTTTATCAACTTTTACAGAATTAGTTCTTATTGGGATTCTAGAAAGCCCTAACCTGAGACTCAAATCTACATGACAACCTGCTTGTTCATTTAGGAAAATACTTCTGTTTTCTGTTTAAAACAAGAATTTGGAGGAAAAAAATGTCCCATTTCAAATAATTAATGGGGAACACCAGTGGTAAATGATGTTGTGCTAGGAAAAAGAACAAAAAAGGCAGACACCAATCACCTCCATTTTCCCAAGATTAAATGATTATTAAAAAAAGCGTGCCACACTGTATAGAAATCAACATTCTCTCCCATAATTCTGTGCACTGGGACTATAGAAATGTCACTGTCCCTGCCCCACATCTTCAAATTAACATTCTCAGGTCACAACAGTAAGTCTTCCCAACGGGGACCTTCCGGAAAAACAAGCTGTTTCCTCGGCTCATATTTCCCTGAAAAAGAAAAGAAACAGAAATAATGTCTAGATGGAACCGATCAATCTAAACCAGCACTTGGAACTGGGCATGTTTCTAGGAGATGTGAATGAAATGAGTAGGACAAGACTAGTCATTTCACTGGACCCATCGGCAAGGCTGAGTGGCCCTGTGTCACAGAACTTTTCTTTTTTTTTTTGGTTTTTCGAGACAGGGTTTCTCTGTTTAACAGCTCTGGCTGTCCTGGACTCGCTTTGTAGACCAGGCTGGCCTCGAACTCGCAAAGATCCTCCTACCTCTGCCTCCCAAGTGCTGGGATTAAAGGCGTGCGCCACCACCACCCAGCTCACAGAACTTTCATTACACTCCTCTTAGCACCGGCTTTTTCATATGTGAAACATATGAAGTTATTCACATAAAATAGCACCAATCTTCGCCGGGTGTGGTGGCGCATGCCTTTAATCCCAGCACTCGGGAGACAGAGGCAGGCGGATCTCTGTGAGTTCGAGACCAGCCTGGTCTACAAAGCGAGTCCAGGACAGTCAGGGCTGTTACACAGAGAAACCCTGTCTCGAAAAACCAAAACCAAAAACAAACAATAGCACCAATCTTCACAAGGCTATTTTGAGAATGTCATGGAAAATACTTATTTAGCATGCTATCTGATACATTGCAGATGACTAATACAGTTCTGCTGTTGTTCTAAGCATGTACAGGATCAATGGTTTTCCAGATAACGTTTGTCTGGCACCTTAGTGGATTTTCTATGTTCTGTCCTCCTACAACAGGGATTAGTTAGAAATGGGGATTGCAGTAGGACACTGTCCTATAAAAATAGTAAAATCTGGTCTGGAGAAGAGCTGGGGGTATAACTCAATGGTGAAGAGTTTCCCACACATGTGCAAGACCCTGGGTTCAATAAAACAGAGAAAATAGTTATGGGAATATAGCACTGTGGCAGAGCTCTTGCCTGTTATTGGAAGGCTCTGGGTTTGATCCCTAATACTCCAGAAAACAAAACCAAAACAAAATAATAAAAAAAACCAAACCATCAGGCATGGTGGCGCATACCTTTAATCTCAGCACTTGGGAAACAGAGGCAGGTGGATCTCTCTGAGTTCGAGGCCAGTCTAGTCTACAAAGTGAGTCCAGGACAGCCAGGGCTACACAGAGAAACCTTGTCTCGAAAAACGAAAAAAACCCCAAAACCAAACCAAATTAAAAAAAGAAAGGGGTGTAACATTCAGAAGGATGCCCACAACATTGTAGTAAGTTTATATTGAACTCGTTCAAAGATTCTGCTTGGAATGAGCTGGCATAAACAGTGAGCAGAAGTAACCACAGCAACAACTGGACCTTTTCATTTAGAGTCCAGTCTGGGAGAGCCTGAATTCTGTGAACAAAGCCTTTCTCATCTGTATCCTAAGGTCTGTAAAGTAACGCAACAAAGAACTTCTTTATAGCCTTTCTCTGCAATCCTTTAAAAAGTGCTTGCCACTCAAAACCCTCTGTTAACTGATGACCATTTTAAATGATCCCATGCTAAAGTTAGTGGACAGCCCATCCATTATCTTAGTTTCTACTAAAATTTTGTCTAGACTGACCAAAATTGTTTGGTCAGTGATATAACTCCCAGCAATAACCATAAACTATAGTTTTGACAAAATCATACACTTACAAAACAGGAAGCAATCAACTAGTTCTGTCAATATCACTTTGGCAGACTTTTGTCAAATAAACAATGTCTTATTTTCAGTCTTAATATCTAACTGAAGGAAGGAAGGATATAAGAGGTTCTCGAGAGCTACGGAAAGACAAGTGTGAGGCTGAGTTCAGTGAAAAGAGCATGCGCTCAGCCTATGAAGTCCTAGGTTCAATCTCCAGCACAAAATAAAGGCAAATGTGAAAAGGAGTTTGAAATCAGGCTTTCATTTAAATTACTAGAATTATCTCAAATTTTTTTTTTCCTGAGACAGGGTTTCTCTGTGCAGCCCTGGCTGTCCTAGACTCCCTTTGTACACCAGGCTGGCCTTGAACTCACAGAGATCTGCCTGCCTCTGCCTCCCAAGTGCTGGGATTAAAGGAATGCGCCACCATGCGCATTTGGACCCTATTTGCAACTTTATTCAATCACTCAAATGGCTTGTGGTTAACATGTATGAATTTGAACTTCTTTACCCCAGGTAGTAATTTCTAAGCAGCATGTTGAACTATTATGCTTGAGTGACATAAATAAACACTATAAAGGTTAATTACAGTGATTAGCAGCAGTTAAAGAAATATCAGGGATTCAAGACATATTAAAGAAAAAAAACAAAATGAGAGATAAAAATACCGCTTTTTGTAGCATGCACCAGCAATCTATCCAAGAAGTATATATTGGGGAGTAAGGAGAAGATCCACCAACAAGTCTGAAATTGAAAACAGTAGTTATTTACAAACATTATCAAGAGATATGGCAAAATTCCAACACAGGTTCCCTGAGAGATAGTTGTTTTTTGTTTTTGAGACAGGGTTTCTCTGTGTATCTCTGGCTATCCTGGACTCATTTTGTAGATCAGGCTAGCCTTGAACTCATAGAGATGCCCTTGCCTCTGCCTCTGCCTCCTGAGTGCTGGGATTAAGGATGTGCGCCACCATGCCTGGCTACACTTTAGTAATTTTATGTATATTTTCTATACTCCAAAAAGATATGGAGTGGCTGCTTAAAATTAGAAAATGATGGCTGGAGAGATGGCTCAGTGGTTAAGAGTGCATACTGCTCTTCCAGAGGACCTGAGTTCAGTCCTTAAACACCCATTTCAGATGGCTTACAATCACCTCCAGCTCTAGGGTATCTGACACTTTTCTGGCCTCCTTGGGCACCTGCACTCATGTACACAAACTCCCACACAGATAAGCATACACACACATAATTAGTAATTGTAGTGTTTTGAAAGAAAATGGCCCCCACAGGCTCATAGGGAGTGGTATTATTAGGAGGTGTGGCTTTGCTGGAGAAAGTGGGTTACTGAGGGCAGGCTTTGAGCTCTCCATAACCTCAAGCAAGGCCTAGTGATTCAGTCTCTTTCCTCCTTGAGTTTTTTTTTTAAAGATTTTATTTATTTATTATGTACATAGCATTCTGCCTGTATATACACCTGCATGCCAGAAGAGGACACCAGATCTCATTCTATGTGGTTGTGAGCCACCATGTGGTTGCTGGCAATTGAACTCAGGACCTCTGGAAGAACAGCTAGCAGAAGCGCTCTTAACCACTGAGCCATCTCTCCAGCCCTTCAGTCTCTTTCCTGCTCTTTCCAGATTTAGAACTCTGGGCTCTTTCTCCAGCACCATGTTTGCCTGTACACTGCCATGCTTCTTGTCATGACAATAATGGACTAAAACTTTCAAACTGTATGCCAGCTTCAGTTAAATGTTTTCTTTATAAGAGTTGCAGTGGTACTGGTCTCTTCACAGCAAAAGAAACCTAACTAAGACAGTAATAAAATCTTAGGGGCTACAGAGATGGCTCATTAGTTAAGAGCTCTTGCTGCTCTTGCAGAGGATCCACATGGTGACTCACAACCATCTATAACTCCATTTTTATGGGGGTCAGTTTACCAAGATAAGAAATGCAAAGTAGGGGGACTGTAGCTGCAGCTAGCTGGTGGGGTACACATGCCTAGCACATGCGAGGCCTTGGTTTTTGTTCTCCATGAATGCAAAAATAAATAAATACAAAGAAAATGCAAAGACAAGGCTGGGGAGAAGGCTCAATGGGTCAAGTCCTAAGATCAGGGTTTAGATAGATACCCTGCACCTGCTCAACAGTTAAAAGTCTTCTATTGCATCCCCACCTCCAATTGGCAGTTAGTAGGCAGAGGATCCACATGACAAACAGTCTGCCTAGACCAGAAGGATTAGAGAGCTCTGGGTTCAGTGACACACCCTGTCTTTCTAAATAAAATGGAGAGCTATCGTTGAAGATACTCAATACATTAACTTCTAGCTTCCACATGCACACATGTCCATGCACCAAGCAAAAACAAAGTACTTACCCACAGTTGTTGACAGCCATAAGATTAGATACAAGCACAAAAGGATATGTCAACATACTGGCAAAGAACTGCAAAACAGCAAGACACCTCAGTTATCAAACCATTCCTAGTCATCTTTGTTACTCTCCTTTCCTCTCTTCAAAGCTCTAATGTTACGATGCTCAAATATTCCAACAGCAGCCTTGCATTCTCAGCAGCCACAGAATGCATAGTTTTTCCGTAGTTTTGAGCTCAGAGGCGCCTCTTTTACCAAAATACACTTTTTTCTATATCCAGCATTCATCAAAAAGCCAGATGATTTTCTTATCCTAGGACTGGGGTCTCATTCAAATAAAAGTGAACTACTTATTGAGGAGAAAAAGCCTTAAACCAATACAAATAAAGTGTTTCAACATACCCAGAAGAAAATATGACCATCCCCTCATTTGAACACAACGGGAACTATTCTAGAAGCCCACTTCTAGCTGCTGTGATGATGAGTGCTTGTCATCTCAACTACATGGCAGGTGAAGCAGTTTTCCAAGGCAAGTGAAGATGGCTCAGAGTTACAGTGAGTACTTGTTGGCAACAATGATGACCTGAGTTCCATCCTCAGAACCCACACAGTGGAAAGAGAGAACAGACTCCCCAAAGTCCTCTTACCTACACATGCACGCCTTGGAATATGCATGTCTCCCACAACACAAAATAAATGTGTAGACAAAAGGTGCAGTTCTCTAAGTGGGATGTGAAGGACACATATGCAGCTGCCCCCTATTCCCCCATCAAAGCTGAGTAACACAAAAACACAAGGGGTAAATGTTGCTGTGAGGTAGCAACTCTATTATTACCTTTGACAAAGAGTAATGCATTTGACGGAGGATTCCAGGAAGATATCTAGCAGCTTTAAAGCAATGATCAAACAGGCCAGATTTAAAAGAAAACAAAAAACTATAACTATTCCTAGAAGATTAGAGGATTAAGAAACTCACTCCTGTGACAGCTTGAGAATAACTTTTCATTTCATTCATGGTAGAGACCTAAAATAGGAAAAGAGCCTCTATCAGAATGAATCATACACAAAGCAGATAGTAAGTTAAAACTCAAAAGTACACCAATATATCCTATTTCTAAATCATCAGCCTGACAACATAAAAATAAAATTTAAGAATAAAGACAAAGCTGAGCATGGTGGCACACACCTTTAATCCCAGCACTTGGGAGGCAGAGGCAGGTGGATCATTGTGAGTTCGAGGCCAGCCTGGTCTACAAAATGAGTCCAGGACAGCCAGAGCAGTTACACAGAGAAACCCTGTCTTGAAAAACCACAAAAATAAATAAATAAATAAATAAAGACAAAATGTCTATGATGAAATAAAAAAAAAAAAGGCAATCAAGGCTGGGTGTGGTGGTGCATACCTTATACCCAGCACTTGAGAGACAGATGCAAGTGGATCCCTTTGAGTGCAAGGCCAGCTTGGTCTATATAGAGTGCAGGTCAGCCAGGGCTACATAGTCAGACCCCATCTCAACAGAAAACTGGCAATCAAGGTGAATGACATAGTGAAACTCTATCAAAAGATTTCCAAATTGACTGTCTTCATCAATCAATACTGACAAATTCCTATAATACCAGTATGGTATAGGAAGAAATATACTTGCCTCTATATTAGAAAAACCAAAGAAAATGTGATGAGTAATGTGTTCTACACCATTTAAAAAAAAAAAAAACCTCAGTGGGAAGTTCTGTTTACACTATACACAAGAGGTAACTCAGACCCTCAAAACCTCTCAGGCTGAGATTTCTAGGAGCCCTTATATATCCCTGGAGATGTGGAAAACTCCCTAAATATACCAAACAGCTATTCTCTTTGTATTGTGTGCTCTAAAATTAGCTATTCAAAAAAAAAGTGATCTTGAATCCCTGACAATATCAGGGTTAGATCCATGTACACACTCAGTCAGATCTGAGGGAGTTTCTAGGTGTATCCCTTAATAGGAAGTAGCACAGTCAGGCCACCAGCTTCAAATCACAGTTTTTACTGTATAATGTTCTGTCTGGCATATAACAAACTGTCATCTCTCTTACAGCTAAAATGGCTGCCCAGGAGAACACAAAGAAGGTCTCACTAGCACACCTTACCAAGGTCATAACCTACCCCACTGTCCAGTGCATAGGTATTGACGAGATAAGCCAGTGAGTTACAGAGCCACAAAGAAATGATGTCACCTAGGAGGCGAGGAATTACACCCCTACATGAAGACACAGCAAAAAGAAAAAAATTATGGTCAAATAGTCTACTCAGTACAAACTCTATTTCTAAATTATCAGTCTGACAGCATAAAAATAAAATTTAAGAATAAAGACAAAATATCTATGATGAATATAAAAAAAAAATGGCAGTCAGGGATGGGTGTGGTGGTGCATACCTTATACCCAGCACTTGAGAGACAGATGCAAGTGGATCCCTTTGAGTGCAAGGCCAGCTTGGTCTATATAGAGTGCAGGTCAGTCAGGGCTACATAGTCAGACCCCATCTCAACAGAAAACTGGCAATCAAGGTGACTGACATAGTGAAAAATCTCTCACAAAAATAAGAGATTTAAGAACATTCTAGGGGACTGAAAGGGCATCAAACCCCAGAGTGTAGTCCTCGTTCAAAGTTGAGTCTAGTTAACAGCTATACTAAAGGCTTGACCTGTAATGGCTTTTGTTACCACTTTTAAAACACAGGTCAGCTATAAATCTCTGAACTACAGCCAATGGCTCACTTTACTATTAATAACCATTTCAGTATTAATAACCATGATGGGGGGCTGAAGAGATGGCTCAGTGGTTAAGAGCACTGGCTGCAGCTGGGCGTGGTGGCGCATGCCTTTGATCCCAGCACTTGGGAAGCAGAGGCAAGTGGATCTCTGTGAGTTCAAGGCCAGCCTGGTCTACAGATTGAGTCCAGGACAGCCAGAACTACACAGAGAAACCCGGTCTCGGAAAACAAAACAAAAAGAACACTCCCTGCTCTTCCAAAGGTCCAGGTTCAAATCCCAGCATCTACATGGCAGTTCACAGCTACCTGTACTTGCTGGGCATGGTGGCACATACCTTTAATCCTAATCCCAGTACTCAGGAGGCAGAGGCAGGCAGATCTCTGTGAGTACAAGGCTAGCCTGGTCTACAAAATGAGTCCTGGACAGCCAGAGACACACAGAGACACTGTCAAGAAAAAACAAAGCAAACAAACAAACAACAACAACATGGTTAAGTTTTTGTTTTGATACTAAAATTTGGCAGGGCAAAAGATGAGGGGGAAAAAAAAGTCAATTGAGAATGATCCAAACACACACAGATATCAAAAGCATGTTTCCGGAGGTTAGGGATGTAGCTCAGTTGATGAGAGTGCTTGAAGCATGAGGCCCTGAGTCTGACTGCCCAAAGCTATGCAGACTGGTGCAGTGGCCCTCACCTGTAACTCCAGCACTCAGTAGATAGAGACAGGGTGAGCAGGAGTTCAAGGTAAACCTTTGCTATGCATTGAGTTCCAATGAGACTATGTCTTAAAAAAAAAAAAACAACAAACAACAACAACAACAAAAAAACAGCACTGACCTTTAAGGGCATTCATTTGCTGCCATATCAGTGCTGTTAAGTGATAAAGCTAGCATTCAAAGTCTGTTCTTCAGTGTGCAAGAAAATGTTCCCACTGTTCCATATTGTCAAACTAGGTTACTCAGATCCAGGAAACACAAGGTTGTCTTATGTAGCCAAAGCTGGCCTCAAACCTAAAATGCATCCAAGGGTAACCTCCAATTCCTAATCTTTTTACCACTGCCTCTTGAGTGTATTATAGGATTATAGGTGCTCTCTCGAACACACACACACACACACACACACACACACACACACACACACACACA
>CAJQZJ010000309.1:6398889-6421150 GCA_907164525.1 Lophiomys imhausi | reverse complement strand
ACACACACACACACACACACACACACACACACACACACACACACACAAATTTTTGGTTTTTTTTTTTTTTGTGACAAGGTTTCTCTATATATCTTTGGCTATCCTGGACTCACTTTGTAGACCAGGCTGGCCTCAAACTCATAGAGTTCTGCCTGCCTCTGCCTCCCAAGTGCTGGGCCCCACAAAATGAGACTAATAATAATAAGCTGTCTTTTCTATTTGTCAGAATATTTATGATACTCAAAAAAAAAAAACAAAACCCCAAACAAATAAATGAGCAAACTTAGGGGCTGGAGAGATGGCTGATCCAGAGGACCCAGGTTCGATTCCTAGTAGCCCCATGGTGGCTCAAAACCATGTGTGACTCCAGTACCAGGGGTTCTGACACCATGTTCTGACCTCTACACATGGTGCAACCAAAACACCCATACAGATAAAATAACAATTAAAAAAAGGAAAAAAAAAAAGTAATCTGGGGCTAGTAGTACAGCTCAATGGTGGACCATGTGCAAAGACCTGTGTTCGATTGCTATCATCAATCAATCATGGAGACACTGAAAACATAGAAGAAACATTTCATAGCCCATAGTAAATTTTTGTTAGTAAAGTACAGTAGTTTAGTGCTGGACGTGGTAGTGCACACCTTTAATCCCAGGACTTGGGAGGCAGAGGCAGGCAAGATCTCTGTGAGTTTGAGGCCAGCCTTATCTACAAAGTGAGTTCCAGGACAGCCAGTACTATTACACAAGAGAAACCCAGTCTCGAAAAACAAAAACAAAACTAAAGCTCGTCCAAAGTCAAGCCTTGGAAGTACTTATTCTCCTGGGGTATGAAACATTCATGTTACCGTTTTTCCATTCTTCAAAAATTAGTTTTCTCAATTTTCTAACTATTGTAAAAGAACTTATTATGAAGATTATGAACCTCAAATTATTTTCTAAAAAAGCAAATTGCAGAGTATGCTGGCACATGCTTTCAATCCCAGCACTCAGGAGGCAGAGGCAGGCAGATCTCTGTGAGTTTGAGGCCAGCCTGGTCTACAAAGCGAGTCCAGGACAGCCAGGGCTCTGATACACAAAGAAACCCTGTCTGGGGGTGTGGGGGAAGCAAAGAAATTAGACATGGTGTTGAATGCCTTTAATCACAGCACTTGGGAAGTAGAAGCAGGTAGATCTCTGTGAGCTTGAGACACTATCTCAAAAACAGGACAAAACAAAAAAAGCAAGGCCTGGTACAACTCCTCTGCAGGTAAGGGCTCTTGTCATTGTACTTGTCAACACAAATTCAATTCCTGGAACCCACAAATGGGAAGAAGGAAAGAAAAAATTGATTCTCAAGTTGTCCCCTAACTTCTACACATGCATCCAGAGGTAGAGGCATAGGAGGTTCAGGAGTTCAAAGCTATGCTCATCCAGTCTGAGGTCAGTGTGGGCTATGAGAGACCTTGCTGTAAAAAAAAAAAAAAATCCTTATTTCAAGCATATAAAATATCTAGGAAAAGATAAATGTATGGGAATCTTTACAATGAGAAATTTAAATCAGTAGAGGTCCGTGAACAGCCTAACATACAGTAAACTCTTGGGAGAACATTTTACCCCCCAAATTAAACAAAGACTCATTGTCCTTATTTTCTTTTTCTTTTTTGTTTTTCAAGACAGGGTTTCATTGTATTGCCCTGGTTGTCCTGAACTCACTATGTAGACCAGGCTAGCCTTGAACACACAGAGATCCTTCTGCCTCTGACTTCCCAGTGCTGTGATAAAAGGTGTGTACCACCACGCCCGGCCTATTGTCCTTATTTTCAAGAAAGTTTTTCTACTAACACAAAAATCACAGGCAAACCCAAAATTTACTCACGCAAAAAATCCTATGATGCCTTCTTCCCGGTAGATGGTTAGTATGGAGTCACACAGTCCACTAGGCAATGGTAAAAGATAAAGGACATTTAGATTACTTGAACTATGAGAAGTGAGTTTCAATAACCACCTCCCATCCTTCCACAAACAGGGTTTCATATAGTCTAAGCTGGCTTAAATTTATTATGTAGAGGCTGACTCTGAACTTCTGCCTGTAATTCACAAAGTGACCTGAGACCACAGATATATTCCACAACACATGCTAATAATCACTTTTGACAAAGTCAAATTTATAACTCCTTTTCCTCTCAATTTTCTAGCACTAGTTCACTCCTGTGACCATAATATGTACCTATGAATCTATTGGAGCTGGAGAGATGGCTTAGTTGTTAAAAATACTGGCTGCTCTTCCAGAGGACTTAGGTTCAATTCTCAGCATCCGCACGGCAGTTCACAATCTCTGTAACTCAAGTCTCAGGGGATCTGATGCTCTCTGTATGCACCAGACATACATGAGGTGCACAGACATACAAGCAGGCAAAATACCCATACACATTTTTTTTTTAAATTCTCTCTTTTTTTTTTTTTTTTTGTGACAGGGTTTCTCTGTGTATCTCTGGCTGGCCTTGAACTCAGAGATCTGCCTGCCTCTGCCTCCCGAGTGCTGGGATTAAAGGCGTGTGACACCACGCCCGGCCACATTTTTTTTTTTAAAGTGAAACCATTATCTATGAAGGGGTAGCTGGGAGGTAGTGGTGAACGCCTTTAATCCCAGCACTTGGGAAACAGAGGTAGCTGGTCCTCTGAGTTTGAGGCCAGCCTGTTTCTACAGAGTGAGTTTCAGGACAGCCAGGGCTACACAGAGAATCCCTGTCTTGAAAAACAAAACAAAAGCAAAAAATAAAACAATAATAAAAAAGACTATGAAGAGTATGGTATATGCAGTCCAGAGTACACTTGACTTCAATGGCCCTACATTGTAGGCTGTGGTCATTGGGTAGGCTCCTAACTTAGCCTTGGGCTATTTTCTCATATTTTATTGTTTTTGTACAAGTCAAATGATACAACAAGTATGAGTTTGTTCTGTAAATGCTAAAGAACAATAAAAATATAAAGTAGTAATGCTGTATTTTTGCTTCAACAAATTTCATTGAGTCATTAAAAACAGAACAGGCTGGAAAGATGATGGGTGCTTAAGAACACTTGCTGCTCTTACAGGACCCAGGTTCAGGTCCCAGCACCTAAATGGGGGCTCACAACTGTCTCTAACTCCAGTTCCAAGGCATCCAACACATTTTGTCTTTCATGGACATTGAATTCATGCGGTGCACATACAGACAAGCAGTCACACACACACACACACACACACACACACACACACACGCGTATATACATATATGTACACACACACACACAACAAAAAAGAAAAAGAAAAACAAACCCCAAACACTTACCAGTACTTGGACTCTCTGCCGATAAACTGTACCATAGATCTCAGAGTGATCACTGTGGAACAGAGACAAGACTATTTTAAGAACTAAGCTGAGAGTGAGCAAGGCAGCTTAGCTGGTAAAGTTGCTTGCTGATAAGCCCCAAACCTGAGTTTATCCTCAGAGCCTATGTGGCAGAGGAGAAAATGGATTCCCAATTGTCCTCTGACCTCCCCACATATGCTGTGGAATGCTGGTCCTCCTCTGCCAAAATAAATGTAAAACAAATCCATTTTTTAAAAAACAAAACCCCACCAACTATGTTGAGATTTATTTTGATAACTCTGAAAGTTTTTTTCATCTAAAGACACTTCGCTATCTGGAAAAAGGTGGCAAAGCAGGTGAACAAAGACTATGAAGGTAGAGCCCTACAGTCAATGCCCATGCCAAGCTATCTAAATGTCCCAGAAAGATCGAACTAGAGAATAAAGAAATGAGATTATTTATGCTATCAACTGCAAACATACCGTGGAAGGGATGTGTAATGAGGGTAGCAGCAGAACGAGCAATCATCTCTCGAGTTGTCTAGAAACAATCAAAACATACTTCTGAAATCTAAATATATGCCACTTACATTCCTGTAAGGAGTGTGGGTGGACACTCAGTACAGGTCAAAGGTCTAGGCACTAAAGTGTTCCTGCTTTGGAGTCAGGAAGCTAGCTCCAATGGCATTAAGGTAATATTTTGCCATTTCATTCCACCTCTCTTGCATTTCAACCTTCTGTTGTAGTAACTTTTTGTAATCTCTCTGAAAAAGAGACTTTTGTTATTGTCCTGAATTCCACACACAAGACAATAACATGAACACACACACACACACACACACACAAGGCAAAGAAACAGAAAGGGTTACCAGTTTTAATAAACTTACCAGAGCTGGATTCATTCACTCATTTGGCAGTAGTGGGAATTGAACCCAGGGCCACACACACCCACATGCTAGGTAAGTGGTCTACTTACAAGCTATATCCCCAACCCTTTTTCTGGGTCACAAAGAGCCTGTCTAAGTTGTCGACGCTGGCCTTGAACTTACTCTGTAGACCATGCAGGCCTTAAAGTTCTGCTCCTCCTGCTTCAACTTCCCACAGTAATTGGGATTACAGGCCTGAGGCATCAGGTCTGAATGAGGCCTGCATTTGGATTATGCACTTTCTCTCTTGAGGACAGGTTTCAAAGAAGCTGATATCTACACTAGAGAGACATTAGGCTTTAGATATGTGCCAACATCTTAGGGACAACAACCTTGCCAAGTGTAGACCCTTGGAGCTTCTATTCTAAACTATCTTTTTGGTTTAGGAATCTGAATCTTACTGAGTCTGGGAAACAATCCATGTTCAAGTTTTGGAATTGCTCTACCACTAAGCTACAACTCCAGCCTAAGAGTGGTTCTGAGGCCAAAACTAGTGATGAGAAACAAGTGACAGGAACATTTTGGGCGCACAATATCATAAAAGAATCTCTGGATAAATAAAAAACAACATGCAAAATTTGTGTGTGCTAAATACAGTGCACCCTCTTTAGTCCCAGCACTCAGAAGGCAGAGGCCACTATATCTCTCTGAATTTGAGGCAAGCCTGATCTACAGAGAGAGTTCCAGGCCAGCCAGGGATACATAATGAGATCCTGTTTCAATAAAACAAATTAACTAAAAGATAAAAATTAAAAAATTATTTATGCTGGGGGTGGTGACGCACACCTTTAATCCCAGCACTTGGGAGGCAGAGACAGGCAGATCTTCGCAAGTTCAAGGCCAACCTGATCTACAAAGTGAGTCCAGGACAGTCAGGGCTACACAGAGAAACCCTGTCTCAAACAAACAAAAACAAACAAAAAATTATTTGCTACATGTTTTCAACACCACTAGAAGACTTTCAAAGCTGGGTATAGTGGTATATTCCTGCAATTCCACAGTGGGGAGGGGGAAGCTAAGGCAGGAGGACCATGAGTTCCAGGGCCAGCATGGACTATAAGATAGATTGTGTCGGGGCTGGAGAGATGGCTCAGCGGTTAAGAGCACTGCCTAGTGCTCTTCCAAAGGTTCTCAGTTCAATTCCCAGCAACCACATGGTGGCTCACAACCATCCACAATGTGATCTGGTGCCCTCTTCTGGAATGCAGGTGTACATGCAGATAGAGCACACATATGCATAAAATAAATAAAATAAATCTTTAAAAAAAGATAGATTGTGTGAAAATAAACAATAATTAAATAACCAAAAAATAAAATTAGGCAGGCATGGTACCACAGGCCTTTAATCCCAGCATTTGAGAGGCAGAAGCAGGCATATCTCTGTGAGTTCAAGGTCAGCCTGTGCTACAAAGTGAGTTCAGGACAATCAAGTAGATACACAGAGAGACCCTGTCTTGAAAAACCTGAGTGGGGTGGAGGGAAGAATAAAATTAAGGGCTGGAGAGATGGCTGAGTGGTTAAGAACACTGGCTGCTGTTCCGTAGGACTGAGGTTTGGCTCCCAGCACCTACATGGCAGTCCCCAAACACTCTGTGGCCCCAGTTCCCAGAAACAGGCATATAAGAAGGCCACCCTGGGCTGGAGAGATGGCTCAGCGGTTAAGAGCACTGGCTGCTCTTCCAGAGGTCATGAGTTCAATTCCCAGTAACCGCATGGTGGCTCACAACCATCCATAATGAAATCTGGTGCCCTCTTCTGGCCTGCAGATATACCTGCAGACAGAACACTGTATACATAATAAATAAATCTTAAAAAAAAAAAAAAAGGCCACCCCCTCACCCACACACACAAGACAATGTAGAACCTTCCTCAGTCTCATCCACAGAATGAGTGGCACCTGTCCCCAATAGCAGGCCATGCTTGTCCTTTGGGTTACTAAACAGGAAGCCCAATTTAAACTAAAGACTTAATTTCACTTGGGGACAGACCTAGAAGCATAGGACTCATGATTTGGTTCAAAAACACGGGGTAAATTCCTCTCTTACCTCTTTGATAACTCGGTCAAAGGAGGATGAGCCTTCCTTTTGTACATTTCCAGATCCTAAGTCCTAGAAATCAAAAGCAAAGACAGAAATTGATGGTTTTAAATAGAAGTCTTCAAACTCATGCCACCCCATGAGACACCACACCACTGAGATGAAAAGGAAAAGCCTTGGCTTTTCTCCTGTGGAGGGTCAAACAGCAGGAATTTGCCAGAGACAGACAGGGGCTCACAGAAAAGCAGCTTCCACATACCTCGGGTTTCTCACACTCCTGGTAATACTACAGAAGAAATAAAAATAAAGGATAATTAGAACTATTAGTATATCCTGTTAGAGAAGGCATTGATTGACATAAAGTGAAAAGCACTGATTTTCTTCTGCAAACCTCCCAATTTCTACTCCACATTAATCAACTGGAAATAAATGTCTTTAAGGTGGTATTACTTACTGCGAAGTTGAATATATCAAACAATGGGGAAATTAGCAAATGCTCCTGAAAACTCTACTTTTGTGGGGGAAGAAAAATACGGTGGAAGTTTGGAGACAAGATCTAGTTAATTAGCCTGGCTGACCTTGAACACATGGTAATTCTTCTGCCTCAGCCACCTAAGTCTTGGTATCACAGGATGGTTCTACCATGCCTCGTTTGAAAACTTTTTTTCTTTTTTGAGATAGGGCTTCATGTAATCCAGGCTGGCTTTGACATCTTAAGAAGCCAAGAATGGCCTTGAACTTCTGATCCTTCTGCCTCTACAAGTGCTGGGATTACAGGAATACACTGCCACACTAATTTACATGGTGCTGAGGATAGAAACCAGGGCTTTGCATATGCCAGGCAATACTTTATTGAGTTATAGAGCTCCCCCCTTAAGTTTTTAGTTCAATCTCCAGTAGTGTAAAGAAAAACAAAGTGGGAGGTTAGAATTAACAATAACAACAAAACCCTCCAAGGACATTAATGATTAAATATAAATATTTAATAGAGAATTGTTAAAACCATAGCCTAAGCACTCAAGAGGCAGAGGCAGGTGGATCTCTTTGAGTTCAAGGCCAGCTTGATCTACAGAGTGAGTTCCAGGATAGCCAGGGCTACACAGAGAAATTCTGTCTCTAAAAACAAATAAACCAACAAAAACCCATAACCTAGTTCCTACTTTTCTTATGGAAAAAGCAGAAATACAAAATTAGGACAAAATTCTTTTTTTTTTGGTTTTTCGAGACAGTCTCTCTGTGTAACAGCCCTGGATGTCCTGGAACTCACTCTGTAGACCAGACTGACCTTGAACTCACAGAGATCCACCTGCCTCAATCTCTCGAGTGCTGGGATTAATGTCATGTGTGCACCACCACACCCAGCAATTATAGACAGCTGTGAACTGCCATGTGGGTGCTGGGATTTGAACCTGGGTCCTTTAGAAGAGCAGTCAGTGCTCTTAACTGCTGAGCCATCTCTCTAGCCCTCTCTCTTGAGACAGGCCTCATAGCCAATAACTACCTTGAACTCTTACTCCTGCTTCTACCTGCCAAGTAGGCTTACAGGCTTGCTCGACTATGCCCAAGTTTTATTTTCTAGTCTTATCAGATAAAAAAGAGACATTTTTTTGTAAAGAACTACTGCTGAATGTGGTGGCACACACTTTTAATTCTAGCATTCAGGAGGCAGAAGTAAGAGGATCTTTGTGAATCAGAGGCCAGCCTGGTGTACACAGAATTCCAGGACAGCCAGAACCAGAGAGGGACTGTATTTTAATCCCCCATCTCCCCAAAAGAAGTCTCCTCATCACCCAGGCTTGTACAACACAGACTCGTGACAGTCAATGATGCCAACCATTCTAGGGCCCTCCCAACTGCCTGTGGCTTAGGGAATACAGTAGGCAACAATACTTTATCTGTTGTTAGGTGGATATGAGGATGCACAAGACTTGGGATATGCCTGCAAGAGTGGGCAGAGGCTCAAGAAGCCAATGGTATGACTTTTCCCCCCTTCAGATTGGGAATATGTCCTTCTGAAGACATTCTGCAACCCACTGTTCCCCTTTGTCCATAGCTCTGCAGGCTTTTTGCATATCTGGGTCCACAGATGCCTCCCAGGCCAACTGCTACCTACATGTGTGTCCAGGGCACCTGAGGCATAGATCAGTACCTTGAAGCTAGGTTCTTGTCGTGAGGACCTAGAATGTGCTGCCTTCTGTGTACAATATAACACCCAGCCCTTGAAAAGCTGCAGGGCACAAAAGGATGAAACGCTAACCATGGTTCTGGTGAAGCCAGACCTATCCAAGAAGGGCTTTATGACACTGGAAGTCTGGTAAAAATTAGAACAGTGGTCAAACAGAATTTGGGAATTGCTCACTTCAGCTGGTCAGTAAAGTCTATAAAACCACTGGAAGCATCCCTAACCCTAAGTGTACCTTTCACAATGTTGTTGACAAGCAACAGCTTCTACAACCCCTTCAGCCTCAGGGGCTGTAGTAGGGTGGGCCTGGGACAAGGGCCCGGGACTGATGCTTCCAAAAACATTTCACTACCTGCATTAATCAGGACTTTTTTTTTTGAGACAGAGTTTCTCTGTGTAATAGCCCTGGCTGTCCTGGACTTGCTTTGTAGACCAGGCTGGCCTCAAACTTGAACACACAGAGATCAGCCTGCCTCTGCCTCCCAAGTGCTGGGATTATTGGCATGTGCCACCATGCCTGGCTAGGACTTTTTTTTAACTTTAAAAATTCATGTAATGAAGCCGGGTGTGGTGGTGCGCACCTTTAATCTCAGCACTGGGGAGGCAGCAGCAGGGGGATCTCTGTGGGCTCAAGGCCAGCCTGGTCTTTAAAGCCCGTCCAGGACAGTTAGGGCTATCACACAGAGAAACCCTGTCTCGAAAAACAAAAGAAACAACAACAAAAAAAGCAAAAAACTCCAGAAAAAAGTATGAAGTATGTTTTAATTAGCTTTCTTTTTCTATAGTAAATAAATCAACAAATTAAAAAAAAAAAACAACTAAAAAAACTTGGGGCTAGAGAGATGGCTCAATTTAAGAGCACTGGCTGTTCTTTCAAAAGACCAGGGTTCAATTCCCAGCACCCATATGGCAGCTCATAACTGTCTGTAACTCCTATTCCAGAGGATCCAACACTCGCATACATGCAGGCAAAACACCAATGTACATAAAATACAAATAAATAAATTATTTTTTAAAAAAAGATTAGAGTCCATTTAAAAATGAATTGTATAGGTGAAAAGAAGTAATTTCTATTCAGAATCTGTTTTCAAGGAAGAACTTCACAAATATCAGAGTCACTCACTTCGACTTGCACAAATTTCCTTTGTTTCTTGGGGAAGAGGGTTATTTCAAGAAACATGTTTATAAGACAGGCGTGTGTGCAACAACTTGTAATCTCTGTACTCAGAAGCAGAGTCAAGCTCAGGGCCAGTGTAGGCTACTAAGCAAGTCTGAGGCTAGCCTATGCTTCACAGAGAAACCCTGTCTTCAATCAATCAATCAGTTAATCAAAAAAAAAAAAGAAACCATCTTTCAAGAGAAATGCCAGGGTTATAAGTTTATCTTTGAAATTGCTCTTTATTAGTGGAATAAACTGTATATTAAAAGAAACCAAAATATATGAGAACATTAATTGATCTCCTCTTACCTGTAAAACTTTACCATGGACTACAGTTCCAAGGACTCCTGAACACAGTCTTGGAGTTAAGCCTGTGAACAACCCACGCCTCCCATCGATGCTTGCAATGTGCTGAGCTAGGAACACAAGTCAGAGATTTAGCTTCTCTTCCAAAAGCATGGTTACAAGTAATTTCAAGGCAGCATGGCTACTACATATACTACGTATTTTCTTTCAGTAACTCTATCCTATCAGTCTTAGATGTCAACCAATTCCAAATAAATCAAAGACACCTACCATAGCTAAAGAGGCCAGGAAGTTGACATACTTGTCGCCCAAAAATATTTCGTCCTATTGTTGGGGGAAGAGGCTCATAGCCCACCTTTAAAAACAAAGGAATGCATCAGGAATACTCCAGGAATACTTTGGCTGCAAGGTCTTGATAAAAATCAGGCTCAAATTTTTTTGTGTGTTTGGTGCTGAAAATGGACCCATGTCCATCCCTATGCTCAAGGTCTCTATAAGCAAGCTACCTCCTTAGTCCCATAGTTAAAAATGCAGTTTATGTTTTCTAGGTCATTGATGATATATCATCCTTCAGTCTTCTGTTCTGTGACAGATTAAGACTGGGTTCAATAAACTCCAAGTTGCCCTTTGATTTGAAATCTATAGAGTAAAGCATGTAACTAAGATAGACTATCAAACTGAAAATAGAACAAGGAAATCATTGTGTCAGGAAAGCCCAGTTTTCTGATAAGGCTGACAAATATTTTTTTAAAACTTTTTTTAAACTTGAACAGAATGGCTCCACTGAGGCAGCATCAACTGCCTACCTGTATGGCTAACTAGACAACAAAGGGAAATGCATACAGATGGGCGATTCACTTAACAAAAATGATTACAAGCTAGGGCCATGTTAAATACACACTCATTAGCAATATACAGAAAGTCATAAAAATTAATGATTGACATTTTATTTGTACAATATCTTCAGGAATTGTAGTGCCAAAGGGACACTACAGAAAAAAATACAGGACAGTTTGGGCTCTCTATTGTTGCAATTCCTTCATCTGTGTTAATACTCCCCCACTGAGCTCATCGAAAGTGCTACCATGCAACTTTTAAAACAGTATTTGGGAATTTCACCGAACCCCTAAAATACTTGGCAGCACATAGATATTGTGAAATCAGAATTTAGGATATCGAATGGTTGAGGTAAGAGCACTGAATGTCACTAAAAAAACCATGTCCTTTGAGAACTGTTTAGTATACGTTCATACACGTACTGCAAAATGCTGTCACTCATCTCATGCAAACTAGCTCCAAATGTGCCACTTCTGTTTTAGACAGATTTATTTCATTCTTTGTGCTTCAATGTTTACAATAAGATCTGAACTTTTATCAGCCAACTTGGCAACAATCTGTATTAGTAACAATTCAGAAAATGAGGGCCATCCAAGAGTTTTGCATTTTTTTTCAGAATAGTAAGCAAGTGAGGACAGAAATTCAAAAGCCTGATTCCTTCAGGGACACACAAGGCATGAGGTTAAGTATCTCCACCTTCAATTAATGCTTTAAAAAAGGCCTGCTCATCACAGGGAAACTTAGAAAAGCAACTGAAAATACTATCAACAGCTAAAAGTAGGCCTCTTTACCCATGAATATAAAATCTCACTTAAGAACTATTTTATAGCAGATTGGAAAGTAAGCTAATAGGAGGCAAGAGACACCCCGGGAGTTTGATGTAACGTTTAAAGTTGCTAAATTCATTAAACAGAAATGATTTCCAGCTCTAATCAACACGATCTTCATTGTCAAGAACCACCCGGGATGCTGTGAAAGCGCTCAGTGGATCCTTAGGAAATCTGACTTCATTATCACTTCTCAATGAACTCCTTGTGTATATCCAGGCATCTGGTGTTAAAATCTCTTAACGGGAATAGAAGTAGAAACAGCAAAATAGAAAGAAAAAGCGAATAAAAACAAAAGATGATGGCTTTCCTAGAAATTCAAATTTGTCCTTGGATGAGTATTTCACGTCTCGAGTTTGAGGTATTTCGGCGTGGAGGTGTGGACGAGGTGGGGTGAATGCCAATTTCAGAGGGGCGACAGGGAAAGGGTTGGGAAGCTTTCGGTGGCAACCGGCCAGGATCAACCTCAGGGAAGGAAAAACAAAGTTGAGAAGGGCCACCGGCCAGGGAAGGCCTGGGTGGCAGTTGGCTGCGGAGAGGGAGCAGGCCTGTCCGGGGCGAGCCTTGGGATGTTTCCGAGAGAGGCCAGAGGCCGTGGAAGTTGTCCCTGAGGGGAGGGAAGGGCAGCATCTCGGGAGGGTGAAGGCCTGGGACGCAGAGGAGACCTTAGGCGCGGAGGGCGGTGGCGACCCGACAGGCCGCTGACGGGTAAGGACAGAGGGACGACTCATACCTGGATGAGCACTTTCACGTACATGAGCGGCTGGGACAGGATGGTGAGACCGGAGCCCAGGAGCACCTGACTGGCCGCGTCCGCCATGATGGCACCCGCGGACGGACGGACAGACCGAGTCACCAAGCGACAGAGCCGGTTCCAGGTCACGTGTCTGGGGCGCCGGCTTCACTGGCCGGCTCGCAGCGCGCCGCCTGCCCAGGCCCCGCCCACTGTCCCGCCCAAAGAAACGGCAGGCGCTCGTGAGGGGGCTCCTGGGGCGGGGCGTATGGGCGGGACGCGCATGCGTGTTGGCGTAGGCTCCCCGCGCGCGCCACAGGAACAGGCGATTTCTTTTGCGCTTGCGCAGGCCGGAAGTGTCCGGAAGGCGTAGAGAGAGAGTGGTAATGATGGGGAGGGGAGGGATGACCCTGACGGCAAAGGGAAGGTCAGAGGACTAACAACTGGAAGAACTCAGTTATACTTCCGCCCACTCTCAGGCTTTGTCGGTGAAGCTCAATGGGTGGTTTCCGTTAGAGTTGTCCGGGCCAACAGATACAATCCCTATCTGGCATAACAATGAATTCTGCGGGTTCCTCTTTTGTGCGTTTACAAAATGCTCAATGGTAGAGCACTTCCCAGCATGCACAAAGCCCCTGGGTTCAATTCTCAGTCTGGGAATACAAAGCAACAGCAAGAAAATATGCCCCCTCAGGGTCAGATGTGGTGGCACAAGCCCTAATCCAGCATTTAGGAGGCAGAGGCAGGTGGAGATGTGAGTTCAAGGCTAGTCTGGCTTAAAAACTGGATTTTGGGTAAATCAGGGTGACATGATGAGACACTGTCAAGAAAAAAAAAATGTATGCCTTCTCTGACTTCTCTAAATTCATTTTATCCGTATTTCCTACCCATTGCCTTGTAACAATTGTCACTGGGAAATTGTCTTTCCCAGTTGAGAGTGTCAGCTATGGGTTCAGGAACCAAGATGGCCTTTGTTCTCAGTTTTATTTCCAGAACCTGGCATGTACCAGTGCTCAATATTTATTACACAGATGAACAAATATATCAGTGCCAACCGGGATACACAGGCTATTGGAGGCAAAATTACCCTTACCCTGATCCCCTTGTTCTGTATTGGACAACACTTAGTGCAGGCAGTGTGTAATGCACAGAATAAAGAACTGAGAAAAGAACTGCTTTTGGAGTCTGACTTTTCTTTTGTGTCTCTTACCTTTTTACAATTTTTAGTGTTTGTATCTAAATACAAGGATAACACAACTAACCCTTTCAGGCTTATGAACGTTAAGTGAAGCTGTATATATGGAGTTTTTAAAAAATTTGATTGAAATACATAGAATAGTTAATTCTAATACAGCCCTCTACTCAGCTGATATTGGGAAGCAGTGTGTAGGTCAGGCACATGGGCTTGGAAGTGCAGTGGAGCTGATCGAAAGTCTGCCTCTGCCAATTACTGTGTGACCTTACGAGGTCATACACCTCTTCAAAACCTTTAGGCAAATGAGTATAGTAATATTCACTTCAAAACATTATCTCAAATAAGGTAATATCGACCTAGCCTGGCATACACATAGAAATGTAGTAGTAAAATGGTAGCTTTTAGAATTCTAAGAAACTTACAAGTTGCTCTTAACTAAACACATATATTTCTCAACATCAGTTAGAAGCAGAGGTGATTAGTTAGTAAGGAGATCTGTGCATTGGTGGTGCAAAAAAATGTCCGTTATTTCTGTCCTATTTGCCTACGAGCAATGAGAGGCTCAGAGAGTATCAGAGCACTGAATGGTAGGACCACTTAGGATGTTCCACAATATTCTCTAATGGTTTGTGGCAAAATCTGCCCATGAAGTTTTGGGAAGACTGGTGAAGGGGAGGGAACTAAGTCAGAATTATGGGTAAGAGAATAGCACAATTCAGATGGGCCATTTATAAAGACATGATATGCATGGCAATTCGTGATAAGAGTTCAGTATGGTTACCCTGAGATGGGTTATTAATAACTTATGTTCACTCTGTGAGGAGAAGAAGAAATCAAAAGTGGGTAGGAAGGGAGAGAGAAGCAGAACAACACAGTGACACAATCATCAAGGCTACATTTGGGACAAGAGGGGATGGTTAGTAATGTCAAAACTCCCCATTTGCAATAATATAGAGCCCAGGAAAAGTGAAAGATTTACCAGCTGAAACACCCCTGCGTGGAGACAGGTCTAACCTGGAGGAGGTCAATGTTTCAATGTTCTACTGACCCGACCCGCGGGTCCTAGTAATTCGTGGGGGCGAGGAGGACCGCAACCTGAAAGAAGAACAGGCGAGAGAGGGAAAGGACTCAAGGAAGCAATTGCTTGTCAAGAGCCGTGTATTTGAGTGCAAAGCGCCTTTTTATAATATGTTTTACAATGGGAGGAGGTGAGAGGGGCCAGGTGGTGGGAAAGTACAGAATCTTCTTGGCCTGTGCCCTGGACATTGTATGATCTACCCATTTTTCTCAGAAGACACGGTACACTGCTTTGAATCAATCTGTAACTGCCAACCCATTTTTCTTCAGAAGACACGGTACATTGCTTTGAATCAATCTGTAACTGCCAACCTGGAACTTTGCGGTTGCCAGGTGGTATGAAGCTGCAGGGGACATTGTGCAGGTGGGGAAAGGTAGGGGGTGAGGGTGAGAGACGAGGGTCTTGGCTTCTGACATCTCCCCCTTCTCTGTTTAGATGGAGAGGGCGTCTTGTGATCAATCCCAACTACGTGAATTTAGAATTTTGGAAGTCTAATCGTGGGAGGTCTCGGGCAAGTTCACAACCCCAAGACATTGGTGTGAGGCGAGTCACGCTGATGGTCAAAGGCTTTAGGCTGATGATGATAAGCAACGTTAAGGAACCCCGAGGTGGGTGAAAGGAGGGTGAGGGCCCTGTCTTTGGCTATGTAGGCTGCACCCACTCCCAGCACCACGCACTCCCTTTCGGCTGCATTGGGTGGGCCCCTGGGAAGTGGACCTACAATAATCCCGTCATCGGGCTAACTCACAGCCGTCCTAATCCCTTTGTGAATGCCCAGGTTATCAGCCGTTTGTCAGCTTGGGGTGTAATATTGTCATAAAGGAAGACTTCCCGATATAGAGGGCCATATCAAAGGCAGGTTTTAGTTTAGGAAAAAGGCCAATTTTTTTGTTGGGGTGATCAAGAGGCCAGCCTCCCTAGCGAGAGAAGCGAGGGCAGAGCCAGGCATACCATGAATCCTTCTTGAGGGTGTGGAAGTCTAAGGGTTGGCCATAGGGGGAGGCAGGGGGGCTGGCAGCTGCGCCAGTCTCTGGCAGAATCACTTCAGGATCTTCTTTAGTCTGTAGTTGATGGTAATGAATTTCAACCGGCTTCTTGATGGCAGAATCAACCTGGTTCTTAACAAAACTTGTGAGATGGTTAAAAGCCCAAGGGCCAAATGAGAGAAGAAAGAAAATGCCAACAAGGGGTCCTAGTAAACTAGGCAACAGGGTGGTGAGCCAAGGAGAGGTAGAGAACCAATTTTGATACCATGACTCTTGTTGTTCTCTGGCTCTTTTTCTTTCTTCTAAACTCTTTTTGACCTTATCCAGACTATTTTGAACAAGGCCTGTCTTATCAGAGTAAAAGCAACATTCTTCTCTGAGGGCCACACAGAGACCCCCTTCCTTAAGGAAGACAAGGTCAAGTCCTCTCCTGTTCTGTAACACTACCTCAGAAAGAGAAGCCACAGAATCCTTAAGGTCTTGTATTCCTTCCCTCAAATTATTTAAGTCTTTGTCAATGAGGGATTGGAGATGAGCATAGTGATTATTGGAAGTCACCAAGGAAGCGATACCTGTGCCTGCTCCGTTAAAACTGATTCCTAGTACAACAGACAAGGTGAGGGCAGTCAGGGGTTCTCTCTTGGTTCTCAGAGAGGGTCCTCAATCTATGAAGTTGAGGAAGGATTCTGGGTCATGAATGAGAAAATGTGGGAGAATGGTAACAACTACACAGTAATCTCTGGAAGATAAAAAGGTGGGAATGTATATATGAGGAGTCAAGCCAGAAGCACAGGCGAGATATGTACCGTTGGGTGCCAGGGTGAATTGAAAGGTGCTATTAAGGATCAGTGTCTGATTGCACACCGGAATCAAGTCCCTAGGGGAGAGCATGGAGGGTCCTAGGAGGCAGAGGCCTATTCCTGAAATGGAGCTAAGGGTAAGACCTCCTTCAGGTGAAGAACTCCCAAGGAGTCTGTTACTATCATTGGTAATGGTGGGAGGGGAGAGGATAGCTATTCCCTCATAGAAGGGAGGAGTAGGTGAAAAGTAAATCCAGCATTCCTGATAATTAGGATTGCTGGTTTTGTGGATAGCTTCAAGAGAAGCGTTTACCAAGGAAACAATGAGGTCAGCAGTACTAAGAGGGCCTTTATTAACAGTGGGCTGAAACATGGTAGTCAAAGGTATCAAGGGAGAGAAAGGTATCAAGGGAGAGGTTGAGGGCAAGGCACCAGGGGTGGCGACCGTGGGTTTGGAGGCTTTGGGGGCTGGATTGAGAGTCTTTGAAGGTTGTTGTAAGACAGGATTGGGACCTACAGTGGCAATATTTTTATTGGGGATGGTCTTAAGAAGCTTTATTGTAAAGGTGAGTCCTGGGTCTGAGCCCATTTTATAAAGGCAAAGTCCCCATTGGAGACCACGCTGGGTCCAGTCCTGGTTCTTAGCCTTTTGGGTAAAGTTAATAACCAGGGGATTACACCATCCTTTAAGCTTGCTAGAGGGGCCGCAGTCAGAATTAAGGGGTTGTTCATTGGGACCATAAACCCGCTTAACTGGAAACTTACGTCTCAAAGTAATAAAGTCCCAAGATGAGGAAGGTTTCCAATAGGTGTCTCCAGTGGTCTTGCATCCCCAGGATGCACAAAAATAGCATCAAATCCACACCGATAATTTAAGGACCGGTCTCTATGGGTGGGTCCAGGACACACATATATCCCCCCTGTATTAAGTGCAAGGGCTGTTCTGCGGACAGCATTACTGCATCCAGGATTAGTGGAGTAATCAGAATCCTCGCGGGCTGAGGATTGGGGCCAATAATAAGCGGGAGTACCCCAATATGGAGAAGCTGCCAAGGCAAGGGCACAAAGGTCTACCTCTAGAGGGGGCCATGAAGGCCGGACTCCAAGCGAGGAGCTGGAATTAACAATGTCTCCCGCTTGGTTGATTATGACCCAAGTAAACTTATAAATCTGGTATGGGGAGTGTTGGGGGGTGGTACTCACAGGCAGGTAAATCCAGAGCGTGAACAGGAGGAGCAAGGTGACTGGATGCATTTTTCTGAAAGGAAGCATAGTTAAGGACCATTCTCAGGGGGTGCCCCTGGGGTGGAGTTAGCTAATTTTACCAGTCTCTCTGGCAGCTATCTGGCATTTTGTTCCTTGGAATCATATATGCATGCATGTCCTTTCCCCCAGATGAGGACTGGGTCGGGACCATTCCATTTGTGTGTTAATGGATCTTTCCACATGGCTTTGGCATAGGAGTCTGCTGTAGTGGGGTGCCAGAATCTATCTGCTGTAGACTTTCCTCTTTCATCAAGGGTTAAAAAATTGAGAACGAACAGTGCATGACTTAGTAAAGTTTTATGATTTCCCTTTTGGGGGTATAAGATGCCCCCTGAATGTTGTAATTTTAAGAGCATATTTTCTAAGGTCCGATGTGCCCTTTCTACAATGCCCTGTCCTTGGGGGTTATATGGGATACCAGTGACATGTTTAATATTAAGCTGGGCACAAAACTGCTTGAAGGAGGCGCTGGTATACCCAGGGCCATTGTCAGTCTTGAACATTTTAGGTATGGGCATAAAGGCAAGGCAAGAAATCATATGATTAATAACATTTTTGGTAGCTTCACCAGTTTGAAGTGAAGCGCAGAGAAAGCCACTAAAAGTATCAATAGAAACATGTATATATTTAAGCTTGCCAAAAGGGGCAAAGTGAGTAACATCCATTTGCCATATTTCTCCTGGGGTGAGGCCACGAGGGTTTACCCCCCACATGTAACTCGGGTAGGAGGGTGAGACATCCTTGACACTGATGCACTATCTGGTGTGCCTGTTCCCGGGTAATAGAGAACATCTGTCGGAGGGTCTGGGCATTGAGATGATGTAATTGGTGGGCCTTTTGTGCTTGTTGTATAGGGTCAAAGGGTAGGGCCAAGGTCACCAGGCTGGATGGAGACCCTCGAGTAGCCCTGTCAACGAGGTCATTTTCCTCGCTCAGAGGTCCAGGAAGACCAGAGTGGGCACGTATGTGACCCACAAAGAATGGGTGGGATCTAGCTAGAATAATCTTTTGAAGCTCAGCAAAGAGGGGGGAGGCATTGGTAGATGGTCGTATAAAGGGAACAGTCTCTAACAAAGGCACTGATTGAGCCACATATGCACTATCAGTGAAAAGATTAAAAGCACAATCTGGGAAAGTCTTAAATACCTGAATAACAGCAACCAATTCCACCAACTGTGCTGAGGAAAATTTGGTCTGAAATCTAGAGACCTGTCCACCTATGCTAAAGGCTGTGACCCCAGAGGAGGACCCATCTGTAAAGATCAGTGGCGCTTGAGGAATGGGGGAGTTCTTTGTCGCTTTAGGGAAGACCACTGCTTGATGTTCAAGAAACTGTATGAGCTTATCGGAGGGATAGTGGTTGTCTATCTTTCCCTGAAATGAAATACAGCTAACGGCCCATTCGTCTGAAGTCTGAAGTAACCATCAGACTTGGGCAGCATCATAGGGGACGATGATAAGGTCAGGGTCTTTACCAAAGAAAATTCAGGGAATTTTCTCTTCCCATCCTTATAATTTATGTCACTAAGGAGGGGTAGACAGGTAGTATTTTAGGAGGGGTGGCGGGCAAATGAAGCCAATATAAAGGTTTAGTCTGCCACAACAGTCCTGTGGGGGCAAACACAGTGGGAAGGACCAATAGCCATAAGGAGGAGGTTGGAGAATAATAGGTAACAGTCTGTTGTTGAATGGCTTTTTCCACAAGCTTAAGGGCGGAGGTGGTTCAGGGGTTAAGGTGCGGGGGGGGGGGGGGGGTCAGAGTCTCCTCAAAGAATGTCAAATAGAGGCTTGAGCTCTCCAGTTGTTAATTTTAAATAGGGGCGTAACCAATTTATGTCCCCCAAAAGGCGTTGAAAATCATTGAGAGTTTGTAAGGAATCTTTTCTGAGTTCAATTTTTTGAGAGAGGACCTTAGAGGGGTGAAGTTCAAAGCCCAGGAATAAGTATGGGGGCTGTAGCTGGACCTTCTTGGGAGCAATCTGCAACCCGAGGTCTTGAAGGGCAGTTACCAACTCCTGGCCAACCCTGAGTAAGGTGGTCTCATCAGGGCCGGCCAAAAGGATGTCGTCCATATAGTGGATGATATACAACTCAGGGTAGTTAAGGCGAAAAGGGTCGATGGCCTGTGCCACAAATTTTTTTTTTTTAAAGATTTATTTATTATGTATACAGTGTTCTGTCTGCAGGTATATCTGCAGGCCAGAAGAGGGCACCAGATTTCATTACGGATGGTTGTGAGCCACCATGTGGTTGCTGGGAATTGAACTCATGACCTCTGGAAGAGCAGCCAGTGCTCTTAACCGCTGAGCCATCTCTCCAGACCCTGTGCCACAAATTTTTGACAAAGGGTGGGACTATTGGCCATCCCTTGAGGCAGGACCCTCCACTCAAATCGTGGAGATGGCCCAATGCAATTAACAATGGGGAGGCTAAAGGCAAAGCGCTTACTATCTTCTGGATGTAAGGGAATACAGAAAAAACAATCTTTTAAGTCAATAACCATCTTGTTGTAACCCTTAGGTATTGCTATGGGGGAGGGGAGGCCAGGCTGGAGAGCTCCCATTGGGACCATAGTCTTGTTAATTTCTCTGAGGTCCTGGAGCAGTCTCCGTCTACCCCCTTTCTTTTGTATCACAAAAATGGGTGTATTCCAAGGGGAGGTGGAGGGTTCAATGTGGCCAGCATCTAATTGTTCCTGCACTAACTGCATGGCCGCTGAAAGTTTATGTTGGGGGAGGGGCCATTGGTCGATTCAGACAGGGGAATCTGACTTCCAGGTGATTTTATCTGCCTGACATGCAGGAGGAGCAATGGCCCTTAAGAAAAATTTGAATCATAACCTAGTCCTGAGCGTGAGGTTTTTGGTGTAACAGCAATTGGGGTGGGAATCCCTTGGTTGTTTTGCCGAAGCCTTGTCCTGGAATGAACCCCTGATCCAGCATCTGGTGGGTAACAGCCATAGAGGGGCTAAACATAAGGACTCCCATTTGACTCAATACATCTCGACCCCATAAGTTTATAGGGAGGCCAGGTACAATGAATGGCCTAACATGTCCAGTATTACCCTCAGGATCCTCCCAGGTTAGCAATTGGGAGCTCTGAAGGGTGTTGGTAGACTGGCCAATGCCTTGGAGGTGGGTTAAAGAAAGCTGACAGGGCCAAGAGGGGGGCCAGGAGGCCTGTGAGATAACTGTGGAGTCCGCTCCTGAATCAAGAACGCCTTCAAAGGTTTTGCCATTGAGTTTAAGTTTTAGCTATGGGCGTTCTTGTGAGAGTTTTTGGACCCAATAGACATCAGAGGACCCTGGGGTGAAGGCACCCGGGGATGGGCCCAAGGGGGGTGTTGAGGTGTCCAGTGGAAGGGGGAGGGCCTGTGCAAGGCGTTGTCCCCAGTGGATGTGAAGAGGCCCTCTGGAGCTAGAGGCCAGCACTTTGATTTCCCCAGAGTAATCGTTATCAACAATCGAAGGGAAGATAGTAATGTCTTGGAGTGTGGCAGACGCTCTGCCCAAGATAAGAAAGTAAATCTGGGGTGGGGGAGGGCCAAAGACACCAGTAGGGATTATTTGAACTCCTCTTTCAGGTTCTAATATTGTATCGGAGGAGGCACAGAGGTCCAATCCTGCGCTCCCTGGGGTAGCCCTATGGAGGGCTGAGGTTGGTTTGGGAGTTGTTGATGGAGGGTTTGGTGTGGCCGTGTCTGGCTGTTCCCCGAGGCCGGCAGGAAGGAGACTGGCTGAGGGGCCCAGGGCTGGCCCGGCATCCCGTTTCTCGGAAGGGGAGGGAGGGGGTTGCCCAGAATATCAGTTTTGGAGCGGCAGGAATTAGCCCAGTGTTTGCCTCGCTTGCAGGGAGGGCAAGGGGTCGTTGGGGGTGGACGCTCTCCCCTTAGCTGAGGGTGGGGTAGAGTTATAAGTTTACCTTGAGGGCACTGTTTAACAAAATGACCCAGTTGACCACATTTGAAACAGGCGGACCCGGTGGCCCCACCACTAGTGGCTGCTCCCACAGCCAGATGGATGGCTTGTGAGACATTTTGGGCAAAGGGAGCTACATCTCTGCAGATACGGATCATTTCATCCAAGTCTTTATCTTCATATTTTCCTCGAAGGGCAGCCCTACAGGCAGAATTAGCATTTTCATAAGCAAGCTGTTGGAGAAGTTTATTTTCTCCCTGGCCAGGTCCCAAGGACCTCTCAGCTGCCTCTAGGAGGCGAGCAACAAAATCTGAAAACCCTTCTTGATTGCCTTGAGTAATCTTAGTCAAGGGAGAAAGAACAGAGCCTTTCATGGGAATGGCTCTCCAGGCGCTCATAGCTGCTGAAGAGGACTGAGCTAAGAGACCCAGAGAAAATTTTTTTTGTATTTGGTTAGAGGCATATTTTCCTCGACCTAGGAGTTTATCAAGCATCCACTTGTTGGAGGGCGAGCGTGTGCTCGAGAGATTGGCTTGTGCCTGAGACCTGCAGCGGTCGGCCCAATCAGCCTGCCAAGAAAGGAACTGTCCCTGAGTCAGGACTGACTGGGCGACAGTGAGCCATTCATTGGGAGTTAAGTATCCGCCTCCACCGAGACTCTCAAGGAGGGAGAGAGTGAAGGG
>CAJQZJ010000309.1:6385626-6398489 GCA_907164525.1 Lophiomys imhausi | reverse complement strand
GGTACATTGCTTTGAATCAATCTGTAACTGCCAACCTGGAACTTTGCAGTTGCCAGGTGGTATGAAGTTGCAGGGGACATTGTGCAGGTGGGGAAAGGTATGGGGTGAGGGTGAGAGGCGAGGGTCTTGGCTTCTGACATTCTACTTTTCAACTCTGACTTTACCACTTTCTGGGTGGCTTGGGCTAACCTCTTGGTGCAGGTCCTGTGATAAATAAATCATCTTTCCCTCGTTTATTCTGATAAATGTTAGGACTGGCCAGCTGTCCCTTTCTCCTTGCTTTATATCCCTTCCTTTAAATTTGCTGTATTACTTTAAAATTGGTTTTCCTTATCCATAAATACATGACTATGAGATACAAGAGGGCAGAGATTTTGTCTCGTTTTGCTGTTTACTAGTGCTGTGTGTACTTCTTTTTCTCCCTCCTTTCCTCTAACCCCTCCCTCACCACCCCCTCCTTTTCTTTCTTAGCATGGTCTCATTATGTAGCCATGGCTGATCTAAACTTGCTAGGTAGACCAGGGACCTTGAAAATACAGAAATATTCCTGCCTCCACCTCCCAAGTGCGGTATTTTAGTCATCTAACAGTGCCAAGTATAAAGGTGCTCAATACATATTTGTTGGGGCATGGTGGCGCACACCATTAATCCCAGCTCTCAGGAGGCAGAGGCAGGCAGATCTTGGTGAGTTCAAGGCCAGCCTGTACAAAGTGAGTCCAGGACAGCCAAGGTTATTACACAGAGAAACCCTGTCTCAAAAAACCAAACAACAACAAAATCCCAACCCCCCCCCTCAAAAAATGCTCCAAACAAACCCAAAAACAACAACAAAAAACAAACAACAAAAACCCAAAACCATGTGTGTTGGCACAATGATTCCTGTGGAACCCCAATAGAATTTACTGAGGGGTGGATGAGTATCCACCTCACTTCCAAACTGCTGCTCGGAGTGCCTGTTAAATAGAAAAGACCAATGTAACTTCACAGACCTCCTTCATTGTGTTCTTTTTAAATTATCCTAGCCTCTCTCTCCTAAAATACTCTGTTCCCTACCAAACAAGCAAACAAACAAACAAAAAAACCAAAGTCTGTGAATTTTATTATGTGTTGACTTAATTAGGATTTTTTTTTTTTTTTTGGTGCAAGTGAACATAAAATCCCATCTAAACTGGTTGGGAGGAAGAGAATATAATGATTTATAGAAGTAGGCTGGCCTCAGGCTTCATCCAGGTATCAGTGCAAGATGATACATGTGCTCTTGGGCTTTATTCTCAGATAGAATGTCCCCTTGAGGGGCTCTGTTTGTACCTCCCACCTTACAGTGTCGCAGTTGTAGGACCAAAGGAGTCATTCTCAACCCAGAAGTTTCAGCAAACATCCTTTGGGCTTGGGCTGGACTGTACACTTGGTTCAGAGCTACTGCTTGTGATGCAAGAGCAGGCTATGCAAATCAGTTTGAGTCTAGGCCTCAAGCTGTCCCTTAGAGCTGGATGAAATAAATTTGCCTCCTCCTGCAAAGCCTGCCCAAACTGATTCAGAACAGCATGGTTCCCCCAATGTAATACTGGACTGCTAACATAAAAATAAAGGCACACGAGCCAGGCGGTGGTGGCGCACGCCTTTAATCCCAGCACTTGGGAGGCAGAGGCAGGCGGATCTTTGTGAGTTCGAGGCCAGCCTGGTCTACAAAGTGAGTCCAGGACAGCCAAGGATACACAGAGAAACCCTGTCTTGAAAAACCAAAAAAAAATTAAAAATAAAAAAAAATAAAGGGCCTTTAATCCCAGCACTTGGGAGGCAGAGGCAGGCGGATCTCTGTGAGTTCGAGGCCAGCCTGGTCTACAAAGCAAGTCCAGGACAGCCAGGGCTGTTACACAGAGAAACCCTGTCTCGAAAAAACAAACAAATAAATAAATAAATAAATAAACAAACAAATAAATAAATAAATAAATAAAGGCACACGATCATCAGGCAGGGAAAATAGTATTTTCTGGGCCAACAAGATGACTCAGTAGGTAAAATCATTTGCCATGCAAGCCTCGTGACCTGATTTCAACCCCCAGAACCCAGAAATTGCCTTCTGACCTCCACATTAGCACAACAGCATGCCCATAAGCACACATACATAAACAACAAATAAAATATTTTCCTCTCTCTCCCTTCTCCCTTTCTCCATTTCCTTTCTCTGGTGGTTTGATAAGAATGGCCCCCATAGGCTCATATGTTTGACCCATTAGTTATCAGTGAGTAGCACTATTTGAGAAGGATTAGGAGGTATGACTTTGTTGAAAAATGTATGTCACTGGGGGTGGGCTTTGAGGTTTGAAAGGCCCATGCCAGGCTCAATTCTGAATCTCTCTGCTGCCTATGGATCAGGATATAGCTCTGAGTTCACTGTTTCAGGGCCTTGTGTACCACCTAGCTCCCCTCATGATGATAATGGACTGAACCTCTGAAACTGTAAGTAAGCTCCAATTAAATGCTTTTCTTTTAAGAGTTGCCTTGGGGGCTGAAGAGATGGCTCAGCAGTTAAGAGCACTGTCTGTTCTTCCAAAGGACCTGGGTTTAAATCCCAGCAACCACATGGCAGTTTATAGCTGTCTAATTGCTGGGCATGGTGGTGTTGAACCCTAGGGGGCTCCCCGAGGGCCTGAAGCCCAGAGACCACCAAAGTCCCAGATTCACTGTAATAGACAAGAGGTTTATTTAAGCTGACGCACCAGGGTTTGACTCCCCCGTAGAGGAATGAACCCCGTAAAACGGTTCTTGGGCCCTTTAAATACACAAGCGGCTACAAAAAGGTGGGGGCACCAAGGAGTAGCTTTTTTTTTTTAGCCCGCCAGGCAACATCCACAGGTGATGATAAAGGAACAAAGAGTATGTTAAGTTAGGTGGATCCGAGGGGGAGTGTGAACAAACCAGCCAGCTATGTAAGCTTTGATATTTTCAAGGACTGAGTTCTGTGGAGTGTTTCCAGAAGAAGTGAGGTCAGGGTCTCACCACAGAGGAGAAGGCCATGTATTTATTAATTTTTACAGTCTTACATTCCCCTCTTCTTCAAGTGAGTGATTTCAATCCTGAAATCAGGGGTCTATATGTGTAATGTAACTTTTAATCAGTCCCCAAATACCTGGCCATTTTCTGACTTATCTGGGCAGTAAAGGCTGGCCCGTTGTCTGACCCTAGTGTTTTAGGGGCCCCGAAGCGGGAAAATAAAATCTTTTTAAAGAAGCTCCCATTCGTGTACCAGGAGCAGCTGTTGTTTTTTTATGTGACAGGTCTGAGGCAGCCAGACATCCAGCTCCGCCTCTGCTTGGCCCCTTAGCCAGGGCGGTGTGTAACTCCTGCCCCAAAGTCAACTTGTTAGGGTCTCTGACTAAAGTTGTCACAGTAGTCACATAAACATCAGGCAGGGCAGTCACATTGTTCATCTGGTAGCCCCCAGCTGAACAAATCCTGAGAAAGCATATCTAGACAAACAGTAGGTTTTACATATATATGTAAACATCAGGTGAGCTGGAATGTTATGTCTGGAGTGAGGGTCTTGGGCAGTCACAAACAGGAGGATTCAGACCTGGGACTTAGGAAGTGGTCTCTGGCTATCTGTCCACATACCTGGCAGTACCATCCCAGCAGGGAAGGAACATTTTACTTTAGCACAAGAGACCAACTGACCCAGAGTTGACCAACTGACCAGAGACCAACTGACCCAGGCTCTTTTGTCCATTGTGGGAGGTGAAGATCACATCAGTCACCACATTTGGGGAATGGACTCTTGTCTCCCAGAGCCAGCAGGAAGAAGGCAAATAAGAGGCAGACTGAGTTGGAGACACTCAGGCAGCTCTAAGGCGCAGTCTCACATGGCCTTAAAGTTACCCCCGGGCAGGCCACAGCAGAGCTGGATGTAGCTGCTGGCCACTGCCAGGAAGCAGAGTGAGTTTATCATTACCAGGACCATGGTGAAACCCAGGGCGGCCGGCTGGGGTGGGGTGTAGGGCAGGCAGAGCAGGGAGGCGCCGTACCCTACCGAGGCCAGCAGTAGTGCGGTGACCAGCCCGGCCAGCGCCAGGCATCTCAGCGTGTCTGTGTGAACGCTGTCCCATACCGGTGTGGGTGGCACCGGGTGAGCCTCGGCCTCGGGATCTTGTTGTCGGGACGCGTTGGTCCCGGAGGCGTCGTGGTGACCGGCCATCCTATTCCAACCCGGGGGACCCCGTTTTGCCCAGTGTTTTTTTTTTTTTTTTTTTTTTTTGGTTTTTCGAGACAAGGTTTCTCTGTGTAGCCCTGGCTGTGCTGGACTCACTTTGTAGACCAGGCTGGCCTTGAACTCGCAAAGATCCGCCTGCCTCTGCCTCCCAAGTGCTGGGATTAAAGGCGTGCGCCACCACCGCCCGGCTTGCCCAGTGTTTTTTATTTCATGGGCCAGGACCTGGCTTGGTGCCGCCAGGGTCCGGTATGCTCTCTCAGTCGGAAGTCCCTGTCAGGCATGTTGCGAGCGGGAGGCAGCAGGAGGCGCTGGGCACCCAGGGCCCGCACGGGGATGTGTGTCGTGGAGGTGAAGGGCAGCGGCAGCTTTGGACTGCTCTGAGCAGGCAGAGAAGGAGGGCATGGCGGCGGCGGTGGCAGAGCCCAGGCGGCCTCAGGGGCCGCGAATAGCGACTCAATTCCTGTACATCTATTGTCTGAGGAGGGGTTTTTTCACCAGTCTGCTTATCTTTTGGCTTCATAGTGAGGACATGAAGCGCCGGTTCCCCTGATCATCAGGGGGTCCGCACTCCCTGAGCGGGAGTGTAGTGGAGTCTGGGGTGATAGGTCTCTAACTTTTTGGTCCCTGTGGCAGGGGCCCCTCCCTCGGCTCCTGGCAGGGGTTTCAGCGGGGCTTAGGGATGGGCGGCCGGGACTCCCTGAGGCTGTTGGGAGGTGGCCGGGACTCCCTGAGGCTGTTGGGAGATAGCTTGGGGACAGTGTGGCGCACGGTGCTCGCGCTCAGCACAGCGTGGGCAGGACGCTTGGCTATTCTGGTTCCAGGTCGGCGGAGACAGCGGCGGCTTGTAGCTTGCCCCGGGCACTGCAGCGTTGGCAGTGGCGGCAGTGCGGGGGCTCAGGAGGGAAGGCATGGGGCGCGCGCTGCTCGGAACTCTCCAGTTTCTGGCTCTGGGTCAGCAGGCAGGGCTGCGCTGATACATCTATGGAGGGAACAAAAAGCTGAAGGGGGGGGCGGTCGACAAAGCCTCCCACACCAAGACATAAGGCACTTGATCTGGGTGCGGGGGGAGGGGTGGTCTTTGATTAAAAAATTTTAGACCTAACCTATCTAACTTTGCCTAATGAAAAAGATCCTTTGGGTGGCCATCTAACCTGAAATGTAGGCCACTCTGAGGCACACAGAATTTGTCATCTCCTTTTTTAATTGTGACTGATAGGTCATGTGTTTTATTTTTAACTTCAGTCCAGTGGCTCAGAGTCAAAGACAAATGAGTCGTTAGCATCTGTCCCATCATCAGATTGTCAGGGAAAAGGAAAATAGTTACAAATTACAAACAAGAGACAGAACGACACAGAACATAAACAACGTGACACAAGTTGCGAAGTCACCTTTAGAAACAGACGGGAGCCTCCTAAGAGGTTCCACCAGATGTCGGAGCTACTGACTACAGATGCTGGAGCTACCAGCTACAGATACAGACACCGGAAAATTAATTCCAGTTACTCAGATGCTGGAGCTACCAGCTACAGACGCCGGGTGACTGGCAATTCAGATGGTGACTCGCACAGAACAGACAGATAAACAAGCAAAGTGGCTCAGAACAGACAGATAGACAAACAGAGTTGCTCGAGCATGTATACCTCCGAATCCTGGAGTCTTGGGGTCTGGGGGCATTCAGGCAATTCCCAGCCAACGCACCAAATGTTGAACCCTAGGGGGCTCCCCGAGGGCCTGAAGCCCAGAGACTACCAAAGTCCCAGATTCGCTGCAATAGGCAAGAGGTTTATTTAAGCTGACGCACCAGGGTTCGACTCCCCCGTAGAGGAATAAACCCCATAAAACGGTTCTCGGGCCCTTTAAATACACAAGTGGCTACAAAATGGTGGGGGCACCAAGGAGTAGCTTTTTTTTTTTTTTTTTTTAGCCTGCCAGGCAACAGCCACAGGTGGTGATAAAGGAACAAAGAGTATGTTAAGTTAGGTGAATCCGAGGGGGAGTGTGAACAAACCAGCCAGCTATGCAAGCTTTGATATTTTCAAGGACTGAGTTCTGTGGAGTGTTTCCAGAAGAAGTGAGGTCAGGGTCTCACCACAGAGGAGAAGGCCATGTATTCATTAATTTTTACAGTCTTACAGTGGCACACGCCTTTAATCCCAGAACTCAGGAGGCAGAGGCAGGTGGATCTCTGTAAGTTCGAGGTCAGCCTGGTCTACAAAGTGAGTCCAGAACAGCCAAGGATATACAGAGAAACACTGTCTTGAAAAACCAAAAAAGAAAAAAAAGAGTTGCCTTGGTCTTGGTGTCTCTTTACAGCCATAGAACAGTGACTAAGACACTATAATTTGTCGTCTTTCTGTGAGACAGGGCCTTCCTCTGTAGCCCAGGCTGCCCTTGAACTTGTGATCCTCCTGCTTCAGCAGTGGGTTCTTTCCTTTCACCATGTGGGCTTGGGGGATTGGATTCAGGTCATCAGGCTTGGTAGCAGGTACCTTAATCTATTTAGCCATTACCAGACCTTAGCTTTTAAAGAGCTTGGCCTGCCCTTCCGGAGTCCCCTCAGTTTATACCACTGTAGAGACTACCTTAGCACCCAGAGTTGCTGGTCTCTGTATTAGTTACTTCTGTTACTGTGATAAACACCATGACCAAAGTGACTGATGGAAGAAAGAGTTTATTTCGGTTTACAGTTCCAGGTGAGTCATATTGGAGGTGGAGGCATGGCAGCAAGAGCAGGAAATGGAGAGATCACACTTTCAACTGCAAATGTAAAACAAAGAGGCAACCTGAAAGAGGGTGGGTTATTAAACTCTCCAGCCACCCCCAGTGATGCACATGCTTTAGCAACCCTCCACCTTCCCAACCAGGGATCAGGTGTTCAAATATGTGAACCTGGGGGGGGGGGCATTTTCGATGCACTAAAGCCTCCTGAGCCAGAACTGGAAGCAGTGCTGAGAGGATGGAGCCAGTAGACACTAGAAGCCTATGGTGACAGGTGTGATCCATGGAAGGGGCCTCTCTGCAGACCTGATGGCTGGATTTGGCTGCCATTTCAGCCTGGGGACTTGAAAAGAAAGGGAGAATTAGTGCTCTCTTTCTGCTTTTTGCTCTTTCTCATCCACCCACACAAGAGATCAAGATGCTGCCTGTAAGAGGAACAAGATCTTAATATAAAGCCTCCGGTGAGACCAGAACACTGTGAAGAAAGGAACATCTGTGGTGTTTGGGCTCCTTTTCCTTGGAAGCTCTTTTTGAGGGTTTTAGCAGGGAGGTATAGCTACTCTTGTACCTTTCTGTTTTAGATTTTTAAATTTATATGTATGAGTATTTTGGATGCATGTATGTATGTCCACCAAGTGTATACTTGAGACCCAGCGTGGTCAGAAGAGTACATGGGACTCTTGGAACTGGAGTTACAAATGGTTGTGAGCCTCTCTCTGGCACTAGGAACCTAACCTGAGTCCTCCACAAGAGGAGCACGAGTTCGTAGCTTCTGATCCATCTCTCCTGCCCACTTTAAAACATTTCCCAAGGGGTATAATTTATAACAAAGTTGAAGAACTTTTCTGAGTTAACAGTTGTAAGATGGCTTTCTGAGGAGTGTTATTTAGATCAAGGACCGAGGAGTGCAAGGAAGTCAAAGCAAACTGTGTTCCACTGTCTGGTAGCACTAGCTTGAGTTTGTTCCCTCTTTTCTGATATCATGTTTCATGTAGTCCAAGTCCAGATGACCTTGAACAGGGTCCTGATTCTTTTGGCTTCAGCTCCAGAGGCAAGCACACTATGCTTGACAGCACTTGTTTTCTATTGTAACAAGTTATTGTTAAACAAACAAACAAAAAACCAAGGCCTTTACTCACTGTGGTGGAATCTCTGTGTGAAAGACCACAAGGCAGTAGCTGGGTGACCTGGCTTACCAACTTTTCTAAAGTAGTTTTACCTTATTTGTTGGTTGGTTGGTTGATTTTTGTTTGAGTTTTTTTTTTGTTTGTTTGTTTTTGTTTTTCGAGACAGAGTTTCTCTGTGTAACCCTGGCTGTCCTGGACTCACTTTGTAGATCAGGCTGGCCTTGAACTCACAGAGATCTGCCTGCCTCTGCCTCCTGAGTGCTGGGTTTAAAGGGGTGCGCCACCATGCCCGGCAATTACAAACAGCTGTGAACTACCATGTTTGTGCTGGGATTTGAACCTAACCTGGATCCTTTGGAAAAGCAGCCTGTGCTCTTAACCTCTGAGCCATCTCTTCAGCCCTTGTTTTTGTTTTTGAGACAGGGTTTCGCTGTGTAGCCTTAGCTATCCCAGAAATAGCTCTGTAGATCAGGTGATCCTCAAACTCAGATCTGTCTACCTCTACCTTCAAAGTGCTGGGGTTAAAGTGTGTGCCACCATTCCTGTCTCTAAGATTTATTTTTAAAATTTTATATGGGGGGGGGCTGGAGAGATGGCTCAGTGGTTAAGAGCACTGACTGCTCTTCCAGAGGACCCAGGTTCAATTCCCAACACCCACACGGCAGCTCAAACTGTCTGTAACTCCAAGATCTGATACCTTCACACAGACATACTTGCACATAAATTAAAAAATAATACATAGGGGCTGAAGAGATGGCGCAGCAGTTGTGGTGGTTCCAATGAGAATGTCCCTCCTTCACCTCTGGGCTCATACATTTGAATGTTTGGTCCCAAGTTGGTAGAACTGTTTGAGAATATGAGGAGGTGTGGTATTGTTGGAGGAGGTGTGTCACTGGGGCCTCACGTTGAGGTTTTGAAAGCCCATGCATTCCGGCTTAGCTCTCTCTGCCCTCTACTTGCAGATAAAGATGTGTGTTCTCAGCTACTGCTCCAACCACCTGCCTGCCTCTCTGCCTGCTGTCCTGATGATCATGAATTCTTAGTACTCTGCAACCATGAACACCAAATTAAAATTTTCTTTTTATAAGTTACTTTGGTCATTAGTGTTTTGTCAACAATGAAAAGTAACTAAGACAATGTTTAACAGCACTTGTTCTTGCAGAGGACCTGAGTTTGGCTCCCAGTACACATAGGGTGGCTCACAACTATCTGTAACTCCAGTTCCAGAGATCTTACACCCTCTTCTGACCTTGTTGGTCATCAGGCATGCACATGGTGCATAGGCGTACATGCAGGAAAACCACCCATACACATTAAATAGATAGATAGGTAGGTAGGTAGATAGATAAAAATGAATACGGTCAGGCAGTAGAAATGGGAAGGTCATATGACTAGCAATCAGAAGCCTAGACAAGCTGTTCTGGTTTGCTCTGTGGTCATGGGTCTATGCCTCTCTAAGCCTCAGTTTCTCCACTTGAGAAAACAGAGGCAAGAGGTTTAAGGGTATCATACAGAACTGTGTGCCTTCAGAAGAGGTCTGGTCCTGGGGTAGGATGAGGACAGATTGAATGGCAGTCCTTGCTTCTTCCTTGCCACTCATGCCGTCTTCAGGTCTGCGTTTCAGCCTCTCCTTTCCCTGGCCCCACAGGAACAGGTTTGACACCCCTCCCACACACATTGGTCTCTATTACTTGGGCCTCAGAACTCTCCATGGCCTTGTAATTTCTGCTTCAAGTAACATAAATCTTCATTAAAGTGAGCTACATAATAAAGCAGGTTTCTTGTATGAGATAGGAGGATCTGAACCTGAATTCAGGCCTCCTTCTTAGTTGGATGAGTCTATCAAAGGCCTGGATTCCAGTAGATGACTCTTCTGTTACTTCCATGCCTAGTGTATCCTTTGCAGTGTACTACAGAAATATCTTTTTTATAAAATATATTACATAGATTATGTTATATATTATATAGTTATATATATCTAACTTATATATAAAGAATCTAATAAAAATAAGATAAAATGAGATCATTCTTTAAGAGGAAAGGAAGACTGTCTTTGCTGCACTTACATTTCCTATTTTTGTTTTGACAGAGTGTCAGGTATTCTAGGCTGTCCTTGAACTCACACTTGCTATACAGCTAAGGATGGCCTTGAATTTTGGATCCTTGTTCTTCCATATCCTCATGCTAGGATTACAGGCATATGCAGGATGTCTGGTTTTTGGTTTGGTTTTGTTTTGTTTTTGCATGTCTGGTTTTATCCTCCTGCTTTTATTAGTTCCCTAAGGAACATTGCAGCCTACTTATGGAGAACACCTTTTGCAATGTGTCGCAGCAGGCAGGGGTCATGGCAGGCTCATGTGCTAAGAAAGTTTATTTCCAGATTGAGGTCGTGGCACATGCCTGTGCTCCTGAGCATGTGGGAAGCAGAAACAGGAGGATCACAGGAAGTTTGGGGCCAGCCTGACTAGTGAGCTAAATAGTGAGTTCTACATCAGCTAGGATTAGATAGTGAGCTTCTGTCTCAAATGATCAAAAAGGAAAATAAAGTTTATTTTCAAATTTCTCTGATGGGCTGTTTTTTCTCCCTTTTTCCTCTGAACAGCAGGCTATTACTTGTCTTACTCACTGTTTTATTGCTGTGATGACATACCATTACCAAGGCAACTCTTGAAAGTATTTAACTGGGGGCTTGCTTACAGTTAGTCTATTATCATGGCAGGGAGCATGGTGGCAAGCAGGCAGGCACTGGAGCACCAGCTGAGAGCTTTACATCTTGATCTTCAGGCCAAGAGGCAGAGAGAGAAAGCCTGGGCCTAGCATGGGCTTTTGAAATTTCAAAGCCACCCCCAATGACACACTTCTTCCATAAGGTCACACCAACTTCAACAAAGCCACACCTCCTAATCTTTCTAATCCTTTCAAACAGGTCCACTAACTGCTGACTAAGTATTCAAATATATGAGTCCATAGAGGTCATTTTGTTTTTTAGATTTTTTTGAGACAGGGTTTCTCTGTGTTACAGCTCTAGCTGTCCTGGAATCAATTTGTAGACTAGTCTGGCCTTGAATTTACAGAGATCCGCCTGCCTCTGGCCTCCTGAGTGCTGGGATTAAAGGCATAAACCACCTCAACCGGCTTAGAGGTCATTCTTATTCAAACCACCACATTCCTGTTTGGTAAATCAAGATTCCACCAACCTTTCTATATGACTTTTCTATTTTTCTCTTCTCTAGAAGCCTGAGGAGTGGGGGAAAAAGCCAGGCACAGAGGTTGTCCTTGAATTCCAGCACTGAGAACTGAAGGAAAGGCAGAAATAACTGCCCCTCAATATGATCTGAGGTTTTCAACACAGACAGAAGAGGTTCCCACACCTCTGGGTCTCTCTCTCTCTCTCTCTCTTTTAGGTTTTTCAAGACAGGGTTTCTCTGTGTAGTCCTGGTTGTGCTGGACTCACTCTGTAGACTAGGCTGATCTCAAACTCAGAGATCTGACTGCCTCTGCCTCCTGAGTGCTGGGATTAAAGGTGTGTACCACCATGACTGGCTAGATTAATAAAATTCTTATTGGTTCTTTGTTTTTGAGACAGTCTCAAGTAGTCCAGACTGGCCTCTAATTTACTGTAGAGCCAAGGATGGCCTTAAACTTTTGGTCTCCTTACTTCTATTTCCCAAGTTCTGAGATTATAGGTGTATACCACTATGCTAGTTTGCTTTTGGTTGGTTTTTTAAATTGGGTGTTGAGAACAAGATCCAGAGCTTTATACATGTTTGGCAAGCACTCTACCAGCTGAGTTACATTCCTAGCCTTCACAATTTAACTTTTTAAAATTGTGTATGTTGTGTGTGTGTATAAGTGTCTGTGAAGACCACATTTGATCCTGTAGAGCTGGGGTTAGAACTGTAGGCAGTTGTTAGCCCCTCAGTATGGGTGGCAGGAACCGAGTGCAGGTACTCTGGAATTGATATATGTGAATTGTCTGTAATTTGGGTGTGTGCCTGTGCCCGTGTGTGTGTGTGTGCTGTCTTTGTCTGTGTTGTCTTTATTATTATTATTGTTTATTTGTTTTTTTTTGAACCACAGTCTCCCTACATAGCTCTGCCTGTCCTAGAACTCACTGTGTAGACCAAGTAGGCCTCAAACTCAGAGATTGGCTTGCCTCTGCCTCCTGACTAGGTTTAAAGGCGAGTGTGCCACCAGGCCTGGCTCTGTTCTTGTTTCATTTTTAGTGCTGGAGTTGAACAAAGGGCTTCACACATGATGCTCTGCCACCGAGTTACCGAGTTGTATCCTAAGCCTTTTTTTTTAAACCTTTTGTTTTGAGACAGGGTCTCTCTAACTTAGCAAGTCTGGCCTGGAACTTGCAATCCTCTTGTGTTCTCCCCCAAGAGCTGAGATTTCTGGTGTGAGCTGCCAAACGATGCTTGTTTGGTTGGTTTTTGTTTTTTTAGATCCCTCAACTTCCTCCTCCAACAATGTCTCTTCTCTCTGTCTTTTTCTTTTTTTATCTCATTGATGTGAACTGGTTGATTTCTATTTTTTAGTGGGATATAATTTATTAATGATAATATTATGGTGCCAAATAACTCTAATAACCAGATTTGTTTGCTACATTGGAAGAGGTCGAATCAGGGTGCCTCCTATTTACACTTGTATGTGAGTATGAGTGAGTATGTGTGTGTGCATGTGTGTATGTGTGCATATATGTGTGTGCATTCATGTATATGTGTGTGTGTATATATGTGCCTGTGTGTGTATATATGTGCATGTGTGTGTGTATATATGTGCCTGTGTGTGTATATATGTGCCTGTGT
>CAJQZJ010000309.1:6344043-6385616 GCA_907164525.1 Lophiomys imhausi | reverse complement strand
TGTGTGTATATATGTGCCTGTGTGTGTGTATATATGTGCATGTGTATATGTGCATATGTGTGTGTGTGTATGTATGTGTTGCTAGAGTTCAAACTCCTGGCATTCAGCTTCTAAGGAAAGCACTCTACCATTGAGCCCAATCCAATGGATTTTTTGTTTCTGATATTTCTTTTATTTTTAAATTTTTATTTATTTTAAGCTAATTCAAACCAGGCAGAGTGATACACACCTTTGATCTCAACACTTGGTAGGCAGAGGAAGGTGGATCTTTGTGAGCTCCAGGCCAGCCAGGTCTATATAGAGAGTTCCAGGACAGCCAGAGCTAGATAGAGAGGTTCCCCTAAAAAATAAAATAAAAAATAATACCAAACTGTGTAGCCCTGGGTAACCTAGAACCCACTACATAGACCAGGCTTACCTTGAACACCTTATGTCTCCTACTATGGCTGGCCTAAAATTTTTGTTGTTGTATTGTTTGGTTTGTTTCTTTTTGAGAAAGAGTGCTTGAATTACAGGTATATGCCACTACACCTGACTCAAAATTCCTTCCTTCATCCCTTCTTTCTTTTTTTCTTTCTTTCATGGTAGTGGAAACTGAATTTAAGGCTTAGCTCTTAACTAATTTTTAAAAATGACATTTATTTATGTCTCATCTATCTATCTATTATCTATGTATCTATCATCTCTATCTATCTATCATCTATCTCTCTATCATCTACCTATCTCTCTATCATCTATCTCTCTATCATCTATCTATCTCTCTATCATCTATCTGTGATGGAGGACATAGAGGACAACTTTCAGAAGTTGTTCTTTCTTACTACTTGGGTCCTGTGGATAGAACTTGGTTGTCAAACTTCAATATGCTTTCACCCACTGAGCCATTTTTCTGGCACTCAGCCAGTTATTTTAGTAAAAAATTTCCATAAAAGTAGTTGTGGTTAAGTGTGGTGGCACATGACTTTAATCCCAGGACTTGGGAGGCAGAGGCAGGGGGATCTCTGAGTTCGAGGCCAGCCTGGACTACAGAGTGAGTCCAGGACAGCCAGGGTCCTGGCTACACAGAGAAACCCTGTCTCAAAAAACAAAACAACAAAAAAAGTAGTTGTGAATGTAGCTCAGTGGTAGACTGCTTGCCTACTAAGTGCTAAACTGCATGTTCAATTCCCAGTACTGAAAGAAAACTTCAGGAAAAGCTACATCCATGCTGAACATGCACAGATTTACTTCTTGTCATTTTTTCCTGAACAATACAGAGAACTTATTGTTAACAAAAAGGTAACAATGAAAAATGTCAACTTTTCCCGTGGCATTCTCTTGCATTGCAATTTATCAGTAATTTATAGGGTACTTAGAGGGTTTAGGAAGGCTATAAGCAAGTATCACACTGTATTACTTGGGCTCTTATTTAAAAGTGTATGTGTAGGCCAGGCATGGTGGCGCACGCCTTTAATTCCAGCACTTGAGAAGTAAAGGCAGGATGATCTCTGTGAGTTTGAGGCCAGTCTGGTCTACAAGGTGAGTCCAGGACAGCCACGGCTACACAGAGAAACCCTGTCCTGAAAAAAAAAAAAGTGTGTATGTATGAGACCAGAACTGGATATAGGCATTTGTGGGCTGGCTGCTGTAGGTGCTGGGAACCAAATCCAAGTCCTCTGCAAGAGCAGCAAGTGCTCTTCACCACTCAGACATCTCTGCAGCACCTTATCTGTTCACATGTTTGTTTTTGTTTGGTGTGCTGGGGACTGAATGCAGGACAAGCCACATTCTAAACACATGCTCTAGCTGAGTTATACCCCAGCCTATAACATTATGTGTGGGCAGAGTGTTTGTATTTGCGTGCAAGTGCACACGCAAATGCATGTGGAGGCCAGATGTCAACATTGGATATTTTCTTCAGTTTCTATTTTATTTTATTTTGGTTTTTTAAGACAAGGTTTCTCTGTGTATCCCTGGCTGCTGGGATTAAAGGTGTGCATCATCACGCCTGGCTAGTTACAGTCAGCTGTGAACTGCCATGTGGGTGCTGGGATTTGAACCCAGGTCCTTTGGAAGAGCAGCCAGTGCTCTTAACTGCTGAGCCATCTCTCCAGCCCCTCTATCTTATTTTTTTGAGACAGGTTCTCTCACTGAAACTGGAGCTCATTTATTTGCTAGACTGGTTGGCTGGTGAGCTCCATGGATCTGCCTATCTCTGGACCCCTCATCATTGGGGTTACAGATGTGCACCCCTACATCTGGTTCTCAAATGAGTGCAGAACATCTGACCAAGTCCTCGGGCTTTCATGAAGCACTTTACTGATCCATCTCCCCAGACCCACCCATTATAACATTTTATAGGAAGGACTTGAGCACATTTGAAGTCTGGAATTCACAGGGGTTTCTAAAATCAACCACCCATAGGTATTGAGAGGGGACTGCAGAGAATTCAGATCACTGACACTTTCAATTCCAACCTATTCTCAGAGAGAGAGAGAGAGAGAGAGAGAGAGAGAGAGAGCGCGTGTGTGTGTTTCCCCTCCATACATTTTTTTTACTTCCATGGTAAAAACTCTAGTCTTAACATCAACTCATCTATTCATTTGTTCAATCATATAATAATAATAACAATAATAATAATAATCTAGTCACATAAATTAACAAAGTAAAAATAGTTTCTTTTTTTCTTTTTGTTTTATTCAAGACAGGGTTTCTCTGTGTAGCCCTGGCTTTCCTGGAACTCCCTCTGTAGACCAGGTGGCCTCGAATTCAGAGATTCACTTACCTCTGCCTCCGAGTCCTGGGATTGAAGCTTGTATGTCATCATACCTGGCTAAAATAGTTTTAATAATTTTACTCTCATGAAACACAAGCCAACTTACCAAAGAAAGTTTAGAATTTGTCTGTATTTTCCTCCTACTCTGGTTTCTGAGCCATGCACAATTAAGAAAGATAGTAGCATATAGGAAATAGAGGGCTTGAAGCAAAAGGAGAGTGTGAAAACTGAGGATGCTGTGTTGTCTGAAGCAGAGGGGGGTACATTTCAGAGCAGCAACAGCATTTGTGGTGGTCTTAGTCCCCCAATGCATGTTTTCCTGCAGCCATCTTGACAGGCTAGGATAGAGGTAGAGAAGACAGATGGCTGGGATGGGTGTTTGAGCCAAAGTTGGGGAACTACCAGATGGAGGTGGTAGAAAGACAGAGGGTGAAGACACTGGAGTGCTGGCAAACACACGGCTGACGTCAAGACCCACAGAGTCCAGACAGAATGAGAAAGGAAGTGAGGCCAAGAAGCTGAAAGGGGGGCGGTGAATGGAGCTTGCAAGAGCTTTTCTGAGTGACTTCTGGTTGATGAACACAATGTCCTAGAAACAGCCAGCTCAGGGTGTTTATGAAGTAAGCTAGTTCATGCCAAAATTGGTTGGGAGGATCTGTCCTCAGAGCAACCAAAGAGACCTTGTTACACTAAGAACTAAAAAGATTTAGCCAGGGAAACCCCTGCTGGCCTGGGATGAAGATCATAGCACACTTGTGCAATGTATGCCTAACAGCAAAGAGCAGGGTTCAAATGAGTGAGATTTGACTCATTGTCAAAAGAGACAGAGACCTTCAGGAATGTTTCACCTGCAGTCACTTCACTCTAAAGATTTATTTTTTATTTTCATTTTGTGTGTGTTTGCATGTGTATGTGCACATGTGTACAGATCCCAAGGAAGTGAAGTTAAAAGCAGTTATGAGCTACCGTGTGGGTCCTGGGAACTGAGCCACAGTCCTCTGGAAGAGCAGTTAGTGCTCTTAACCACTGAGTCATCTCTCCAGCCCCTGCAGTAACTTCACTTTAAATCTCAGAAGTCAGCCCAGCACAGTGGCACAGGCCTGCAATCACAGAAACCAATAAATGGAGGCAGAAAAATCAGCAGTTCAAGGTCATCCTCAGTGACATATTGAGTTCAAGGCCAGCCGAGGTTACATGAGACATGTTTCAAAGAAAAAAACAAAACAAAACAAAAAAACCCCCCAAAACCTAAAAAAAAATTAAAATGGGGCAGGAGATACACCTTAGTTGATTTGGTGGTTTGAATGAGAATGACCCCCATAGACTCAAATATTTGAATGTTTGGTTCCTAGTTGGTGGAACTGTTTATGAAGGATTAGGAGGTGTGGTCTTTGTTGGAGGAGGTGTGTCACTGGGGCTTAGACCCCACACCAGGCCCAGTCTCGATCTCTTTCTCTCTATTGCTCACGAATAAGATGAAAGCCCTCAGCTACTGCTATAGTATCATGCCTACCGGCTGCCCATTCCTGCCATGACGGTCATAGACTAACCCTCTGAAACTGTAAGCAAGCCTCCAGTTAAATTGTTTTGTTTATAAGTTGTCTTGATTGTGGTGTCACTTCATAGCAACAGAGAGTAACTAAAACAGTTGAGTAGTTATCCTTCGCCTAGCATGCATGAGGCCTAAGGTTCTATCCCTAGCATTAGATAAACTTGGCATGGCAGTGTCTGCCTATTATCCTGGCAGATGAGGCAGGAGGGTCAGAAGTTCAAGGATGGGTTGGAGAGATGGCTTAGCAGTTGCATGCTTGCTTTGACATCAAAAGGACTAGAATTCAGATCCCAGGACCCGCAACAAGCCAGGAGTTCTGTACACACCTGTAGTTCCAGATATGAGGAGGGTGGAGACATGATATGACTGTGGTATATAGTGTTTTCTGTACCTAAGTGGTCCCCACCCTCACCCGAGGCTTTTTGTTCCTGGAATAACGAGTCTGAGACTTTATTTTATTTACAAACACCTAGGCCATAAAACTGGGCATGTTCTCCGACTAACTCACAAATTATTATTTCATTTATTCTACACTATTTCTGCCACATGTGTAGTTACTGCTCCTCAGCTTCATGAGACTTCTTCCTCTGAATTTCAGGGCAGATCTCTTCCGCATCCTTTCTTCCTCCTGGAACTACCACCTCTTATTTCCTGCCTTAGTTATAGGTCAATCAGCTTTTGACAGATGATGCACCCATACAGTACACAAGAGATTCTCTTTATACATGTTTGATGGGGCTTGATGGCTTCCAGCCTAGCAGAGAAAATGTGAGCCCCACATTCAAGGAAAAACCCTGCCTCAAAAAAATAGGCAAATGCTGATCATGGTGATGTACCTCTTTAATTGTCACCCCTGGGAGGCAGAGGCTAGTGGTCTCTGTGAGTTCAAGGTCAGCTTGGTGTATGTGTTGAGTTCCAGGACACATAAGTCTATATAGTGAGATCCTGTCTCAAAAAAAAAAAAAAAAAAAAAGGGCCGGGGGGGGGGGGCGCCCCCCTTTAATCCAAGCATTGGGGGGCGGGGGTTGGGGGGATCTTTGGGAGTTCGAGGCCAGCCTGGTCTAAAAAAGAAGTCCAGGACAAGCCAGGGTAACAAAGAAAACCCCTTCCCAAAAAAACCAAAAAAAAAAAAAAAAAAAGAAAAAAGAAAAAAAGCTAGAGAGATGACTCAGCAATTAAACTTGATGCTTTTGCAGAGATCTTGGTTCAGTTATCACCAGCCCACATAGTGGCTTACTACCATCTATAAGTCCAGTTTCAGGGGATGTCACACTCTCTTCTGGGTGCCTCAGGCACTGCATGCATGGGCGCACATACACACACAGACAAAATATTCATACACATAAAATAAATGTCTTTTAAGAAAAAGATTAGGTAGAATAGCTGGCCTGCCACATAGCAAGAGCCACTACAATGTGCAAGTATGTAGTGGATGGATGGGAGAGAAAGAGCAGCAGAATGGTTTGAACACTATGAAGGGGGCAGAACTGGAGACTGGAGGGTGGAGAGGAATAGCCTAATGTGAGTAGTCTGCCCTGCCACCTGAGGCCATGATAAAGTTCTGGCTGTGCTGCTGCTGAAGGCCATGACCGTACAGCAGCGGGGGTCTATGTTGATGTCTGTGGCTCATATTATTACTAGAGATCATGGGGATGTCCCTGGTCTGGACTTTCTTCTCCTGGGACCATGTTGATGTCCAAGGCTATGCAGAACTGGCTTTGTCCCTCACTGGCTGTAGTACTCAGGAGAGGGGCTCCTGCATTTCACCTAGGCAGAAAAATAGAGCTGACCCTGGTGGCATGAGCTCAGGAAAGATGCCCCTACCTCCTGCCCCTTACCAGGTAGGTGGGAGAGCTGGCCCCAGGGTCATGAGAGCAGGAGAGCTGTCCCTGCCCTTCATGGGCTGTAGTACATGACAGCAGGAGAGTGGCCTCTGTAACTCACCTGGGCAGCACAGTAGAGCTGGCCCTGGTGGAGGGGGCATGGATGAAACAGCCCAAGGGCATGAAAGTGGGAGAGCTGACCCTGCCCCCTTACTGGCTGTGGCATTGGGTGAGCTACCCAGGACAGTGCTGGAGAGCTCACCCTGTTGGTGTGGGTGCAGGAGAACTGAGTCAGTTTGATCAACTCAGCTACCTCCCAGGCCCAAATCCAGGGCTTTGAGTGGCCCACTCCAACATCTACCTTATCTATGAACTGCTGGAGTACACGAAGGGGCCAATCCTGCAAATCCAAAGCTGCAGGATCTCCATGACAGAGGGCAACAAGAGAGAAGTCCTGATGAGGATTCGTATTGATGGTGTAGCAGAAGCCAGAGGCCTCAATCCAGACCAATGACTCGTTGCAATGAACATTTGCAAGTGAAATGAATATTTGCAAGTGAAGATGTGTGGATGAAAGGGTATAGTATGACACACTATAGCTTCCTCAGTGAGATGATTTTTTGTTTTATTTATTTGTTTTTTATTTTCTTTCAGTGGGGAGGTTCCAAGGGCAGAGGGATGATACGAAGGGATGGGGAGACGAATGGGATTGGAATGCACAATGTGAAATTCACAAAGAACCAATAAAAAGGATTTTGTTTATTTATTAGTGCTGGGATTAAAGGCATGTGCCACCGTACCCAGCCAGTAAAAAGTAAAAAAATATATATATATATATATGTTGTGCCCTCTTCATATCTTTAAGCAACTGTAGTCACACCCCACCTCACCACATATGCGACTATACTCCCACACAGTCACATAGACAGACAGAATAGAGGCTCAGCAAGTGAGGGTCCAGAGTCATTTTGCAGCTGTCCCTTTTGCTCCCACCCTAACCTGGAGGGCTTTTGAATTCCAAGCTAGTGATATTTGAACTGCACTGTAAGATGTGTGACTGGCTTGTGTGTCCTAGTTTGAGTTTGCTACCTAGACACAGGGTCAGAAGATACTGCAGACCTGTCACAGTTCTGAAGCCAGTCATGGCTCCACATGTTCTTTGGATGAATGGGAAAAGCTCATCTTGGGTAGGTAGATGTGTGTGGTAGTTTGAATGAGAATGGTCCCCATAGGTTAAGGTCTTTGAGTGCTTAGGGAGTGGCCTTGTTGGAGAGGATGTGACCTTGTCAGAGGAAGGGTGTCACTGGGGGTGGGATTTGTGGTCTCAGAAGCCCCAAGCCAGGACAAGGGGCTTTTGCTCTCTGCCTTCTGCTTGTGGATCTGGATGTAGAACTCCCAGTTACTCTCCAGCACCATGTCTGCCTGCATACCACCATGCTTCTTGCCATGATGATGAAAGATTAAACCTCTGGACTATAAGCAAGCCACAATTAAATGCTTTCCTTTATAAGAGTTGCCATGGTCATGGTGTCTCTTCATAGCAATAGAACAGTGACTAAGACAGCATGTTAAAAGGGAACTGGAACTTTCAGGGAGTGTCAGGGTTCAACATCTTTTATCCGAATGCTCAAGACCAGAAGCATTTTCTATTTTGTACTTTTTAGGATCTTAGAATTTTTGCACATATGTAGTAAGAAGTCTTGGGGGATGGATCTTGGGGGATGGAATCCAAGTTTAAACATGAAATTCATTAATGTCTCATATATACTTTGAACACATAGTCAGAAGATAATTTGACACATAATCTTCATCATAAAAATTGGTTTGCGCCGGGCGTGGTGGTGCACACCTTTAATCCCAGCACTCGGGAGGCAGAGGCAGGTGAATCTCTGTGAGTTTGAGGCCAGCCTGGTCTACAAAGTAAGTTCTGAGACAGCCAGGACTGTGACACAGAGAAACCTTGTCTCAAAAAATAAACAAATTGGTTGGGGGGGGGGGGAGTTGGAGAGATGGCTCAGTGGTTAAGAGCTCTGGTTGCTCTTCCAGAAGACACTGGTTCAAATCCCAGCACAGGGGCTCACAACCATGTGTACCTACAGCTCCAGGGCATCTCTGGGCTTCGGTGGGCACCTGCATGCATATGCATGTTTTTCTCAAACATGCTTTCTGGTGATCATCCTCAGGCCCTCGTGCATGTGAAGCAAGTACGATAACAACCAAGGTGTCTCTCAGCCTTTCCCCTGAATTCCTAGGCCATCTTTTCCTTTCACTACCATCCCTGTCTCTCAGCCTTTCCCTTGAATTCCTAGGCCATCTTTTCCTTTCACTACCATCCCCATCTCTCAGCCTTTCCCCTGAATTCCTAGGCCATCTTTTCCTCTCACTACCATCCCCGTCTCTCAGCCTTTCCCCTGAATTCCTAGGCCATCTTTTCCTTTCACTACCATCCCCAGCCCACCCTATCTCTGACAGGGTCTTGCTGTGTAACTGGAAGGCTGGCCTGGAGCTCTGTGTGTAGCTCGGATTGGCCTGCAATTCATGGTTCTCTTATGTCCATCTCCTAATCCAGTATTACAGGTGTATAATACCACATTTGGGTTGTCAATCTTCTTAAGACCTTCATTAAATCATCATTAATCTGGATGTGGAAGTGTAGCAGGCTTTGCCATCATAGATTTGTTCGTCAGTATATACATGCCTCTCTGAACCGGATTTCACATGAATGTTTGGCTTGTATAGATCACATGACAACTGCAGAGAGCCCAGGTGAAACCACTTACCATGGAAAATCGATCCCAGGCTCTTTTATACTTGCTGAGGCAGCTTCAGGGTGAAGAAAATAGTATAAAGATTTGGATTGTGGCAAGCATTAACAGAGATGAGCTTGCCTCTGCAGGACTACTACACTAAAAAATGGACAGAAACTGGGCAGTGATGGCACTCACCTTTAATCCCAGAACTTGGGCTGGAGAGATGTTCAGCGGTTAAGAGCACTGACCGTTCTTCCAAAGGACCTGGGTTCAAATCCCAGTACCCACATGGCAGTTCACAGCTGTCTGTAATTGCCAGGTGGTGCACACCTTTAATCCCAGCACTCGGGAGGCAGAAGTAGGCGAATCTCTGTGAGTTCCAGGCTAGCCTGGTCTACAAAGTGAGTCCAGGACAGCCAGAGATACACAGAGAAACCCTGTCTCAAAAAAAACAAACAAAAACAAAAACAAAAAATTAAAAATAATCCCAGTACTTGGGAGGCAAAGGTAGGTGGATCTCTGTAAATTCAAGGGCAGCCTGATCTATAGAGTGTGTTCCAGGACCATAAAGACTACATAGTGAGACCCTGTCTTGAAAAACCACAAAAGAAAAAAGGAAAAGAAATGCTACTGACTGAATTTAATACAATTAAACAGAACCTATACACTTTTAAAATTATTTTTTGAAGTAAGATCTCATGAAACCTATAAGGCCTTGAGCTTACTATGTAGCTGAGACTGGATTTCAACCCTTGTTCATCCTGCCTTTACATCCCAAGTGCCAGGATGAATTACAGGCCTTCATACCACACTCAGTTCTGTCTTCATACTTTAAAGAACAGAGTAGGCTTTGTAGCTTAAAAAGCATCTGGGAAACAAGGTTCCAAGTCTCTGACCTGGAAACATAGCGGCTATTCTAGATAATGAAGCCAGAATTAGTGTAAGAACAGCTTGGAAAACATGAAGTTAGCATTTCTATTTCTGCAGAGAAGAGCATCTTTTTGTAGCATTTTCCCACCAAGTCTCATGTGTTGGAAATTTGGTTCCAGTGTGGCAGGGCTACTGGTATTTGGAGGTGTGACTTTGGTGGGTGACTGGGTCAGGAGGGTGGGTGGGTTTGTGGATTAATGAATTGATTAGTAAGGGAGGGTTTTGTCAGAAAATCCCTGGCACCCTTGTTCTGTTCCATAATGTGAAGGTTTTTATTACCTTGGGACTCTGTTGCCCACAGCAAAGAGCTCCTCATTAAATGTAGCTGCTTTACCTTGGGGTTTTGTAGGCTCCCTAATCATGAGAAATGCATTTTCTTCTAGGCATGGTGGTTCACATCTGAAAACCCAGAATTCCCAAGGTGGAGGCATCAGAAATTCAAGGTTATCCTTGCTACACAAAAGTGAACTTGAAGCCAGCCTAAACTGCATGAGATCTTCTCTCAACACCTATGCCCTCAGAATGAGTTTCCTTTACTCATCAACTACTGGATCTCCTGTACTCAGTGATAACATAAGAAAATGGACTATGATGTCTTCAACATTTTGTGACAATACAACTACAGCTAATGATCATGGGAGTTTCTGAGTTGTCAAATATCTTGTAGCTCTCCAAAATTCTTGCACACACACCCCAATATAGGGTTTGGTATATAGTCTAGGTTGGTCTTGAATTTATGATCCTCCTGCCTTGGCTTCTAGAATACTGGGATTACAGGCATGCACCATACTCAGCTCAAATTACTCTACTTCGAATGTTGTGCTGATTAGTTTTCAGTCAACTTGACACAAGTTAGAGTCATTTTAGAAGACAGAACCTCAGCCGGGCGGTGGTGGCGCACGCCTTTAATACCAGCACTTGGGAGGCAGAGGCAGGTGGATCTCTGTGAGTTCGAGGCCAGCCTGTCTACAAAGTGAGTCTAGGACAGCCAGGGCTGTTATACAGAGAAACCCTGTCTCGAAAAACCAAAAAAAAAAAAAAAAAAAAAAAAGAAGACAGAACCTCAACTGAGAAAATGTCTCCATAAGATTGGTCTCTAGGCAGGTCTATGGGGGCATTTACTTGATTAGTGATTGATGTGGGAAGTCTCAGCCCACTGTAGGTGGTGCCACTCAAGGGCAGATGGTCTTGGGTTGTATATACAAACAAAACAAAACAAAAATAAGCTGAGAAAGAAATGGAGAGTAAGCCAGTAGCAGCATTCCTTCATGGTCTCTGTTTCAGCTCCTGCATCCAAGTTTTAGCTTTTGCTCCTGCCCTGACTTCCTTCCATGATGGACTACGATTGGGACTTAGAAACCAAATAAAATTTTTCCTCCCTGTGGTGGTTTGAATAGATTTGGTCCCCATAGACTCATGTGTTTGAATTGTTGGCCATGGCGAGTGGCACTATTAGGAGGTGTGGCCTAGTTAGAGTGGGTGTGGTCTTGTAGAAGTAGGTGTGGCCATGTTGGAGGAAGTGTGCCACTGTGAGGGTGGGCTTTGAGGTCTCCTAGTACCCGAGCTCCACCCCGTGTGGATAGTCTCCTCCTGGCTGCCTTCGGATCAAGATGTAGATAGAGCTCTTGGTTCCTCCAGCACCAAGTATGCCTGCATGATGCCATGCTTCCCACCACGGTGACCTCTGAAGCTGTAAGCCAGCCCTAATTAATTTTTGCCTTTATAGGAGTTGCCTTGGTCATGGTGTCTCTTCACAGGAATAAAGCCCTAATTTAGACACTTCCCAAGTTGCTTTTGGTCATAGTATTTATCACAGCAAGAGAAAGCAAATTAGGACAAATGGCAAATGGAGAAAAAAAATCACATGGAATTTTTGGTCTCAAGTAGGTTATGTATCTACATAATTTCTATTCTACCAACAAAGTAACTGTTTCAACAAAAACTTGAATGATGCTGCTTTCAGTCACTATCTTAAATGCTTGTATTGGTTTACAGCATTTTCAAGAGTTGTGGTCAGACCAGATATAGTGGTACATGCTTGTTATCCCAATACTTGGGAGGTGGAGAAAGGAGGATCAGGAGTCAAAGGACACCCTCAACTACATAGTGAGTTTGAGTATAGCCTGTACATGACATCCTGTCTCAAAAAAAAAAAAAAAAAAGCAGAAGGCAAGCAAGAGCTGTGGTCACCTTACCTCTCTAAAACCAGAAAAGGGGGCTGGTGAGAGAGCTCATTAATAGTTTAAGGGCACCGATTGCCAAGCTTGGCGACCTGAGTTTGATTTCTAGGATCCACATGGTGCAAGAAGACCAACTTCCACAAGTTGTCCTCTAAATTCCACATGTACACTGTGTATGCATATGCTCATATACATGCACACTCAATACATACAAATTTAAAACACAGAAAACGGTGTGTTGCCACCAGATGGTAATATTACTCCCATTGGGCATTCAGCCCCCAAAAGAAGGCTTTCTTTTCTTTCTGCCTCCCAAGTGCTGGGATTAAAGGCGTGTGCCACCACACCTGGCAAAAGAAGGCTTTTTGAGAAAGACCAGAGTTAGGTTCTCCACATGCACATGTGTATACACATAGGCATGCACATACATGAATGTGTATAGGCACATACATGAACATGCACACACAAAACATGCATGCACATATGAACATATACACACATGAATATGCACATATATCAACATATACATTCATAAATGAACATGTATTCACACATACATGAATACATACACACACACACATGAAAAATATGCTAGGGAACTTTTCATCTAATGTGACAAGATAAAATAAAAGTAGGGCTTGGCCTACAAGAGCAGAAGTGATCCCTCTCTCTTTTTCTTTTTGAGACTGAGTCTCACTCAGTCACAACCCACAGCAATTCTCCTGTCTCAAGTGCTGTAGTCACACATGAGCCACCATATCTAGCTTGGAGTAGGACCCCCTCTTTTAATGTACAAGGTCTTTGTAACCCTGGCTGTCCTATAATTTGGGCTATAGAACGGTTTGACCTTGAACTCATGGTTTCTACCTTCCAAGTGTGAGGATTATAGGCATGAGCCACCATGCCCATCTGAGTGACTCCTCTGTAATGTGACTTTGACTTCTGACATGACAGGTAGCTGGAAGACTGTGCTTGGTGCTCATGAGAGATCATGGAAAATAAATGGCTGGTATATAACATCTCTTCACAAAGACTATGTAGTAAAACAATCCAGGAAAACTAACTAGAGAGAAAGAATTTTAATCATTGAATTAAAAATTTACACAACCTTGCTGAACATAATATATGCAATATTAAATTCTGAGTAATACATGTAATTGTTTTTTCTAAGTATGAATACCTCACTTTAAGCAAACCTGATATACCACAGTCTGACTGGTCATTCTCCACTTGGAAACTTTGACACAAGACGTTTTCATATGGCACATTCCCAAAACATGTTTAAAACAGTTTGATCTTTTAAAATTGATTTGCATATAACTTTAGAGAGAACATAGATTGGCTAAAATGATGTATACTTGCTATCTTTTCATGAGTATGTGCTTCAGCTTTCAATAAAGGCTTTTCTTTTTTTCTTTTTTTTTTTTTTTGGTTTTTCGAGACAGGGTTTCTCTGTATAACAGCTCTGGCTGTCCTAGACTCACTTTGTGGACCAGGCTGGCCTCGAACTCACAGAGATCCGCCTACCTCTGCCTCCCAAGTGCTGGGATTAAAGGCGTGCGCCACCAACGCCCGGCTAATAAAGTCTTTTCTATACATCAAAATATAATCCAATCTTAGGGAAAAATTACTGAATTCATGAGGTATGCATTTGAGGATGTGTGCATAGTGGGAGTACAGAGTGTGCAGGTCAGTGTGGTGAATGCACAACATACTGCATCAAAAATAGAGTTTCCATCCCATTCATAGATTTCCCCCTTATAAAATGTGTATACCCTACAACCTTTTCAAGAGAGCTGGAGACACAGCTCAATGGTAAGTCACTTGCCTAGTGTTCCATGCTCTAGGTTTGGTCCCCAGCATTGCATACAGAAGCCAAACCAATAAAACTGCCCGGAACCTTTGGAGGAAGCACCTGTGTGTCACAACAAAAGCACATCTATGGGTATGTGTATATGTGCAAGGATGGGTACACTGCCATGGCGGCACGGTCCTTCCTTGAGGCAGGGTATCTAGTCCTAGGCCAGTTTGGCTTCACATCTGGAGCTGGCCCTAGGCTGGAGTTTGTGCTTCTCTTTGGAGAGCATGATGTTGTAAAGCCTGGCTTCTTACTCTGCACAAACGAGATAAAAGAGTTGAATTCACTTTCTGTTGCAATTTCTAAGTTACTGTTAGGCTTGAGGCTGGCCTTACTAGATAGGAGTTAGAAATATTTGCATTTCTTACCCAAACACGAAAATGGTCAACAACGTTGCAGGGCAGAGGTGAATCAAGCATTTGATCTAGTTTCTCAGCCAAGTAGAGGTCTATGGACAACATTTTAATTGATCTGGGAAGTGGAAGGACCTGTTTTTTACAAGCTGTCTACCAACATTACATAAAGAAAGAGAAACTTAGTGTCAAAATGGCTGCCCATTTCCAACCCTGAGATATGACAGGTTATGGAGGGGGTCAGCTGCATTCCTGCTAGGAAAAAGACCGGAGAAAAATTCAAGAGGCGCAGAGGCAAAGGTCTGCCTGGCATTCGTGCAGCTCACTGGTGTTAACAGGGTTCACTTTCATGTGACAGGATAGTCCACATGTTTTAGTTGTACATATAGCTTTGTTACCTATAGGCTTGGAACAATGGATAAACGAGCTCCTCACTAATCTGCTACAACTTTCTTTAATTTGACTTTATCATTTACTAAAAAAATAAGATTTTTATTTTATCTGTAATAAAATATTTTATATATAAAAATAAAAACAAAACAAGTGCTTTTACTGTGTGTTTGTATGTGCACCAGAAGGTGTCAGATCCCCTGAAATGGATGGCTGTGAGCCTCCAGGTGGGTGCTGGGAACAGAACTCAGGTCCTCTGGAAAAGCAATAAATGCTCTTGACTGGGCTATTTGTGGGACTGTATTAATTACTGAAAAAAAAGTTATATAGTGAGCTGCTATCCCAAGGCATGGTGGCATACACCCTTAATCCCAGCACTTGGGAGGCAGAGGCAGGTGGATCTCTGAGCCAGCCTGGTATACAGAGTGAGTTCCAGGACAGCCAGAGCTATGTAGAGAGACCATGACTCAAAAAGAAAAATGAGGCTGCTCCTTGTAGTCTAATTCTGCACACATCCTCTTATTTTTTTAGTTTGTTATTGATGCAGCAAAAAGCACTCACTACATGGGGCCATCTTGAACTCTATCTCCAGAAATGTGAGCTAAACAAATACCTTTCTTTTATAAATTATCTAGACCCAGACATTCTGTTATAGCAACATAAAATAGAGAAGCCATTTACACACTTCAGTTTTGAGTGATCACTGTTAATGCTGGCTATGAGGCAATACATACTAACTGTGACATTGCATGTATTAACATTATACAGCCAGTATCACTGTTTCAACAAACATACTCCCATGGAGCTGCAAAATGAGGGCAGCCTAATATATATTTGTTGAAATTAAATTCTTGATATACAGATTTTAGCTCTGTGTGAGCCTTGTCTATTCTTGTCCTATTTTGGGGGCTGTGTCCCAGGGTGGCCAGGTAGTTTGAGCTTGAGGGTACAAACTACCTTAGATGTTCATCTGGGCAGAACAAATCTGAGAAGGCAACACTGTGGACAATAGCACCACTCATCCAAAAATACAATATATATGAAAATTAATTAAACTGGGTGTGGTGGTGCACGCCTATAATTTTAGCACTTGGGAGGCAGAGGCAGTAAGATGGTCAGAAGTCTATGAGGCTAGCCAGGTCTGTATAATGAGTTTTAGGCTAATGGGCTGTATGTTGAGATCCTGTCTCAAACAAAACAAAACAACACAACACACACATAACAAAACAAGAAAATTAACTAAAATTAATTGCTGACATGTGAATGTATAAATGAGGTGAAGTACCTGAAGTATTTCTTTATTCTTAGGTAGAACCAGGCTGGTCAATGGTGAGTCCAGGGAGGTGCCTTTTTCTCTTCCTCTTAACTGTGTCTAAAACAGATGAATACATCCTCACTAAGTTCTCCTTGTGAACTTTGTGGGTATATTGAATACACATTAGTCCTGGGATTTTTGTTCATGCATCGTGAGGATAATGCAACACAGAAAGGAAGGCAAAGCACACATGAGTAACAACTCGGAAGAGGAGAACTAACATTTATTCAGTGCCCACTACATGCCAGGCCCAGGCACTTTTTCATTTCCCATCTAGTCCTAAAACCACCATAAACAGCAGTTGTTAGCACCTCAGTATTTCAGATCAGAAACTGAGTTCCTGGCTGCTTGAGTAACTCATACAAAGGAGTTCTCAGAAATGATTAGGAACACAAGTGTTTTGGATTTCAGTGTTTTCTCTGATTTTGGAATATATAAATATACATAACAAGATGCCTTCCAGATGGGATCCCAGCATCAACACAATATTTATTAATGCTTCATATGTGGCCTTATACATATGGCCTGAAAGTATTTTGTACGTGTGTGTGTCTATGCGTATGTTAGAATGTGTCGACCAGAGTGACACCAGGTGTAGAGTTTTGTTCTGACCCTGAGCTCATCAATCCACTAGACTGGCTGGCCCACAAGGCCCTGGGATCTTCCCATCTCTGTCTCTCCACTGAGATTACAGTGTGCACTGCCATCTCTGGCTTCATGTGGGTGATAAGGGATCCATGCTCAGGTTCTCATATTTCTACAGCAAGCACTTTACCCACTAAACCATCTCCTCCCTTCACTCCTTGCCTGAAGATAAATTTATATAATCAAAAATTTTATTATCTATTATTATTGTGCATGCCTGTGTATATGTGTGGATGTGTGTGTGTATGTGTGTGTGTATAAATGGGCAAATGCATACATGGTACATGTGTGGAGATCAGAAGACAACCCTTGGGAGTTGTTTCTTTCCTTCTACTGTGGACTCTGTTAATCAAATTTAGGTTGCAAGTTTTAGCAGCAAACACCTTTATTCACTGAGTCATCTCACTGACTTTTATATAATGCTTGTTAATATGTTTTTTATGAAACCAGTTTCATAGTATGGGATTCTCCAATTATGGAGTCACGTCTCTCAAAAAGTTTCTTTTTTAGGGGCTAGAGTAGGGCTGGAATTTGAGCAGACTTCAAAGCTTGTGCTCTTGACAGCTATATTGGACATTAAACAGTCCTCAATGTTGATGTGAGATGGTTGTGGGGTTTGTGGGGTTTCCTGTGGGGTTTCCCCAGGATAGTGCAGTTGGAACTCATTCTACTTACTGAATTCCCCTGTTAACCGCAGAGTAGGATTCTATGCAAGGAAGGCTCATTTTCTATCCAATCCACTTAGAACCAGCCACTACTGTATCAAAACCTCTGTGAGTGTGTGTGTGTGTGTGTGTGTGTGTGTGTGTGTGTATGTATGTTTGTATGAGTGTGTGTGTGAGTGTATATGTATAAGTGTATGCATATGTATCTGTATAAGTGTATATATGTATGCATGTATATATAAGTGTATGCCATGTGTATATAGGTCCCTGTGGAAGTCAGAAGAGGCATTAATTAGGTCCTCTGGAGCTGGAGTTACAGACAGTTGTGAGCCACCTGAAGTGGGTGCTAGGACCTGAACTCAGGTCCTCTGCAAAAACAGAAAGCACTGCTGAGCCATCCTTCCAGTACCTTTTCCTTTATATTTGGAGAAGGGTCTTTCTAAGTTACCTAAACTTGCCTTGAACTTGTGGTCCTTCTGTCTTAGTCTCCCCAAGAGCTGGTATTACTGGCCTATGTCACTATGTCTGGTTTAAGAAACAATTTTTAAAGCAATGCTGAGAACTGAACTCAGAGCCTTGCACATACTAGGCAGTTTTCCTACCACTGAGCTATATAGACTCATTCTCTGAGATCTATTTTCTCCCTTTTGTTACTAGGTCTCATGTAGAATTCGTTGGTCCCCCTACTTCTACTTCCCAAGTGCTGGGATTGTAGGCATGTGGCAACATATCGAGTGAGAATCAAGGATTTCAGCTTTACAGCTATACAGATACTATAGTACTGAAAGCTGTCTGGGTCCTCTTCTCCATGTGTCTTTCTCTGCGGCACCTGAGGTCTCTGAGGAAGATGTCATCTTGTTTACTGCTGTACTCTCAGTGTCCAGTAAAGGATCATACAGCGGGCTCAAGATAGAATTTGTTAATGTGTGGGTGTGTGTATGAATGCATGCATGGGTAAGTAAAGCGGCCTCCTCTTATGTTCTTCATATAAAATCACAAAGCCGGGCAGTGGTGGCGCACGCCTTTAATCCCAGCACTTGGGAGGCAGAGGCAGGTGGATCTTTGCGAGTTCGAGGCCAGCCTGGTCTACAAATTGAGTCCAGGACAGCCAGGGCTACACAGAGAAACCCTGTCTCGAAAAACCAAAAAAAAAAAATATATATATGTATATAAAATCACAAATCATCAATATTTGATATAAGATTCAGTTTTTAATCCAAAGCAAAGTTAGCATCATCTTCACCCTCAGGTAACATAATGGTTACTGCATTTTCATCTAGTGGGACTGATGTGCTAATTGAAGAAGTCAGAGAATCTGTGTGATAGAGAGTCAAGCAAAAGCCGGGCGGTGGTGGCGCACGCCTTTAATCCCAGCACTTAGGAGGCAGAGGCAGGCGAATCTTTGTGAGTTCGAGGCAGCCTGGTCTACAAAGCGAGTCCAGGACAGCCAGAGCTGTTAAACAAAGAAACCCTGTCTCGAAAAACCAAAAAAAAAAAAAAAAAAAAAAAAAGAGTCAAGCAAAAATACTACCTCATTGAGCCTTGGCTTTTCATTTCTCATTATTGAAGATCTAGAATTCTCTGGGCTTTTCAAAAAAGTAGGCTGCTTTTGCAGAGTAGAAGCAAATCCTGCCCTTCCCTACAAGGGATTAGTGAAAAGTTATCCTGTTGATCTATTCCTTAACTACCCAATTCACCCAACAGTGAAACACTCTTGAAAGCACTTCTGTCTTTAGAAAGCACAGAACCTAGGCAGGGTGGCAGTGGTAACTACAAACAAAGTGGAGAGCAGTCCTCTCCTGACCCTCATTCTCAGCCACCAGGCCACTCTAGATGAGCTGAGCTAATACCCCAACTCTACCTTTTTCTTGTGGGAATTCAGTTTAATTCATAACCTGAGCTGCTGTGCCTGAGTGGAGTACAGGGGAGGGCCCATGGGGTGAGGCTGAAATCTGCTCAGACATGTCAGAGGACCTGAGGAAGGGTTCTGACCCCAAAATAGAAAGCACCCCTCTTCTCACCACCTCATCTAGTTTGAATAAACTCTAGCCCTGTCTCCTGCTTTGCCTATGGAACGTGAATGACAAACAGCAGAAGTAGGCAGCAGAGATCGCTTACTGGGACATCTTCTGTTAACTTTAACTCCCGCATCAAATAATTTTTCTGGTACTGCTCATTTCTCTCTTTTCTAGTCTGGAGTCTCTTCTTTTTTGGCTTCTTTAACACCATCTTCTGATTCAACTGTTCCAGAAATTACAGAGAAACTGGTCAGGGGGTTGTAGGGCTATACTCATCCTCACATAGCAGTCTTCATGGAACATTAGCCTGGCATGTGGTCCTTGTTTATTGGTTTGGAGAATGAGCCAACAGTTCAACCAACTTCTGTCCAGAGGCTGTTCCCTATTTAACTTGCCTGACTCACACGAATATAGATTGCTACCAAAGGGGCACCTGGGTCAACACCCAGGTGTACAGGAGTCAGAACACAAGACCAGATGACTTACAATAACAAGATTAGGTCCAGATCACCCTGATAACTGATATGTGGCTAAAGTACTCAGCCTGGTGTAATGGTTAAAAAAAAATCTCCAGCAATTAAGCAAGAAGCATATAAAAGACACAGTGAGATACTCCAGGGTAGGGTGACCAGCTAAGACACTACTGAGATTTTCTTTTTGACTCACTCGGTGACTGAGACCAGGAATTCATTCATAGTAGGCAAGTGCTTGCTGCATCCCCAGGACTAGGGCTGTATTTTCTGAAGATTCTAGGACAATTGGAACATTTTCCCTATCATCTAGCATCACGGTTTCAGTTTGTTTGCAGTTTCAATGTGTTGGGTGGGGACAAGAGTCAGTGCACTCTCACCTCTTCTGCTATGCTCAGTAGATGAGCAGGGAGACCATCCGAGAGGGAGCTGTCAGAGCCACTCGTGCTAGTGCCAAAAGGGAAAAAAAGAAGGACAAGGAAAGAGCTGTTATTAAAGGAGGCAGAGGTGCTGGGTGTGGTAGTGCAAGCCTTTAATCCCTGCACTTGGGAGGCAGAGGCAGGTGGATCTCTGTGAGTTCAAGGCCAGCCTGGTCTACAAAGTGAGTTCCAGGACAGCCAGGGACACACAGAGAAACCCTGTGTTGAAAAATCAAAAAAAAAAAAAATGGAGGCAGAGGCTCTGCACCAAAGAGTTCACAATCAGTACAGCAAAGCAAAGACTGACCATAAGGGCAAAGGTGCCCTGGCAGAGGGTGAGAGAGACCATGGGACATACAGTGTGCGATCTTAGAGAATGTGATTTCCCTGAGAACAAAGGCTTTTCCTTCATTTCTTTTGAGCGGATACTAATTTCCAAAAGCAGGATTCTACAAGTTACTCTGGGAAAACTTGCTCAATGTATAAATAAATGAATGTGATAAGTATCAGCAGACTAAACACCATAAAAATTAGTTCAAGAACTTATAACCTGGTGTAGTGATGCACAACTGTAACGCCAGCACTTGGGACACTGAAGCAGGATGGCTGAGTTTGAGTACAACTGGGGCTACCCTGAAACACATCTCAATAAAAAACAAGCTGGGTGTGCTGGTATGTAGCTTTAAATCCTAGCACTCTGGAGGCAGAGGTAAGTGAATTTCTCTGAATGAGGCCAGCCTTGTTTACACAGTGAATTCCAGGCCAGTCAGAGCTTCATTGTGAGACCCTGTCTCAAAAAAGCAAATGAAAAACAAATATACATGAAAGAAAGAAAAGAAAAGGAAGGGAAAGAAAGAAAGAGAAAAGACAAAGAGAAAAATCTGTGGGGTCTGAAGAGATGGTTCAGATACCTAGAGTACCAGCTGCTCTTTTAAAGGACCCTAGTTCAGCTCCCAGTTCCCACATGGTGGCTCACAACTGTATGTCATTCCAGTTCCACAGAATCCTATGACCTCTATAGTCACTGTATGAATAGGATGCACATATATACATGAACACAAAATACATATGCACATAAAATAAAATTTTAAATTTTTAACTTTTGTTTTGGTTTGAGGGAAGGATGCTAGGAGACTATAATTCGGAGGCTTACATATGCCAAGCAGGTTGTTTGCCATTGAGCCACCTCACTAGCCCTGGCACACTATTTTTAATTACTTCAATAAGAAATTAATCAGTACACACAGACCAATTAAAATCTTCCTCCACAAACTTTCTTCTGCCTTTTCTTGCAAGGACTAGAATGAACAGGGACTCAGTTAAACTTTTTCATTTTCATATGCTTTACCCCTTCCTGGAATACATGGTGGAGTGGATCTGAGAATTACACTGTATAACAGAGGCTCCAAAAGTGCCTTAGGGCCGGTAGAATGGTTTAGTAGGTAAAGTGCCTGATGACCTGAATTCAGTTCCCAAACACAACAGTGGAAAGAGACAACAGGCTCCTAAAAGGTATCCCCTACTGCACACATATGCTTCTCCTCACCCCAATAGTAATAATAATAATGTGTTTAAAAATTTTAAAGTAGGGGCTGGAGAGATGGCTCAGCGGTTAAGAGCACTGCCTAGTGCTCTTCCAAAGGTCCTGAGTTCAATTACCAGCAACCACATGGTGGCTCACAACCATCCACAATGTGATCTGGTGCCCTCTTCTGGAATGCAGGTGTACATGCAGATAGAGCACACATATGCATAAAATAAATAAATAAATCTTTAAAAAAAAATTTTTAAAGTATATTGGATATAAAACTCAAATTTCACAAGGGAATATACATTTCAAACCACTTGCCCAGCCCTCCACTGTGTTTTGCTCTCCCCGACAGCGGGGTAGGAATAGCTCTGTCTTCTGTGATCTAATTTCCAATATGCTGTCTTAAAGTCTTCTCCAGTCAAGAAGGAGCCTTTGAGGCTGCCAGATAATAGGCTCTACAGCCCTTTCAGAGATAATGAACTAGTTTAACAAATGCGAGCCCAGGTATTAGCTGTAGCATGTCCCAGAAAATGTCAATCATGTGTGCACACAGAACAAACTCACCTTTCCTAGCCTGCTTTTACATGCCTTGTGAGAATGGACAGGTAAAACCCCAGGGAGGCCTGTGACATCTGATTTTCTGGTAGAGAAGTTGGCAAACTGTTTCTTCTGTCTCTTAGCTAAATACGGCAATGTTCCTGCTGAGTCAGCTACAGTATAGCATAGGGCACCTCCTTCAACCACTACTAATATTTTGTTCTAAATTACTATCACTTTTCATTTGTATTTTTTTTTTTTTTTTTGGTTTTTCAAGACAGGGTTTCTCTGTGTATCCTTGGCTGTCCTGGACTCACTTTGTAGACCAGGCTGGCCTCGAACTCACAAAGATCCGCCTGCCTCTGCCTCCCAAGTGCTGGGATTAAAGGCGTGCGCCACCACCGCCCGGCTCATTTGTATTATTATAAGAGCCATTTTTGTTTTGTTTTTGAGACAGGGTGTGGTGGTTTGAATGAGAATGGCTCTCATAGGTTCATATACTGGGCCTCCAGTTAATGGTGTTGTTTGGAAAGGATTAGGTGATATGGCCTTGTTAGAGGAGGTATGTCACTGGGGGAGGAATTGAGGTTTCAAAAGACTGGAGCTATTCACAGTGTCTCTCTCTCTGCCTCCTACTTGCAGATCTAGATCTGAGCTCTCAAGCCAGGTGTAGTAGCACATGTCTTTAATTCTATCACTTGGAGGCAGAGGCAGATGGATCTCTGTAAATTCAAGGCCAGTCTGGTCTACATAGTGAGTTCCAGGACAACCAGAGTTATATAATGAAATCTTGTCTCAAACAAAACAAGATAAAACAAAAACAAAAAGGTGTGAGCTCTCAGCTGTTCCTGCCAGCATGCCTTTGCTCAGCCATCATGAACTCTAATCCTCTGAAACCATAAATCCAATTAAACACTTCCTAGGTTATCTTGCCTATGATGCTTTGTTGCAGTAACAGAAAAGTAACTAAGACACAGGGTTTTTCTATGTAGCCCAGGCTTTCCTGGAACTCACTCTGTAGATCAGGCTGGCCTTGTACCTACAGAGATCTGCTAACATCTCCCTCCAGAGTAGTGGGATTAAAGGCACGTGCTACCACACCTGGCCCACGTCTCAGGACTTAGACATACCTTTAATCCAGCAGAGGCAGACAGATCTCTGTGAGACTCAGGCCAGCCAGAACAATACAGTAGAACCTTGTAGATACAGAGATAGATGGATGGATGGATGGATGGATGGATGGATGGATAGATATAGATAGATAGATAGATAGATAGATAGATAGATAGATAGATGCAAATAAATTAAGAGGACAGAGTGTCATGTAAATGTAACCCAGGCTTTCCTTAAACTCCCAATCCCTCTGCCTCTGTCTCCCAGGTACCGGAAACAAGGATCTATTAGCAATCCCAGATTTTCTTTGAAATGAAGTTTGTTACCTGGATTCAATGTCAGACAAAGGAATGTCACTCCAGTTTCTTTCTAAATCCATATCTCGTCCAAAGTTATTGAACTTTTTGTGGATTTCCTGTTGTAAGAGCTCTTTAAGCTCTTGTAGACACTGAGTGTACTACAGCAGAAGGAAAAATAGTTGCATAAGCTATTTACAAAATGGTTTTGAGTGGCTTCCAAAGGGCAGTTAATTTATTGATGGGGTAAGCTGTTGTTCCTTCTACTGAGGACATGGTAACAGGTTGAGTTACATGGACTGTGCGAGTAACGCTGTTTTAAAGCAGAGGATTGATGAGCGCTGCCTTGGCCACTTTTCTCTGGCTCTGGCTCACTTCCGCCGCAATTGTTTCATTTATTTTCCTGAGTTGCAAGCAAGGTGTTTGAAAGAAAATGGCCCCCCGTAGGCTCACAGGGAGGGGTACTATTAGGAGGTGTGGTGTTGTTGGAGGAAGTGTTGCATTGGCTTCCTGCTGCCTGTGGATCCAGATGTGTAGAACCCTCCAGCACCATGTCTGCCTGCACACTGCCATGCTTCTCGCCATGGTGACAATGGACTGAACCTCTGAAACTGTAAGCCAGCCCCAAGTAAATGCTTTCCCTCATAAGTGTTGCCTTGTTCATGGTATCTCCTCACAGTAATAAAACCCTAACTAAGACAGGAGGAACAGTTACAATGGCATTGTTCCAACTTTGGCCTGTGGTGAGGATGGTTTGGATAAAGATGCAGGTGAGTGGTAGAGCATTTGCCTCACATGAAAGGAGACCTTGTGTTCCATCTCCAGCACCGCAGGGGAAAGGGAAGTGCTGATTAAACAGTCCTTTTAACTATCAAAGCATTGAGTCCAAGGTGGTGCATATCCAGCCAACACTTAAACAGGGATGTGAGACATGAGTTACTATGGGTACACACCCCTCTCAAATTGATTGAGGGAATCAGAAATAGCCACTAAAAGAACAAGGCCAAAGGAAACATTCATGCTTTAGGACAGAGTCAGGCTTGAAGAATGCTTGTAGTGGAGGGGAAGGATAAGATTAAAAAAAAGCTGAGGACACAGAAAAGAAAAAGCAACTAATGAGGGCTAATTTCATTTAGGCAAGCTACACAGGGGCTTCTCAAGGGCAGAGGGCAGGGTTAGTTTTAGCGAAGTAAGTATGCCACGTGTGCAACTTTTCTGAAATAGGAGAAAAATAAGTATGAGCCAGTGGCAGCAATGAGCAAGCCTGTAAGTGGGGAGAGGGGTGCCAAAGGATGATCTCTTTCTTCTAGGTGGATGATGAAATGTTACCATTTGTTGACAGGTTAGAGGCTAGGAGTAGCTCTATTTTCTCTGGTGATAAAAACAAACAAACAAACAAACAAAACAAAACATCAGGTAAAAAAATACAAGTAAGAGGAAGACAAAGATCATCTGAGTGGACTCTCGATCCACGTGAAACTCAGCAGAGTAGTGGTACCACCTTTCTTGAAACTCCATTTTTACCTTGGTTTGGTCAGGATCACAGAAATCCAGAATAGTGTCACAGACGTGATAACCTAGGGACTTCAGGTCCTCAACAGTAAAGTGAGTGTCTCTTTTACTGCCTGGAAAAAAAACATTTCTTATTAGATTTATTTTAAAACTAGGGGTGGAGAGACGGCTTAGCAGTTAAGAGCATTTGCTGCTCTTGCAGAGAACTAGGTTAGGGACCATGCACCCACATGGTGACTCATAACCATCCATGACTCTAGTTCCAGGGAAATTCAAATGCCATCTTCTGGATTCTACAGGCAAAAGACTCATATAAATATAAAAATAAAAATTTAAAAGTTACATGTCGTCGTAGGTTTCTGTGAGTATGAGTACAAATGCCCAGGGAGACCAGGAAGCATTGGATCCTCTGGAGCTGGAGTCTCAGGCAGTCGCGAACTGCCTGATATCAGTGCTGGGACTCAACTAGGTACTCTGGAGCAGCACACGTCTTAACCACTGTTAGCTCTCCAGCCCTAAATCTTTTGCTTTTAGAATATTTACATTTAGCCGGGCGGTGGTGGTGCACGCTTTTAATCCCAGCACTTGGGAGGCAGAGGCAGGCGGATCTCTGTGAGTTTGAGGCCAGCCTGGTCTACAAAGTGAGTCTAGGACAGCCAGAGCTGTTATACAGAGAAACCCTGTCTCGAAAAACCAAAAAAAAAAAAAAAGAAAAAAAATATTTACATTTGAGTTGGGCTTGGTGGCACATACCTTTAATCCAAGCACTTGGGAGGCAGAAGCAGGTGGATCTCTGTGAGTTTGAGGCCAGCCTGGTCTACAAAGTGAGTCCAGGACAGCCAGAGCTGTAACACAGAGAGAAACCCTGTCTCAAAACAACAACAAAAACAACAAAAATTTATATTTATTTTATGAATATGAATGTTTTTTTTCTGCATGTATGTCTGCACCATGTGTGTGTTTGGTGACTTCAGATATCAGAAGAGGGTGTCAGATCTCTTGGAACTGGAGTTACAGATAGTTGTGAGCTCATGAGTGCCGAGAATCAAACCAGATCTTCTGCAAGAACAGTGAGTATTCTTAACAACCGAGCCACCTTTTCAGCCTAAATCTTACAGGTTAAATGCAAATATAACTTGTGAGTAGCTTATTGGAAAAACCCCCTCCTCGCAGGGCTGGAGCGACAGCTCAGCATTAAGAGTGCTTCTGCAGGGCCCAGGCTTGGCTCCCAGCGCCCACATTGGGTCACTCATAATGGCCTGAAACGCCAGCTCCTGGGGCTCTGACAACCTCTTCTGACCCCTACAGGCAACTGCACACACATGGTAGACACACACACACACCGCACACACACACACACATACACACATACACCACACACACACACCACACACACCGCACATACACACACACTGCACACACACACACCGCACACACACACACACCGCACACACACACCACACACACATACACACACACCACACACACATACACACATACCGCACACACATACACATACACATACACACACACCGCACACACAGAGACTTATACAATACACATGAATAAAAACCAAAAGTAAAATTAAAATGCCACCTCTTGTTCTAGAAGAGCATGTTTCTGACTCTCCTAGTTCAGAAAAATCTGTGATAGTGAAAAAATTCACTATTGTAATGAATTATCAGGTGCTTTTAAAATTATTCCAGTTTTACTTTGTGCGGGTCCTGCCTGGTAAAGCAGTATTCATATTCAGGTATTATTATTGTCACATAGAGAGGAATATGAGCTTCAAAGAAGTTAAACAAACAACTGACCTAGGGCTATAGAACTAATAAATGCAGTTGGAAGTCAAAAATGAGTAACCTTGTCTCAAACCCCACCCCCCAAAAAAAGGAAGTCAAAAATGATTCTTTCCATAGTGATTCCAAGTCCTGAGGAAACACTAAGGTTTGCAGCTCAGTGAAGCAATGTATTCTACACTCGTGTTTAGGGTACCTAAGGCCAGAGAGGAAACCCTCTATGGCCATTACTTCTCCAACTTCCCCAAGTTTTTCATCCCCCAAATGTTGTGCCTGACTGTCCCTTCCCAGGCTCTCCTCTTACCCAAGGTGGACCCGCCAAAGGTAGACTCTATGGTGTAGCTGTTTAGGATGCCCATCCTCCACATCACAACTCTTCCTGTTCCTTCTTTGCATTTTTGAACCTTAAAGTTACAGCTGTTGAAAGAGAACTAAAAAGAGACCCACATTCTCTGTTAATTATATACACTATCAAATACAAGATGTCTAAGAGTCATTAATATGTAACAAGAATGGTTCTTTGGGAGCCTCTAATGCATTATTTCCTAAAGTATATTCCACTAAGACACTGTGAGAAATATCCAAGGCAGTGGTGGATGAGGAGCTCTGTGGACGTCTCAGTTTGGGAGATAATAGGCCTCTCAGCATTTAATGTGGACTGTGATCTTTAAAAGGGAAAGAAACAGATAAGTCTACTTTCTAGCCGTATTTATCCCCTATCCTTGAGTATACTGCCAGATAAGGATCCCTAGGAATCTGGGAACACTGGCACACTTTGTCATCAGGTACTAGCCAGCTTTTCTAAGTCTTTTATTTCTTCTCCTGACATGTATCCCAATGAATTTTCAACCCTCCTGCCTCTACCTTTTGAATGCTGGGACTATACGCCTGTGTTCCATGTGGGATCTATGACTTATTTTCTGTCACGAAATATGAATTCTGAGATCTAGGTTTTCCTCCACATATGATTATTTTTTTGTTTATCTTTCGGGACAGGGTTTCTCTGCGTAGCCCTAGCTGTTCTGGAACTTGCTCCATAGACCAGGCTTGTCTCAAACTCATGGAGATCCATCTGCCTCTGCCTCCTGAGTGCTGGGATTAAAGGTATATGCCACCACCTGCCGGCCTCTAAATGTGATCTTTGATTTATATGTTTCTTACTCCCATCGTCTCTGTTTAGATCTCCCTCCCTCCATCCTGGTAGTCCTTTCACTAGGTTTTCAGTGTCCTCCTTTTCCTTTTATTCCCAGCCCCTCATCATCCACAGTCTGTAAAATATCTTGACATCACCCTATCCTTCTAAGGAGGTTTTACAATAGGAAGGTATCTCACTATCCAGCTCTGTGGAATCCAGGGGTTCTAGAGAGGTGCCTTAGAGCATTCCTGCCTGAAGACTGAAGAAGCCAAGATCGGGCAGGGTTCTAATTCCTGCCCATAGCTCTGCATTTAGATACTGAGTTATAGATATTATTTCATCTGAAGAAAAAATGGAAAAAGAAATGCTTTTTTTGTAATAGATAAGAATAGCTGGGCTGGAGAGATGGCTCAGCGGTTAAGAGCACTAGCTGCTCTTTCAGAGGTCCTGAGTTCAATTCCCAGCAACCATGTGGTGGCTCACAACCATCCACAATGTAACCTGATGCCCTCTTCTGGCTGCAGGTGTACATGCAGATAGAGCACTCATATACATAAAAATAAATAAATAAATCTAAAAAAAAAGAAAAGCATGTGTAAAACATTTCTCACATTGGTTCTGTTTGTTTGTTTGTTTTTGTCACAGAGTTCATGTACACTAGCTGGTTTTAAATTCACTATGTAGCCAAGCATGATTCTTCCGTGTCAACCTCCCAAGTGCTGGGTATGTCCTGCCATGTTCAGCTTCTGTGGTGCTCATGCAAGCTAGGCAAGCACTCTCTCAACTGAGCTACATCTCCAGTCTTGTCACATACAGCCTAATGTGATAAAATTCAAACTATCATTTTTCTAAATCCAATCCAATTTCTAATGGCAGTTATATTTGTGAATCTACTTATAATGGGAAAAAGCAACTTCTAAACTAATGTACACTATCTATATTCGCTCAATGGTCACAAAGCTAATAAGCTTTAAGTTGTTTTCACTACTTTTAAGTTTTTAGCCTAGGCCAGCTTCATGATGTCTCCTGTTTTGGCCTCCAAAATGCTAGGATTATTACTTTACCTAGTAAAGTTTCATCTTTTGCCCAGGTGAAATAGCCAGAGCAATATATTTTTTAAAAAAATTATCTCACACAGTGGTGGGGTACACACCCTTAAATCCCAGCACTTGGGAGGCAGAGGCAGGTGGATCTCTAAGTTTAAGGCCAGACTGGTCTACAGAGCAAGTTCCAGGTCAGCAACCCCTACACTGAAAAACCTTGTCTCAAAAAACAAACAAACAAACCATATATATATATATATATATATATATATATATGGGATTGAGCTCAGAGGTAGGGCATGTGCTTAGTATTCATGAGGCTCTGAGTTCAGCACCCCACCAAAAACTTTTATTGAGATAATCTACATGTTGAAAGATTTAATTCATGTAAATTACACAGTTGCATGAACAATAATTAAGTAGGGCATGGCAGCACTTGTCTGTAATCCAGGTGCTGGAGAGGCAAAGATGGATGGATTGCTGCTGGTCTAAATAGAGAATTTGGGGGCAGCCAGGGCTACATATCAAGACCATGTCTCAAACAGACAAAAAAACAAAAAAAACCCATAACCCTACATTAAAAAAAAAGCAGCACACAATTCAGTGGTTTATTGTATTTACACAATTGTTCAGACATTGCTATAGTCTAAGTTTAGAACATTTCCATAGCCACAGAAAGAAATCTAAAGACCAGAGATGAGGCTGCTCATAAGCACCTGTCCACAAGAACAAGTCCCAGGCTGATCCCCAGCTCTACTCTCAAAAAACCCCAAACAAGAAGAAACTCCATGCTCTTTAGTGACCTCCTCCCATTCACTCCCACTCCCACAACCCCAGTGGGCAATCACAGAACCACTCTCTGGCTTTATAGGTTTGCTATGGGCTGGCAAGATGGATCAGTGGGGAGAGGTCTTAGCACCAAGTCTGATGACCTGATTTTTAGCCCTAGGGCCCACATGGTAAGGAGGAGAGAACCAACTCCTAAGGGTTGTCCTCTGACCTTCGCACACACTCAGGCTGGGGCACTCTCATGTTTCCCAGTTCTGAAAACAAACAGACAAGCAAACAATGTAGATTTGCCTTTTCTGGGTTGTGGATATAGCTCAAGGACTAGCACAAACAAGGTCCTGGCTGATCTCTAGCATGGTAAGGAAAAAATTATCAGCTGGGAGGTTTTGTTTTTTTTTTTTTTTTTTTTTTTTGGTTTTTTGAGATAGGGTTTCTCTGTGTAGCCTTGGCTGGACTTACTTTGTAGACCAGGCTGGCCTTGAACTTGCAAAGATCCACCTGCTTCTGCCTCCCAAGAGCGTGCGCCACCACTGCCTGGCTCAGCCGGGAGTTTTAATCACAGCACATGAGAGGCAATTTTTGGACATTGCATGCAATGGAATATTGCACCTGACTTCCTTCACTTAATGTGTTCAAGGTGCACCCAGGTCTTAGCATATCAACATTTAAAATTTACATTATTGACCCAGGTGGTGGTGCACATGCCTTTAATCCTAGCACTCAGGGAGGCAAAGGCAGGTGAATCTCCTGAGTTCGAGGCCAGGCTGGTCTACAGAGTGAGTTCCAGCACAGCCAGGTCTATACAGGGAAACTCTGTCTTGAAAAGCCAAAAAAACAAAAACAAAAACAAAACCCAAAAAACAATGTTATTGCAAATAACATTCCACCATATGGGTATCCCATACTTGATTTTTTTTTTTTTTTTGCATTTTTGGCAGGATCTTACTTGTAGCCCTGACTGGCCTGGAACTTTCTATGTAGACTAGGCCAGCCTTGAAGTCCCAGAGATCAGCCAGCTTCTGCCTCAAGAGTGCTGGGATTCAAGGTGTGCACCACCATGCCTGGCTGATCCAGCAATTTTTAAAAATAATTTAAAAAATTGTGTGTGTATATATATATATACATACATAGTATGTATGCATATATGTGTATATTCTTTTTGGTTTTTTGAGATAGGGTTTCTCTGTGTTGCCGTGGCTGTCCTAGACTCACTTAGTAGGCCAGGCTGACCTACAACTCACAGAGATCATCTGCCTGCCTCTGCCTCCTGAGTACTGGGACTAGAGGATACACCACCACACCGGGGCTAGATAGAAAATGTATGTGTATAAATGTTTTGCTTGAATATATGTATGTGTACTACGTTTGTGCCTGGTGACCTTGGAGAACATAGGAGGGCATCAGATCCCCTGGAGTTGGAGTTACAGATGGTTGTGGGCCACCATGTGGTGCTGGGAACTGAACCTGGGTCCTCTGCAAGAGCAACAAGTGCTCTTAACAGCTGAACCATCTCTCCAGTTCCTGATCCAGCAATTCTTTTTTTTTTGTTTTTTTGAGATAGGGTTTCTCTGTGTAGCCTTGGCTGTCCTCGACTCACTTTGTACACCAGGCTGGCCTTGAACTCACAGAGATCCGCCTGCCTCTACCTCCTGAGTGGTGGGATTAAAGGTGTGTGCCACCACCGCCCGGCAATCCAGCAATTCTTAAAGCCATGCTTTAATTCTTGACTCCTAGGTTGCTAGGGTTCACCAAAGATAGCAACATTAAACACGATGAGCCAAATGACCACTCCATCTAGAGAGCAGTGTGTTCCTTTGTCCCTCAGTATAAGGTCAAGAAATTATGGCACATGCTTACCTTATCTGGTGCATTTTTGCTTAGCATTAAAGGAAAGACCCGCTCATGAAGCCAGTGGTTACGGCTGTTGCTGTTACAGCCATACAGGAAAATATTGTTCTTGCGGCTGTGCCCATGGAAATCACAATACAAGAGAACCTCTCTTTCTTCCAGAAGTCTATTGAAGGACAAACATAGGATGCAGTAGACATTCAAACTCATAGGAGATTAAATCACTTGCCTATCTGTGGCCACAGAATCAGTCAATAGTAAGAGCAATCCTCACATGTTAGTCAAACATGTCAGCCCAATCCTTCTCATATCTGTTAACACAGGTGTGATTAGAAGCTCTCGTTCATATCTTCTCTGCTATGTGTTCACTTCCTGTGGAATGGAAGCTATTTTAAGATGGGTGCTATTGCCTAATAGCTTCAAGATGCTTACACACAGGCTTGAGAAGGGCAGACAAATTTACTTTCTCTTCATTAGAAGCAACATAGAGTGATATTAGGGTACTCAGACTCTGAATCAGAGAGGCTGTGTTCAAATGTCTAACCTGTGGCTTACTAGCTCTGAGACCTTGCTCAAGTTACTGAACATTTTTGGAACTCAATTTCCTTATTGCACACAACAGCAGATATTGACTATACGTGAGTTAATGGGAAAGTAAATGGGCCAAGGTATAAAGCACTGATCATGGTGTCTGTTACTTCACCCTTAAGCACTAACTGTTAGCTTCATCATGATTATAGTTTCATAGGAAATGTAGAACTTCCCTGATCTTTTCCATCCATTTGACTTAAAAATGAAACAACTGAGCCCAGCATGGTAGCACAAACCTCTAATCCCAGCAGAGGAAGGCAAATCTCTGTAGTCTGAGGCCTGTCTGGTTCTACATAGTGAATTCCATGCCAGACCTTCCATCAGAAATAAGATGAGCCGGGCGTGGTGGCGCACCCCTTTAATCCCAGCACTTGGGAGGCAGAGGCAGGCGGATCATTGTGAGTTCAAGGCCAGCCTGGTCTACAAAGTGAGTCCAGGACAGCCAGAGCTGTTACACAGAGAAACCCTGTCTCGAAAAACCAAAAAAAAAGAGAAAGAAATGAAGATGAAATAAGTGGGCTGGAGAGATGGCTCCATTGGTAAAGTGCTCTTTATGCAGGCATGAGGACCTGAGTTCAGATCCCCACACCCATGCAAAAGCTGAACATGGCTGTGAGTGTCTCAAACCTCAACATGGAGAGGATGCTTGGGGAGATACACAGACCCTGGAGGCTTAATAGCCAGCTAGTCCAGCCAAAGCAGGAAGCTCCAGGTTCAGTGAGCGATTCTACCTAAAAAAAAAAGCCAGGTGGTGGTGGCCCACACCTTTAATCCCAGCACTCTGGAGGTAGAAGCAGGAGGGATATCTGTGAGTTCAAGGCCAGCCTGGTCTACAAATCGAAACCAGGATAGCCAGGGCTGATTGATACACAGAAGAAACCCTTAAAAAAAAAAAAAAACTTTAAAAAAAAAAGCACTGACTCCTCTTCTAGAGGACCCAGATTCAATTCCCAGAACCCACATGGCAGCTCACAACTGTCTGTAACTCTCAAATATGACGTCCTCACACAGATATGCATTCAGGAAAAACACCAATGCACGTAAAATAAAAATAAATGTATTTTTTAAAAAAAGAGAATAGGCTGGGCATGGTGGCGCACTCCTTTAATCCCAGAACTCAGGAGGCAGAGGCAGGTGGCTCTCCGTGAGTTCAAGGCCAGCCTGGTCTACAGAGTGAGTTCCAGGACAGCCAGGGCTGTTACACAGAGAAACCCTTTCTCAAAAAATCAAAGAGAGAGAGAATATAGCTTAGTGATAGAGTGCTTGCCTAGCATGTGTTAACCCTTAAATTCCAGAGGGGTGGGGTGGGGGAGTGAAATGGTTGATGTGTTGATACATGCTCAGTTTTTTTTGTTTTGTTTTTTTTAGAGATCTGATGTGATTTAAAGGTCTGAAAATTAACCCATGACTGCAAAGACTCTCAAAACCAAAGCTGACTCCTAAAATAAGAGAAAAGATTTCCCTCTTCCTAAGGTATGAGTGTCTGGCACTAATACTTCCAGCATTCACAGAATTACCAACAAAGAAGTCTCACCTTTTGATCATGTTCTTGGCATACCAAATGCAAGGAAAGGAATCCTTAAGAACGGTTTTATAATGCCTGTTCAAGTCTCTTCCAGCCAAGGAACACCGGTAATTCCCCACAATCACGCCATCTGGATTTAACATGGGAATCACCTTGAAGATAAAGACATCCCTGAGGAGCTGGGCATCTGGGCAATTGCTAAGGATGAAGTCCAAAAAGCCTCTCATGATCCAGGAGCCGTTACTTTCTCCAGGGTGGACCCTGGCACTCAACACTACTGCTTTCTTTGCAGCTGCCTCTTGAGGGGTCCTGGATGGATTGGTGATGGTAAGCAAGTAGACAGTATTCCCTGCTAGGCTCCTGCATAAAGCTCGGAGCTTGCAGAACTGAGACTGGATGGGGTTGTTTGCTACTGACAAGAGATAGCATTGCAAGTCAGTGTAAGTGTATGGGTAAAAGTGTGCAAAGAAGCAAGTGTCCTGGTCATGAGGAAACTGAATAGTCCAGGTGAGACAGTACAAGGGCTGCTGCCCCTCATCCACGTTGCTCTTATAGTACTTGATTTCGTGTCCTTCTCTCCTCCAGCCAATGTTGTAGGTGGTGGCATCCAACTGGGAGTACATAAGAGGCTTCATCCCTACTGCATAAAGGCTCTTGGGTTTCAGCAAGTTGACGATAGTGAAGCGATAGGTGGCATCTTTTCTGGTGTTCTGAACCCTAAAGTAAAACCACTGAGTATGCTTGTCTGTGTAAAGGTCAGTTTGCAAGGTGAGTTCATACTCATAGACACCTCTGTAACAAAAAAGAAGAAAAAGAGCATTTCTACAACCTCATCACCTCCTTCTCAAAACAAATATGGGAACATACTGTTTTCTCTTTGTAAAAACAGATTGATCACAACTGGCTGCTACAATTAATGTTTCCTTTTTAGTTTACCCACTTCTCCAAGTCACATAATAAACTAGTGAAACTTGTAGGAGGAAAATTTGTTTGGGATAGAGAAGAAAGCGTCCCAAATCTCACTGTGATATGGGTATGGTGGGACATACCTATAATCCCAGCACTTGGGAGGTTGTGGCAGGGGTTGAGGCATAATTTCCAAGCCAGCCTGGACTCTACAGTGAATTTGAGGCTAGCCTGAGTTACCTAAGGTTTTTGACTTAGAGAGACCTTGCTTCAAAAAGCCAAACAAACAAGTTTACTGTTGCATGGGATGTTTGGAAGGTCTGTTAACTTGGTGTCTTTCTTGAACATTACTAGCAGTTTCTAATTATTGATGTGTGTTTCTCTGAAACAGGTTGAACACTGCCCTCTCTTGGCTGATTCATAGCTATTACAGATGAGACCACAGGCTGGAAACCCTTAAACTTTACCGTTACTGTCATCTGTGGTCATCAGTTGGAAAATGTGAAGACATCTCTGGAACACACTCACTTTGCTTAAAGGGAGCAAGATACTGGGGCTGGCAAGATGGCTCCGTGGGTAAGGGTATTTGCCACCAAGCCTGATGACAATCCCCAGGGCTCACATGGAGGACAGAAACCCAGGACGCATTTAGCCAGAGAGAACCGAATCCTGCAAGCTGTCCTCTGACCTACACAAACATACACATGCACATGCATGCTTGTGTGGCATGAAGCATGTGTCCTTTTTTTTCCTTCAAAAGATAATTTTTTTTTTGTTTTTTCAAGACAGGGTTTCTCTGTGTAGCCCTGGCTGTGCTGGACTCACTTTGTAGACCAGGCTGGCCTCGAACTCGCAAAGATCCACCTGCCTCTGCCTCCCAAGTGCTGGGATTAAAGGCGTGCGCCACCACCGCCCGGCAAGATAATTTAAAAAAAAAAAAAAGAAACTAGGCACAGTGGAGCACACCTATAATCTTAGCATTTGGAGCCTGAAGCAGAAAGACTGAAAAGGTAAGGACAATATCAGAGACATAGCAAATCCTGTCCCCAAAACAAAGAAATACAGATGAAAAAAAAAAATCACAAGAGGAGATGTATGTGGCAAAAAAAGAAAGACATTCACTTATGTTGAAAATGCATATTGAAATAAGAATTGGACAATGGGTAACTATAGCTCAGTGGTAGGACACTGTGCTTAGTATGTGTCAGGCACTGGGTTCAATTTAAAATTTTCTTTAGATTTATTTATGTATATGATTGTTTTGCCTGAATGTATGCATATGTACCATATATGTACCTGATGCTTGGGAAGGTCAGAAGATGGGGGGCCAGATCCCCTGGAACTGAGGCTATGGATGGTTGTGAGCTACCATGTGGGTGCTGGGAACTGAACCTGAGTTTTCTGTAAGAGCAACAAGTTTTCATAACTGCTGAGTCATTGCTTCAGCCCCTGGGTTCAATTGCTTTCTGTCTGTTTTGGGACAGGGTCTTTCTATGTATCCCTGGCTGTCCTAGAACTCACTCTGTAGACCAGGCTGGCCTCAAACTCCCAGAGATCCACCTGCCTCTGCCTCCCAAGTGCTGGGATTAAAGGCATGTGCCACCATTGCCTGGATCACTGATACAACTTTTAAGTGAGCTCTTTTTTTTTCTTTTGTAACCTGAAGAAATAATTTTTTTTTTTTGTTGGTTTTTCGAGACAGGGTTTCTCTGAATATCTCTGGCTGTCCTGGACTCGCTTTGTAGACCAGGCTGGCCTCGAACTCACAAAGATCCGCCTGCCTCTGCCTCCCAAGTGCTGGGATTAAAGGCGTGCGCCACCACCACCCGGCGAAATAATGTTTTATTCTGGGAAAAATTAGTCATAATCATTTCATTCTTTGTCATCCCCTCAATAAGTTTTCTGCCACCCCTCTTTTGCAAACATTCCAAATTCCTGAAATCATTCCTAAAGATTTATATAAAATAATTCCTCACGGCCACTACAGTCACCACCCTTTGAGAAACTCCTCGTTACTCACACTCTGACAGCCTTCTGCAGATTCCCACTCTCAAATCTGGATTCAAACAATAGGGTATTATCTTCTGGCCCTTGCAATGTAACACCAAGTTCCTTGATAATTCCTCGTTTGCCTCCTATTCTGGAACTGGTGAAAAAGGTACCTTCTGCGGGCACTAGAGATGAGAAAGATACCATTAGGCTATGTTCCATGTAGAATTCATTCATTCAGCAAGTCTTTACTGAGCCCTATTAACCCTATAAACATTCAATGGATTATTTATTGTCCTTACTGGGACCCTTAACTTCATAGTCATTAGATGTTTTTGCATACAGTAAAGGGGGACCCAGGGAGTCCCCCTGCCAGATCAGTGTTCTGCCAATTAAGCTACATCTCCAGCAGAGCCCTTAGTAGGGACAGTCACCCTGACATCTTTCAGCAGTTAGAGCACTGCCTTTGCGTCAGGTCCTTGGCATAGCACATACTGCTCCTTTCCATTTAGATCCTGATCTTAAAGGAGGTTGATAAAAACTGATGTCCTAGCCCAGCTTGCTGGAACTCTGGAGGAGGCTAATGCAGGAAGACTGTCCTAAGTTCCAGGCCACACAGCAAGACACTGTCAAAATGTCAAGACCAAAACAGCCAGCCCTGACATCCTAAATGTCTGACATTGAATGAAATCAGAAACAGTGGTGCCTTGGCTGCTTTCTGAAGAAGCTCTGAAACCATCTATAATCCTATTCTACAAAATAGTCAAATAGGACCTATCCATTTAAAAAAAGATGATGGAAAATAAAGTATACTGCATAGAATGTTTTGGCATATTCTGGAATAAAATGAAAATAGAAGTTTAAGAAGAATTGGCATGGGTGAATTTGCCCATAGAAGAATCAAAATGTCAGTAATTAGTGAAAATAAAGGTTATGGTGGGCATTTTATTCTTTTTTTTTTTTCTTAAAAGATGTATTTATTATGTATACAGTGTTCTGTTTGCAGGTATACCTGCAGGCCAGAAGAGGGCATCAGATTTCATTATGGATGGTTGTGAGCCACCATGTGGTTGCTGGGAATTGAACTCATGACCTCTGGAAGAGCAGCCAGTGCTCTTAACTGCTGAGCCATCTCTCCAGCCCAGGTATTTTATTCTTAAAACAAAGATAACTAGGCGTGGTAGTGCATGCCTTTAATCCCAGCCCTCAGGAGGCAGAGGCAGGTGGCTCTCTGTAAATTCAAGGCCAGCCTGGTTTACAGAGTGAGTTCCAGGACAGCCAAGGAACAGCCAGAGAAACTCTGTCTCAAAAACAAAAACAAAAAAACCCAAACCAAACCAAACCAAAAAACCAAAAACCCAAAACTATGGGGGCTGCTCTTGTAGAAAGTTAGAGTTTGGCTCTCAGAGCCCAGATCAGGAAGCTCCTAAGTACCTACAACTCTAGTTCCAGGGGATCCAACCACCTTTTCTGATCTCAGAGAACATGCCACTTACATACATATGTACACATACTTACACACAGGTAGATATAACTTAAAATGTTTTAAAAATAATGCTTGGCCAGGCATGGTGATGCACACCTTTAATCCCAGGATTCAGGAGACAGAGGCAGGCAGATCTCTGAGCTTGAGGCCAGCCTGGTCTACAGAATGAATTCCAGGACAGCCAGGGCTACACAGAAAAACTGTCTCAAAAAACCAAAACCAACAAACAAAGCATAAAACAAAGCTATAACAAGAAGTGCAACTTAAGAAAATTTAGGTATGCCATCAAGATGGCTCAGTGGAGAAAGATGCTTGCCACCAAACCTGATAATCTGAGTTGTGGTCCTAAGGATCTCACAGTGAAAGCAGGTTACCAGCTCTTACAAGTTGTTCTCTAACTTCTAAACATGTGCTGTGGTACACAAGCCTCCTCGCCTAAATAAACATAATTTTTAAAACAAAAATTTAGGTTTTTAGCCGGGTGGTGGTGGCGCACGCCTTTAATCCCAGCACTTGGGAGGCAGAGGCAGGCGGATCTTTGCGAGTTCGAGGCCAGCCTGGTCTACAAAGGGAGTCCAGGACAGCCAGAGCTGTTAAACAGAGAAACCCTGTCTCGAAAAACCAAAAAAAAAAAAAAAAAAATTTAGGTTTTTTTCTAAGCCATTCCTCCTGATTCTTGGAATAATAATAAATTGTTAAAAAAATTCACGGCTCTGCAAACAAATTCAGTAGTATCATTTTTTTTTAATTCTTTTGAGACAGTCTCTCTGTGTAGCTCTGTCTGGCCTGGAAGTTGCTACATAGGTGAGGCTGGCCTCAACTCACAGAGATCTGCTTGCTCTGCCTCTGTTGGCATTAAGGCACAAGCCATACTAGGCCTGACCTCTCAGTTTCTTTGTTGTGGTTTTTAGCCAAGGCCTCATGTGTCCAGGTTGATTTGGAGCTCCCTATGTAGCCCAGGATATGCTTGTGCTTCTGATCCTCCTGCTTCTGTCTCTTCGGTGCTATCTACGCTCTGGTGCTGCAGATTGAACCCAGAGCGTTGGGACTGCTAAACAAGCACTTTACCGTCTAAGCTACAGTCCCAGCCCAGCTTCCTCAAGCTTTTCAGTTACTGTTGAAAAGATACTTTAGGGCCGGGCGGTGGTGGCGCACGCCTTTAATCCCAGCACTTGGGAGGCAGAGGCAGGTGGATCTCTGTGAGTTCGAGGCCAGCCTGGTCTACAAAGCGAGTCCAGAACAGCCAGAGATACACAGAGAAACCCTGTCTTGAAAAACCAAAAAAAAAAAAAAAAAAAAGAAAAGATACTTTAGAACTTCATAGTTTCAAAGATCTCTCTTTGTCCCACAGCATTGTTAGCATTGTGTCCTAAAGAACCTACTTTATCATCTTTCTTTGATATTTCTGTTAATTTGGTGAAAATTAATTTTCTTACTTATTTGCCAATGACTTTGTGATTTAAACAATTTTAATATTCATCAGACACTTCATAACATCCTACATTTCTTTTTTTTTTTTTTTTTTTGGTTTTGTGAGACTGGGCTTCTCTGTGTAGCCCTGGCTGTCCTGGACTCACTTTTGTAGACCAGGCTGGCCTTGAATTCACAGAAACCCGCCTGCTTATACCTCCTGAGTGCTGGGAATAAAGGCGTGCGCCACCATACCCGGCAACATCCTACATTTCTTATGAAGATGACAATGGTAAGTAATTTTTACTATGCTTCCATTATATTTATTATAGTCATATATAGTATTATTATATACATTATATTTTTCAGATGTTAACACTAATTGCCAAGATACTGATACCAAAGTATGTTGACCCTGGAGCATTAAACAAATAGCAGTGTTTTTAAGGAATCTGATTTTTTTAAATTATTCATTTGTATGTTCATGTCATGTATATATATACATATATACACCCACATATATATTATATATTTGATCATATAACACTATGTATGTATGTTGTATGTATGTATGTACCGATGTACATATATATGTAGCCCTGGCTGGCCTGCAACTCTCTATGTAATCGAGGCTGTCCTTGAACTCATAGAGAACTGGCTGGGATTAAAATCATGCATTACCACTCCCAGCATCAGGGAATTGATTTTTATAACTAGTCCTTGTTATGACTTTTGCTTTCATATGCAATCTTGTCACTGTAGTGTTTAGATAACAAACAGCTGGAGAATAAGCTTTAACAAAGGAGAAAATACACATGTGAAGAAGTGATCAGGAGAGGAAAATAAGCACAGAGGAAATAGGTGCAGAAATAAAATCATGAGTACATAAGCCCATCCTAACTGAAAGCTGCAAGCCAACAGAGTCCAGTTTTTTTTCATGGAACTGCAAAATACTGTAAAAACAGATATCATTAACATAGAAATTTCATTATTTTCTTTAATATTTCAAAGCAACATTTAAGGTGGCCTAACTTCTGTAACATAGTAACATTTGTCAAAAAAGATAAATGAGCTGGGTGTGGCAGCATTAATCTATAATCCCAGCACTTGGGTAGTAGAGGCAGGTGGATCTCAGTGAGTTCAAAGCTAGCTTGGTCTACAACAGTGAGTTTCAGGACATCCAGGGTGACATGAAAGACTCTGTCTCAAAAATAAGTAAATAAATGAAAGAAAAAAGAAAAATGTACCATCATTAAAAAAGGAACTAGCCGGGCGGTGGTGGCGCACGCCTTTAATCCCAGCACTTGGGAGGCAGAGGCAGGCGGATCTTTGCGAGTTCGAGGCCAGCCTGGTCTACAAAGCGAGTCCAGGACAGCCAGAGCTGTTAAACAGAGAAACCCTGTCTCGAAAAACCAAACCCCCCCCCCAAAAAAAAACAAAAAAATAAAAAAGGAACTATTGGGCTGGAGAGATGGCTTACTGGTTAAAAGCACTGGCTGCTCTTCCAAAGGACCCAGGTTCAATTCCCAGCACCCACATGGCAGCTTACAACTGTCTGTAACTCCAGTTCCAAGGGGATCTGATACCCTTACACAGACATACATGCAGGCAAAACACCAGTGTATATAAAATAAGACATCAAAAAATGTTTAGCTGGGGACTGGAGAGATGGCTCAGCAATTAAGAGCACTGTATGCTCTTCCAGAGGTCCTGAGTTCAATTCCCAGCAACCACATGGTCGCTCAACCATCTACAATGTGATCTGATGCCCTCTTCTGGCTGCAGGTGTATATGCAGATAGAGCACTCATATACATAAAATAAATAAACAAATTAATTTAAAAAATGTTTAGCTGGCCGGGCGGTGGTGGCGCACGCCTTTAATCCTAGCACTTGGGAGGCAGAGGCAGGCGGATCTTTGTGAGTTCGAGGCCAGCCTGG
>CAJQZJ010000309.1:6270102-6329165 GCA_907164525.1 Lophiomys imhausi | reverse complement strand
CCAGGCTGGCCTCGAACTCACAAAGATCCGCCTGCCTCTGCCTCCCATTTGCTGGGATTAAAGGCGTGCGCCACCACCGCCCGGCTTCAATCTTTTATTTTGTTAGTGGTACTTATTTCTAAATACAAGTGTTTTTTGTTTTTTGAGACAAGATAGGCAAGCTGACCTCAAACTCACTATGTAGTGCAGACTGGTCTGAATTCCTGATTCTCTCTCGTCTCTGCCTCCCAAAGGCTGATATTACAGGTGCGTGCTGTCACACCCAACCCAGAAAGAAATTTAAACTTTTGTTCTAAAAATTATTAGCTTTATATTCTATGGTTTTTGAATCTATGATGGTGAAAAGTTTTAAATGAAAAAGGGATACAGTCATATTTGTATATTAAAAAATGACATTGCTATGTTCAAAATAGGTTGAGAGCAGGTAACTGGAACAAGAAAAAAAACTGAGCGGCCAATTAGAAAGCCAACAACAGCAGCTTGAACTGGGAGTAAGGGCAACATGGGGAGAGGATGAAAAGAAAACAGGAATGAATTGAGGTTTGGATAGATATGCATTGATGGATACATTAAGTTGCATTCCAGCCCTTTGGATTTGTTACCTGCAAACCTATAAAAAAATTACTTTTGGCCCTCATCAAAGAAGCTTCTCTTTATAGCAGATGGAAACCATCATTGGAAATCACTGCATACAATGCAGAGACCAATGGATTGTGGTGAGTCCATCCCCAAAGGATACATCTACATCACGGCTCCTGCATCTACAGCTCAGGGAGCATTGCTGAAGAGACAAAGGTTGAAAGAGCCAGAATACTGGGATGTCTGCTGTAGAAGAGTCTCTCCTAGAAATGGCTGCATAAAGAAGACCACTGAACAATGGCAGTATCAATAGACATGCTAACTAGGAAGGGGGGAAATCTCATGGGGTCCCACCCCTAGACAAAGACCTACAGGCAACTGAACAGAGAGGGAAAATTAGCCTCTCCCAGGAGTGAGCCCCCTAATTGGATATCCAGTGCAACTCCAAAGGAGTTAGCCCAGAAACCATATCCACAGAAACAAAAAAGGACTCAGCAGATTGTATTTATACTTATGCATACATATACATATAGAAATATTACAAGCCGGGCGGTGGTGGCGCACGCCTTTAATCCCAGCACTTGGGAGGCAGAGGCAGGTGGATCTTTGTGAGTTCGAGGCCAGCCTGGTCTACAAAGCGAGCCCAGGACAGCCAGAGATATTCAGAGAAACTCTGTCTCGAAAAACCAAAAAAAAAAAAAAGAAATATTACAATGATAATCAATGATAATAGAAAACAAGGCTATTAATGTGAGAGTGGAGGGAACATGGAAGGAGATCAAGGGAAGAGACTTGGGAGGGGCTAGAGGGATAAAAGGGAAGGAGTAAAGTGATTTTATATTTTAATTAAAAATGTATAATATTACTTTTGTTTAAGTTAGCTGGAATTGGTTTCTTCTGCTCTTAAGCAAAGCGCCTTAACCATATACACTCAACAACAATTTAATGTATAAATCAATGTCTTCTCTTCATGCGGGTCTTAGCAGATTTTCAAAAAATTTGAGGAAGAAAATTCAGAATGTATAGAATTTTAATTTAAACCTATAATCCAAGTCAATTTATAATACATTTTTTGGAGTTGGTGAGATGGCTCAGAAGGTAAAGGTCTGAGTTTGAGCCCCAGAACACACATGGTAGAAGGAGAGAATCAACTCCAGCAAATTTAACCTCTACATGCACACTGTTTGTGGCATGCCTGCCCCCCCCACAAATAAGAAATACATGAAAAATAAAAAACCAACCAAACAACGCCCCCCATAAAAACAAACAAACAAAAACCAGGAGCCAAAATTGGTTGTTTGGCTTCTCTGAGGTCCTTGGAATTTTTAAGGCAGTAAGTTTCTGGGTGGGGGTAGGTGGCTGGAGAGGGTGCCACTCACACTGATTGTTACTCACATAGAAATGTCTCTTTTTCCAAGGTGTCCAAGGTGAAATTATCTCTTTCTCCAAAAGAGCCATTCAACATGGACTGAGGGCTATTCCTCCAAACATGCTGATGAGTAGCAGAATTTGGTAGATTGCTTTTCTGAGCTAAGAATAAGTGATTTAGTTCAAGTTGCTTGTTGGTTGGCTCACTATCTCTAGTGCTGAGGTTAATATTAAAATTCTAACCACTCTGCTGGGCATGGTGGCGCATGCCTTTAATCCCAGCATTTGGGAGGCAGAGGCAGGCAGATCTCTGTGAGTTCAAGGCCAACCTGGTCTATAAACTTTTGTGAGTCCAGAACAGTCAAGGATACACAGAGAAACCCTGTCTCGAAAAACCTAAAAAAAAAAAAAATTTCCAACCACTACTATTTTTTTTTTAGAAGATTTATGTATTATGTATGCAGTGTTCTGTTTGCATGTCTGCCTGCAGGCCAGAAGAGGGCACCAGATTCCATTATAGATGTGAGCCACCATGTGGTTGCTGGGAATTGAATTCAGGACCTGTGGAAAAGCAGCCAGACTCAAGAAAAGGTAAAACACTTTTGGAGAACAAGGTGAAAGAAAACAACTCTCCAGATATCAAGACTATAAAAATTGGCACAGTGGTACAAGAGGCTAAGAAAAGATAGTGAGTTCCTTACCAGCCCGGGCTACACAGTAAGAATCATCTGAAATAGAAACTATTTTAATGTTAATCAGTAAGTCAGAGATGGTAGTTATTGAAGCAGTAGAAAACAAGTCAATAAACTAAAGAGCCTAGAAGAGATATTTGTGCTTTTGCATATATAGTGAGCCTGTCCTTTGACAGAGGTGACACAGTTCAATGGGGATAGGAAGTACTTTTCAACTAATCAACAAGAAAAGTTATTTGGGTCTTATCCAAACAGCTATTTCAGTTAATGCAACAATTCAACGGGGTGATGCTGGGAAAGAGTGAAGTTTTTTACCTTTAAAGTATCCATAATACTGGAGGTGATGGTGCATAAAATCCTCATAGGGATCAGGAAGAGTCTGTGAAAGAAAAGGCATTCTCAAGCAGACCATTTCGCTCAAGAGACCACTGAGTCCTTAACAAAAAGTGACAAACATGCTGGATAGGATACGGTAAGAAAACAAGTGAAATCCATGCAAACACTGAATTATTCTATCTTGGGAGTCACAGTCGTCCACAGGTCTGGTGGTGACCGCTAGTAATCCCGGCACCAGGCAACCAGAGGTGGGAGGAGTGTAGCCCGTCCAAGGCGACAGAGTGAGCTCCAGGCCAACCAACCTGGACTACAGAGAGAGGTCGCATTACCTATGGTTCCCCCCAAAAAGCCAACTGCAAAACAGACCTCCCGCTGGGCCAGCAGGACGCCCCAGTGAACCTTGTGACCTAAGACTGGTTTTCTGTCAAGTTACTGGAAAGGGAGAGAGCACCGACCTCCTGCTTCAGCTCTGTCTCCAACGCCGGAAACATGTCTCCGCCACATAGTCTGAGGGAGGCCAAGTCAGTAGCGCCGCACGCGGCTGCAATCTCGGCCTAATCTCCAAAGAGGTAGCCGGTCACCCAGAAGCCACAAACCACCGCGGGAGAAGCAAGAGGAAACCGCACCAACCAACCACTACCAGAGAGCACCGAATCTCTCGGTCCGGCCCTTTCACGCCCACCCTGCCACTTGACTTCAGGGTCTTAGGAAAGGGTGGATGGCGGTTCCCAGCACGCACCTAAGGAGCCGGGGCGCACTGCGTGTCCCCACGCTTCGTCCTCTAGACTTACCGGGACCCTCCCTGGCCCCATGCTCAGCTTAGGTTGAGAAGATATGCCTGACACCAGGAAGCCGCAGAAAAGGGAAAGGAACCCAGTTGGGGCCACGCGCCGAGTCGCCTCTGAGCAGTTGAAAAGGAAAGGTCAGGAGGCGAAAGCGAGGGCCGCGGAAACGTTCAGTTCTGAGCGAGCGCCCTGCCGCGGAGGTGTAGACCGAGTGTTGAGCCCAAGGAAGGGCGAAGCACAAGTTTCTACCAGATTTTGCATGGCGACGCCGGGCTGCCTAGCTCCCCCTACCTACCTCCTAGCTGGTCCCCAGGCCGGGTGGGTGCGGCAGGAGCGCCCATCACTCCGCCACTCCCGCTCTTTCCCCTGAGTCCTGCCAACCCAACCTCCTCAGCACCCTGCCCTCCTTGAACCCCTGCCCTCCACGACTTCCTGATCTTCTGGCCCTCCTCACCCCGACCCTCCTCACCCACTTACCGCCTGGGATCCCCTGCTCCCTCCTGCCAGCCTGGGCTTCTTCGCAAGCTCCAGTCACTGCTGGAGCCTTCTGCGCGGACGCCCGGAGCCTAGCAACCGGGAGCCCGAGGCGGAAGGAGAGTAGCACCCCGCCCTCACCCGTAGGCTGCGAGCCCTGGGATGTCAGGCAACTTGCGTTTCCCACACCCAACGACTTATTTATTCATCTCACACTTTACAGACTCAGTCTGGGAACTGAAGAGTACAGTGCCGGGAGCCTTCGGTCTATTTTCTAGCTTCTGTAGTTTTAGATAATTTACTTTGTTCAAGGGGACTGAAGTTTTCTTTCCTTCCGGGAACTGGGAGTGGGGGAAGAGATGGAGCTGTAGCAAGCAACTAAGCAAGTTTCATTACAAAAAAAAAAAAAAAAAAAAAAAAAGCAGATACGCTGGGAAAAGCAAGAGGACAGTCCTAGAGAGAAGGAATCAGGCTCATTTTAGTTTACTTTATCTCTTCCCCTTGACAAATTTAAAATACCCTCCTTCCCCCTTTTTTCTTGATTTGGTTTAAAGTTATTCCTTAAAAACAAAACAAAACAAAACAAAAAAAAAACAAAAATAACTCTCCCTGTGTGTGCATGCATGCATGGAGGCGAGAAGACTGCGGATCCCCAGGGACCTAGTTACCTGAAGTTGTGAGCTGTCTGAAGTGGGAAGTGGGTGCTGGGAAAGGATCTGCTAGCTCTCTAAAAGAGCAGCAAGTGCTTTCTAACTCCTGAGCCATCTGTCCAGTCACCTACCTATTAGAGTCCAGAACTCGCTCAAGAAATCACCCCAGACTCAAACAGTATGCAACCAGCAGCGAGTGTTTATTAATCCAGCATGCAGGGATCACCACTTAGGTAAAATGGTGACCCAGGACCAAGGCACACAGGCCTTTTCAAAGTATTTAGGGGAATCCAGGAAAGGGTAGGTAATTTTTAATACAATTGGAGCAAACTAAAAACAGGTGCATGAAAAAGTGCAGGGAATCTTTAGCCAGCATTCATAAGTTTATCATAAGAACAGAGGGGATTCATCCAGCAGTCTGAAACCTTGAACTTCAAACCAGGCAACCTGATCTTTTCTCAGGCCAGACGGCCAGGCTGCCTTTGCTTGGCCGTCTATTGTCTGTGACTTCCTACCAATTCCCTGGAGTTAAGCCTTTTGGGGGACCCAGAGTCCTTCAGGAGATCTTTAATTAGGGGTACCTGAACTTGTATCCTTTCATCCCCTTTATTTTTCATATTACTGTGTTTGCTTGTGCAGGATTATTAGTGTGGGCACATGTGTAGGTCAAAGAACAACTTTGTGGAGCCAGTTTCCTTCCACCTTTGCTTGAGTTTCCAGGGACTAATTTGGGTGTTAGGCTTGGCAGGCAAACACAAACCTTTCAGGCTTTCTAACCAGCCTTTACTTTTAAAATTTATTTTGCTTTTTGAGTTGGGGAGTGGTGGCAAGCACCTTTAATCCCAGCACTTTGGAGGCAGAGGCAGGCAGATCTCTGAGTTCGAGGCCAGTCTGGTCTACAGGGTTGTAGGACAGCCAAGGCTGCACAGAGAAACCCTATCTCAAAAAAAAAAAAAAAAAAAAAAAGTTTTTAATGTGCTTGTATGTGCCTGCTGAGGTCAGAGGTCCCCCAGAGCTTGAGTCACTGGCAGTTTTGAGTTCCTGATGTGGATACTGGAAACCAAACTTGGGTAATTTGGAAGATGTGCTATTTTAAGAGCAGAATCTCCTCAGGCTGGAAAGATGGTTCGCTCAGCCATGTAACAAGAGACGTTTATTACTTTTGTACTATATTATACTTTAATTTACTATATTTAATTCTATTTCCTTTCCACCCCTTGTTCCTTCCAACCCCCCAACACTATACAAGAAAGGTTAGAGGGAAGAAGGGAGTTCTTATATTTTTGGTTGTGAGTCTAGCCTTTAACGGCTGAGCCATCTCTCCAGCTACTTCCTGTTGATTAGGGTCATTGGGGACAATGCCAGTCTATTATTGTATTGGTCCAGGAAACAGCAGCAGTTTGGGGAAGCACCAGCAGCTGGGAGAGCAGCAACCTTCCCTCTTTGTAGCCCTTTCTCCTCTTTGTAGGGTCCCTTTTCTCCTCAGGGCTCTGGCTTTTTATTCCACTCTCAAATCCTCAGAGTTAAACTTGCTCAGCTGGCTAAGCCATGCCCCTGTTAGCTCGTGAGACAGTTAATACTTTACACCTGTGTCTCAAGCAGTCTCACACCTGGGATTAAACAAAAAATATTCTCATAATTGGTTATTTTAATAAACTCATACCACACAGCCATTAAGAACACTGGCTGCTCTTCCTGAGTTTAATTCCTAGCATCCACATGATGACTCACACCTGTAGTTCTATGGGATCCCTCTCCCGGTGTGCAGATGTACATGCAGACAAAACATCCATATACATAAGTCTTTAACAAAAATTTCTGAGTAGCCAGGTGTGGTGACCCATGCCCTTAATCCCAGCATTTGGGAGGCAGATGCAGGAGGAGCTTTGCCTTTTTCGAGGCCAGACAGGTCTACAAAATGAGACCAGGACAGCCAGGGCTACCCAGAGAACCCTGTCTTGAAAAACCAGGAAAAAACCAAAACAACCCCCCACCAAAAAAAAAAAAAAAAAAAAAAACGGGCATCTCAACATTAGTTAGTGCGTGATAAAATCTAATACATTGTAACACATGTAAAAAAATTTAATTGTATAGGAATACACTAGAATAAAATCCAAACTATTCTTTGGTTAACTATTGTGATAATAATCTTAAGTATCTATTACTTTCCATAATCTGCTTTGTATTATGTTAAAAAAAGCTATAAAGCAACCCCCCCCCAAGTTAACGTATTTTTCCAGGACTAAGGTCAAGTATCAGGTACTATTATTAACAGGATACAAGCGTCAGAAACTGAGGTCACACATGGCACCATCTTGTCTAGAGTGGGCTTTTTTTTGTTGTTGTTTCTAAACCCCGTCTTGCTATATCCCCAAGATGAAACTTTTTCCTGATGTTCAAATCAGTGTGTGCTCTGTATTATGTCTGATTAGAAAAATTAAGAATGGACATACAGTAAGTCTTGGTTATATAACTGTGGGGTAAATGCTTAGAAGAGCAAAAGGATAACCAATCAGAAGTATAAAAAGAGCTTTATTTTAGTGCATATATACATATGTACAATGTCAGAAACTGGAGAAATACAAACAGCTTTAAGACACAATTTGCCTTTTCTTCAGTTTAAAGTGACTTTTCCTGATTGTGATACAACAGAAAGTACACAACAGTGAACCACTTCTTAAATACTGGAATCTTATGGAGAATATCCACACATAGAAGGTGAATTTTTGAAGACAATGAAGACAAACACACAAAGTGGCTTATTATACTTACTGCCACATACTTAGGGGGAATTTCTCAAAATCAAGGATCTGAACTCCCACTGCTGCTGCTCCTGCCTGTGTTGTGTGTAAATTGCCACTAAGTGTAAAATGAGTGTTCTAAGGTTTCTGAGAAAGAACTACTCTAAGTGTGGCCATCAGCACAGATCTCAACACTTTAGGGCAGCAGGCTTGAGGAGGAGGTCAGAAAGAGATCCTGATGGTCAAGCAAGGTAGGGTTCAGAGCTGCCTTCTTAATTGCACTTGTTCTGGAGTAGAAGGTAGGGAGGGTGGAACAACTAGGAACTAAACAAGCCTCTACTGGGCAGGAAAGCCCTTCACGTTTGCCAGCAAGTCCTGTATAGACTTCATGCCCCATGACTCACAGGTCTGACTCATCTCTAACATGCTAAGTTTGCCAGTGTGAGAATAAAGAAAGCCAGGTCAAAGCAATTCCAATCACCTTATCTTCAGCAAACAGAAAAACTACATTTCATAAATGGACAACATCGTATGCACATTTTCTTGCCCAGGAAATGTTATGTTCTTCCTCATAACATTTAAAGTTCATTTGACAACAGTTTAAAACTGGTTGAGACTGAACATAAAATTTAAAAAAAATTTATTTTAAAACTATGTGTTGGGAGCCATTTTCCTTCTCTTCAGTCTTGCTCGCCAATCCTCAGGAAGGGCTTCAAAATTAGCATTTCTTTCTGCCATGCCACTGTGAAAACAATATGCATGTCATTACTTCACAGGAAAGAAAGAGAACCATACCTTTTTTTAAAGAAATAACTCTAACTGAAACTGAAAATTGGATCTCATGTCCACCCAGGGAAATGTTTCAAGTTTCTCAGCCAAGCAGCCATGTAGTCTTCATGAAAGAGTATAGTTTCCTTCCTTCCCTTTCTCTCTTTTTCTTAAAGGTTTTTTTTTTTAAATTTTATTTATTTTTATTGTATGTACATTGGTGTTGCATGTATGTCTGTGTGAGGATGTCAGATCCCTGGAACAGGAGTTACAGACAGCTGTGAACTGCCATGTGGGTGCTGGGATTTGAACCCCGGTCCTTTGGAAGAACAGCCAGTGCTCTTAACCGCTGAGCCATCTCTCCAGCCCCATTTCTTAAAGGTTTTTCGAGACAGGGTTTCTCTGTATAACAGCTCTGGCTGTCCTGGATTCTCTTTGTAGACCAGGATGGCCTTGAACTCACAGAGATCCACCTGCCTCTGCCTCCCGAGTGCTGGGATTTAAAGGTGTGCGCCAGCACACCTGGCCTGAAAGAGTGTAGTTTTAAGACTGGAACTACCCTGAGACAGCAGCACAGGCCTCCCCACGTCTGTAATGGCACTCCCCTCACCTGACCAGCTGCTGCTGCTTCCACTCCTCGATTCGCTTCTGTGCGCTCGATTCTCGGTCCTCCTCACTGGAACTTGAATTATCTTCTTCATCTAACTCCCGCTGGATACTCTGCCATTTCTTTACCAAAGATGGCATTTTGGTTTTACTTTTCTTTGCCTAAAACAAAGTTATAGACAAGAGGAATGCAATACAAGAACAAGGAAAATAGATCCTTTACACTGGAGATCAAGATCTTCCCTGAAACCAAGGAATAAATGTGATACGGGATTTACCTAGAAGCTCCGACTCAGAAGTCTCATGGAAGTGGCAGAAAGAATGTTAAGTGTTGTGTGTGCAGGTGGTTTAGAACGCTGACTTCTGCTATGGCATGGCCGTTGCTGTCGAGCTCAGCATCAGCTGCACGGCCTACACAATATTGGGCCAATCAATGACTCCCTGTCAAGGAGAGGGCAGGAGCTCATGGGCATACCTGAGGATTTATATAGTTAATGGTTGATACAGGAGGGAGAGGCACTGGTAAAGTGCTCATGTCCCTGTAAACTATAAAATTCATTGGGTAGTAATAATACTACCAACAAAGCTGGGCGTGGTGGCGCACACCTTTAATCCCAGTACTCAAGAGGCAGAAGCAGATGGATCTCTGAGTTTGAGGCTAACCCAAGTTAGAGTGAGATCTAAGATAGCCAGGGTTATGCAAAGAAACCGTGTGTTGAAAACAAAAAAGACAAAGTAGAATACAGGCTTGGGATGTGGAGGGGATGACACGCAGCACCACTGGTGGCAAACAAAAAGAATGTAGACAAGTTGGGAGGAGAAAGGAGGTCAGTAGGAGCAGGGGAAAAAAAAAACCCAAAACAAAAAGGTAATGAGTATGTGTGAATATACTCAAAATACATTATGTATTAATATACGTCTAAACATTTCATAGTAGGGGGCTGAAGAAATGGTTCAATGGTTAAGAGCATTTGCTGTTCTTTGTAGTACTCAGAGCAGGGCACACAACCACCTGTAACTCCAGATCCAGGGACTCTAATGCTCTGTGGCCTCTGCAAGTACCTGTGTGTACACGGGAACATGTACATCTACATAAATAGAAGGAGCTAGATAAATTATTTTTAAAGAAGTGCTTAAAAATGATTAACTGGGAAGGTGGATGGAGGCACAACTCAGCAGTTAGCAGTTGCACTTCTACAGGATCTAGGTTTCATTCCTAACATGACTTGTACCCTCAATTCTGGGGATCTGCTGCCCTCATCTGAGCTCCATGGGCACCAGGCACACAGGCATAGAAGACATACAAGCAGACAAAACACTCACACATATAATTTTTTATTTTATTTTTTTAAAGACAGGGCCTTACTATGCAGCTCTGGCTGTCCTGGAACTCAAAGAGATCCACCTATCTGCCTTCCAAGTATTGGGATTAAAGGTGTGCACCACTTCTGCCCAGAAACTGATTATTTCTTTACAAATAAAATGGTTAATTTCGCTACATATCATCATCCTGAATTTTTTTAAGGTTTATTTATTTATTTACTATGTACACAGTACTCTGCCTGCATGTATGCCTGTACTCCAGAAGAGGGCACTAGATCCCACTATAGATGGCTGTGAGTCACCATGTGGTTGCTGGGAATTGAACTCAGGACCTTTGGAAGGACAGCCAGTGCTCTTAACCTCTGAGCCATCTCTCCAGCACCTGATTTTTTTTTTTTAATTAAAAAAAACTGAAGAATCACCTTATCTTTCTTTCCTTTTTTTGTCTTCTCTGGTGGTGGCACTTTGGGAGCTGGTGGCGGCGGCGGCGGTGGTGTAGGTGTGGGTGGAGGCGGCGGAGGTGGTGGCGGCTCTACAATGGCAGGTGCTGCCACAGTTCCTCGAGCCTGAGCTGGCTGCAGTGATGGAGTGGTCACTCCAATTGGGACAGAACATTCAGCGTAACTCATAATTGCAGGTGCTGCTGCAAGTCCAAGGTAATTTGACGGCAGGCTTATCCCTCTGGCCTGATGACCCATTCCTGCTGCTGCATGGCTAACTGATACTGTTTGGTGTGCCATCCCGACAGCTTGGTGTGGAATTCCCATTGCTTGGTGTCCTAACACAGGAAACATAAAATGATACCATAAAAAGAACACTGTAATAAGACAGAAGGAAAAGGAAACTATGATTTAAATCACAAAATAACTTCAATATATTTTTTTCCTCTAAAAATATGACTTTAAAAAAAACAAAAACAAGACAGGGTTTCTCTGTGTTAACAGTCCTGGCTATCCTGAAACTCACCCAGTAGACCAGGGTGGCCTTGAACTCACAGAAATCCACCTGCCTCTGCCTCCCTAGTGCTGGGATTAAAGGTGTGTGCTACTATGCCCGGCGGCATATTTGCTAGCAGCAAAATATTAAATTTTGTAGCTGGGCGTGGTGGCACATATCTTTCATCTCAGCTCTTGGGAGGCAGAGGCAGGCGGATCTCTGAGTTGGAGGCCAGCCTGGTCTACAAAGTGAGTCTAGGACAGCCAGGGCTGTTACACAGTGAGATCCTGTCTCACCCCCCCCACACCCCAAAAGGAAAATCTTGTAAAGATAAGGATATGTGTCAAATGTTTAAGGGTAGTTTTTAGTAACTAGGAGAAATAAATATAAATGGCATTTTCAATAAAAAAAACTAACTTTTATGCCTGGAGTGGTGGCACACGCCTTTAATCCCAGCACTCAGGAGGCAGAGCCAGGCAGATCTCTGTGAGTTCAAAGCCAGCCTGGTCTACAAAGTGAGTCCAGAACAGTCACAAAAACACAGAGAAACCCTGTCTGGAAAAACCTTAAAAAAAATTATATGCTTACCTGCACTTATAGCTGACTGGCTGTAGAGAACTGGAGAACTACCAATAGTAGCTGATTTCTGAACCACTGCAGTACTAATTTCTGCAGCCTTCCTCTTAACAGCTTTAGTGGATGGAGGGCTAGAGGCAGTGGCATCAATGGAACTCTGAAACAAATATTCTGGTCAGCAATCACAAGCCCTACAGCCCATACTCGTCTAAGAAAAAGCATTGTCAATCATGCTCCAGTGCCCATCACCACCCAGAATGCCAAGGACATCATTACCTGACTAGTTACAACTGTGGTCTGAGAAGGTTTCAAAGGAGTATCCTCCTCTGTTCCTGGAGCAGGAGGCTCCTCACTTCCCTCATCCTCCATTTCTACCTCCTGAATCTCACCATCTTCTAGAGGAGGAGGTGGAGGAGGAGGTGGAGGTGGAGGAGGCGGAGATTCTGGGGGTGGAGGTGGGGGTGGTGGCATTTCCAGAGGTAACGGAGGTTGAAGCACAGGTACATTTGACTGGAGGAGGGTCCAGAATGGAGTAAGTGGCATGAGTGATGAAGAAACTTGACCAGAAAATGATTCTTTACAAAGAGAACCTGGAAAACAGACAGTAGTCAGGGAAGGAAAAAAAAAAAAAAAAAATCAAGAAATATTTCATAGCTACAATTCATTTGAATGTTCATTTGACCAACAGAATAGAGAGAACTGTTTTTAGCTATATTATACTAGCTGTATTCTTTAGGTACATATTTATAGATAAATAAATGAGAAATTCAGTCATCCAAATCTGTAATTTGGAAATTGATCTTATTTTAAGTGTGTGTTTAGGTATGTTACTGTGTATACAGGTGCCCTTGAAGATAAGAGGTTATATTACATCATTGGATCCCACCGGGAGTGGTAGTGTACGCCTTTAATCCTAGCACTCTGGAGGCAGAGGCAGGCAGATCTCTATGAGTTCAAAGCCAGCCTGGTCTACAAAGTGAGTCCAGGACAAAAACCAAAAATCATTGGATCATTGGGGCTGGAGTTATCAGGCATGAGTTGCCCAAAGTGGGTGCTGAGAACCAAACTCAGGTTCTCTGCCAAAGCAGTGTGTGCTCTTAACAGGTTCAGCCCCTATAATTTCTTTTTTAAACATTTAAACATGAGAAAGCAGCAATTCTTTGGGGTCTTTTTTTGTTTCAAAAGTGAAAGATATATATCTGTATCACTGATTCCATTATTACTTTTACTTTTCAGCTATAAGTGGGAATGCCACAATGAAAATCCATTTAAAATAACAAAAATTCTACCTATTTTGATTAACCTGGATTACTAGTTTTAAAAACTCATTTGAAAGCTGTAGTGACTATAAACTCTAACTCTTCTATATATGTGTATATTACATTTGCTTAATCATTCCAACAGAAAGAGAAGGTAGTTTTTACTTCTGTGATGAGTGAAGGGAAATTTAGGACAAAATGTCAAAGTAAACGCTAACTGAGATTTTCAAGAAAGGTGTTCAGAGACGCCGAGGATTTGAAACTGCTGCTGCTTTAGCCTGAATTACATGAGAAGCTATGTTAAATTGTCTCAAATTTCACAGACACTATCACTGAGCACTGCAGTTGTACTACTGGGCAGTTTTTTAAAGATTAGAGAAAACAGGAGGATATACTTACTTGTCTCCTTCCCCATCCCTCTTAATCGTCAACAAGGGTGTTTCACAATATATGGGACTATTAGAAATATATCCCAGGAAATGTTGAGGGGGTTTTTCTCCCTAAAAATCATAGAATTTAGGAGTAGAAGAAACATGAGAGATAATCTAGTTCAACCTCCTCATTTTAGAGGTAATGAACCCAGGGGAACTGGCTGACCGTGGCCTGATAGAGCCATCAGGCAGGCCCGAGGCTAAGGGGTCAGCTCTGACTCTGAGCCTCGGGCGCCCTATTTAACTGAGACTCCATGGTGAAACGGGAGTTTAAGACCTTTAGAGATCTAATATCTCACTTCTGAGAGAGGAAATACCCAGATGCAACCATTTGTATAAAGGCTCCATTATGGGAAGGCTCTAGGTCAGGGAGAAGGCCATACTTGACACCCGATGAGGTAAAGCCCAAACAGCCAACAGCACCTGGCTTTTAAAGCAGCTTTGCTAATGGAGCAGACAGGCAATAAATTGTATAAAAAGTACTAAGACAACTCACACTATTTTTATAATTACTGAGACATTCCTTATTGCTAAAGGACACTAAAAAAAGATTTACTAGAAAACATAATATAGTTTTCAGCTGAAAGAACTTACATGACTCATTAACCTTTTCTCTTATATTGGCATCAAGTAACATGAATTTTGTTATATACCAACTTTCAGACAAAAACATTTCAGAAAAGACTAGTTAAAGAGTATGTATATAGCTAGAAATCCTGTATAATAAAACAGTATAAAAATTTCATCAAAACACTAGGCAATAATAAAATAGAGCAACACTAAAGATTACTAAATTAAGAACCAAACTTTCTTCTACTACATTGGCTATACTACATGGTGACTGAACTGTGTCAGAACTGATGACACTGGCAGTTTTTTGTCTTCAAGTATCATGTCTTTATGACAGTGATATGCCGCTAATCAAATAAATGCAAGGGACCACAGCAGGCCAGGGTTAGTAAAGTGGTCCCTGATCCAGCAAAAGCGACCACTCATCTAAACCTTGTGTAAGTGTTATGATGGGAGGGTTGGGGATGTTGCTCAGGTGGTAGTATAGCATAAAGCCCCACGTTCCACCCTATTGCATAAACCAGGCATGGTAACATAACCCTGTGACTTTAAAGTCATCCTTAGCTACAGAGCAAGTTTCAGGCCAGCCTGGGATCCATTAGATCCTGTTTACAAACAAATAAACAACCAAAGACAAAACAAACCTAACAGACACACACGGCTTGACAAATTTAGCAACAAGTAAATATTCAAATCCTTCAATCCCAAGCTCCTAAATTTACTCAAACTTAAAAGTTGTGTCTCAAGCACTGATAATTTTTGGGTTTTTGTTTTGTTTTTTCAAGACAGACGGTTTCTCTATATTGCCCTGGCCGTCCTGGAACACAGTCTGTAGACCAGGTTGTCTTGGAATTCAGAGACCCTCTTGCTTCTGCCTCTCAAGTGCTGGGATTAAAGGGGTATACCACCACCAACAACAACCATAATTCTTTCTTTAGCTTAAGCACAGAAAAGTTAAAGCTACTTTAGCTGGCTTGGTGGCACAAGTCAATAATTGTAACACTTGGGAAGCTGAGTCTGAGCTACCCTGGAACACATAGTGAGACCCTGTCTCAAAAAGCCAAAAGCAATGGATCTGCAGAGAAGGCTCAATGGTTAAGATGGCTTGCTGTTCTATTCTAAGGATCAGGGTTCAGATGCCAGTACCTTATCAGGTGGCTCTCAAATGCTTGTAACTATGGTTCAAAGAGATCCAAGCCACCTTCCGGCCTCCATAGGCATATACATATAAATAATAAAAATAAATCTTTTTTTTTTAATGTTAAAATGAAAAACCCTAAACAGAAAATCTAATTTAAGCATCACAGATGTCTATTACAATAATGCATCTGTTTGATTATAAATTTAATCCAGTTACTATTTTTCATATTTACATGAACACTGAATTCTGAAATCCAATAGGTTGCTTAAGGTAATTATCAACAGCTTTTTTTTTTGTTTTTTAAGACAGGGTTTAGCCGGGCGGTGGTGGCGCACGCCTTTAATCCCAGCACTTGGGAGGCAGAGGCAGGCGGATCTTTGCGAGTTCGAGGCCAGCCTGGTCTACAAAGCGAGTCCAGGACAGCCAAGGATATACAGAGAAACCCTGTCTCGAAAAACCAAAAAAAAAAAAAAAAAAAAAAGACAGGGTTTCTCCAGGACACACTTTGTAGACCAGGCTGGCCTTGAACTCAAGAGAGATCTGCCTGCCTCTGTCTCCTGAATGCTGGGATTAAAGGTGTGTATCACCACCACTTGGCTTCTCCTAGGTATCTCAATGTACACTTTACCCACCATGTGAAATTCACCTCACCTTCGGAGACATGATGCTGACCATACACTGAACCAACGAGCAAGGATTTAACATGATGTAAACCTTAGAACTTATTTGACTCCCTATGGCACATTACCTTTTCTGGTTTGTTTTGAGTGGTGTTAAGGGCTAAACCTGGAAGCCTCTCCGTACTAAGCATACACCATTACTATGCTAATACCTCCACAATCCAACTTTTCTTTTTTTAAAAATTTAAATTACATTTTATGTATCTTGCGTGTGTGTTGTGTATTTATTATTGAAAAAGTTGGATCTCTCTCCAGCACATGGGTCCTAGGGGCTAAATTTAGGCCATCAGGTTTGGCAGCAAGCACTTCTACCCACTGAGCCATTTTGATGGCACTCTCATTTTTCTATTTATAAAAGATGGTTTTAGGGCCTGGTGTGTTGTGGTTCATATCCTTAATCCCAGCAATCGGGAAGCAGAGGCAGGCGGATCTTTGAGTTTGAGGCCAGCCTGGTCTACAAAGCAGGTTCCAGGACAGCCAGAGCTGTTTGTTACACAGAGAAACCCTGTCTCAAAAACAAAACAAATAAAAGATAGTTTTAAAGACAGGCATAGTGGTGGATGCCTTTAATGTGAGCATTTGGGAAACAGAGGCAGGAAGATCTCTGTAAGTTTGAGGTCAGCCTGGTCTACAGAGTCAGTCCAGGACAGCCAGGGATAAAACACACAGTGACACTGTCTCACAAAAACAAACAAGAAAAAAGGGACTTTTTTTTTTTTTTTTTTTGTTTTTCGCGACAGGGTTTCTCTGTATAACAGCTCTGGCTGTCCTGGACTCGCTTTATAGACCAGGCTGGCCTCGAACTCACAGAGATCCACCTGCCTCTGCCTCCCAAGTGCTGGGATTAAAGGCGTGCGCCACCACCGCCCAGCTAAAAGGGGCAGTTTTAATCATTGCTGTGCTAACAAAAATACAGGTCATATCATCTTTGTAACCTTAGGAACAATATTGGTTTTAAATTCCTCTGGTCCTGATCTAATATGTGGATTTTATTTACACTAAATGCATCAGTAATGTAAAAGTCAGTTTTATCAACTTCTGCTCTAAGAATGGCTTTCAGGAAAGCCGATTCATCATACAGCCAACAACTGTGTTTGCCATCAGCAGGATAAAAGAGCTTAATGCTTGACATTAAAATGTTTTAAAAAACCTCAACACTATTAATTGTACAGTATCCAACTAGAGGATATATAAAAATGAGACATCATAGTCAAGAACCCCAGTGTGGTGGTGTATACCTACAATCTCAGTATCTAAGAGGTGGAGGCAGGAGGATAAGGAGTTCAAAGTCATACTTTTCTTTTTTGTATATGGAGTCTGAGAACAGAGTCAGTCCAGGATAGCCAGGGATACACAGTGACACTGACTCACAAAAACAAACAAGAAAAAGGAGGAAAAAAGGGACAGTTTTAATCACTGCTGTGCTAACTGTCAAAAAAACCCAAAGACAGTGAAGTAGTCAGGAATGGAATCATCTACTCAGAACCAAAATCAAGCCTCAGTTCATTATTTACTAAACAAACAAAGTATAAGCCCCAACCTGTCATGAGAAGTATTTGTCATTCACTGCTACTAACAGCAGACTTCTGAAATGACACAAGAGTAAATCTCTTTCCTCTTTTTACTATAAACTGTGGATTTTAATTTCAGTCAATCTGATGGTATTATGTAGGGTACTTAACAATGTTAACAAAATCACCTGGGACATGATTGCACATTTGTTCCATGATTGACAGGAACAAAGTACTTTTTTTTTGGCACTGGAAATGGGGGGGGCAGGGGCACGGCAGCGGCGCTTGTGTTTTCACCAGGGTATCCTCAAATTCCCAAACTTCCTGCCTCAGTCTCTTAGGTGCTGATAAAATGATCTGTGATAACCATGCTGATTAAACCCTTTACTAATGGCCGGATCAAGAGTGGCTTGCATCGCTGCAAAGTGTCTTGGTGCTAAAGATCAGGGGTACAGCATTTAAAAAAAAAATGATTTTTTAAAAATATGTGTGTTTTGCTTGCATACATGTCTGTGTGAAGGTGTCAGATCCTTTAGAACTGGAATTATAGACAGTTGTGAGCTGTCATGTGGGTGTTAGAATTGAACCAGGGTCCTCTGGAAGAGCAGTTTGTGCTATTATTAACCAGGGGGCCATCTCTCCAGCCCTGGGGTACAGCATTTTTAAAGACAAAGCCATAATTTCGTCAGTGCTGGAGGAGATTACATTAGTGAGAGACTTAGAATAGCTTAGTAGGTGACATCTGCTTTCTTTGCAAGGCTCATGGCATCTTCCAGACATTGCGTAGTATTCATGAGCCATGGCTAAGGTCACGAACAGCCCAAGAAGAGTGTCGCCAAAGTAAATGTGGCTGTTGGATGTGGGAGACTGAGAAGTAGCCGGGCCGGCACAAAATCATGTTGGGACAGGGTGTCATTACCTCAGTCATTATATTGAAATAAGCCAGTACACATCACATCAAATATATAACCATAATCTTCTTGCCTTCAAATGTCACTATAACAAGCAGCTAACAGCTGGGCGTGGTGGTGCACGCCTTTAATACCAGCTCTCAGGAGGCAGAGGCAGGTGGATCTCTGTGAGTTCAAAGCCAGCCTGGTCTACAGAGTAAGATCCAGGACAGCCAGGGCTACACAGAGAAACTCTGTCTCAAAAAACCAAAACCCAAAAACGAAGCAGCTAACAGCCTTTTTTTTTTTTTTGAGACAGGATCTTGCCACAAGTCTCCTGGTAGCATCAGCCTATAACTGCAGGAGGCTAAGGCAGAAGGACCACATGTTCAAGTCCAAAACCTGGGTTACAAAATGGTATCTTGTCAAAAACAATCTGGAAATATAGCTAAGTAGGAATATGTGCAAATCCTCGGTTTAATTCCTAATACCACTAAATATACAGGGAAGAAGGAAAACAAAGAAGGAGAGAAAAAAAATAAGACTTGACAAAAAATTTATTTTCTTTTATAAACTGTCCAACTATGTGACTCTTCTGAATAGCTGATTAGATTTCAGGAAACACTAAGGAGCTATGAAAGCCCAATCATTTATTTAAATGGGGGGGGGGGGGAGAGATTACCCTGGAGAGATGGCTAAGAGCCCTGGATATTCTTAATGGATATGAGTCCTAGCACCCACATGGCACACAATCATCTGCAGATTCTGAGGAATCTGACATGCTCTTCAGGCCTTTGAGGTGCTGGGCACCAGGCACACATGAATTGCAAAGGCATACATACATGGTGCAAGCATGAAAACCTCAGTTCAATCCCTAGCAACCATGTTTTAAATAAAAACAAAAAATATGCAGCCCACTCAGCACTTTAACCACAGCACTGGAGGCAGAGGCAGATGGATCTCTGAGTTTTAGGACAGCCTGGTCTACATAGCAAGTATCAGACCACCGATGACTACACAGTGTTTTACAAAGCAGGGATAGGCACGTGCGGTGCTGCCTGCTTGGAGTCCCAGCAGTATTGAAGCAGAGAAGGTGAGCTACTGGGACAAGATAGCCAGTAAACTTAACCTCATCAAGGGGTTCCAGGTCTCAGTGAGAGAACCTTTCAAAAAATAATGTGCATGGCTTCAGAGGGATGAGATGTAAAGCTGGTTGCTCTGGTTTTGGCTTGTTCATGTACAAACAGAAAACAAAAAACAAAAACAAACGCCACAACACAATACAATTCCTCTAAGGGAATCTAATTAAATAGGAAGTTTTACCCATTTCTGATCATCTTATCTTAAAACATCACAATTTCCCCTGATTTCTAGAATAGATTATACTTTTATAGTCTTTTTTCCCTATCATTTTGATTTTTATCTGCAATACATACAAGACTATTGAAATTCAGAAAGGAGGCCAAAACATCCATAGACTAAGTTGTATAAAATGAAGAACAAGCCTTAATTTTACTACACAGATCTGGACAATCGAATACCTAGTCCTCTGTAAGACCACTCCTGCTTTTTTTTGGTATGTCTAAAAGCTTTTTCTGTGACATAACAGAAGTATGTTTATCTTTTATTTTTAAAATTTAATGTGGGTTACTTTTGATACATAAAATTTGTACATTATTAACAGAGTAAACAAAGTAATGTTCAGTACATGAAATCTATTTTTGTTTTTTGAGACAGTGTTTCTCTGTGTAGCCCTGGCTATCTTGGAACTTGCTCTGTAGACCAGGCTGGCCTTAAACTCACAGAGATCCACCTGCTTCTGACTCCCAAGTGCTGTGATTAAGGGCGTGTGCCACCATGCCTGGCTCAGTACTTGCAATCTTTTAGGATCAAAAGATAGTCTTTTTATTTTGATGGTAGACTTTGATACACATTACTTGGTTTTCCAACTACTTGTTGACTTAATTCCTTTCAGTGTAACTCATGCGTTTTCTCAGATTCTCAGTTTAAGTTGGACTTAATTAGCATGTTATTCCTATGCTATAAACTTGTCCTGTAAGAGGACTGACGTCCTTTTCTCTAACATTGTTCAACTAGAACACAATAAACTGGCTTACCTGTGGAATTCTCGGAGGGTTCTGTAGAGGCTGAGTCAGTGCAGGTTTTATCTTTCATGGTCGGCTTAGGAAGAACCTCATCTCTAACTTCCTGTGCTTGGCTTTCTTCCTCCTCCTCACCATCTGGGAATTCCCACTGAGACTCGCCCGACTGCTCATTTACATAGAAATATCGTCTATGATCCCTAAATTACAAGAAAGAAAACACATGTTTTAAAATTTGTTCTCCTACAAAGACACTTCCATTTGGTCCTGTCCCAGGACAGCAAGCAGTCTGCTCTCATAGGGACGAACCTCTTCTCATGGACTGTTATTCACAAAGGCAACAAAGAGCTTTGACAATTGAGGATGTAGAACCAGGATAATTCAAAGCTATTTGCACTGCCAGCAGCTCTGTGAATACAGCTCTTAGCCCTCTCCAACAGATGACTAAGAAATAGTTTCTTTTCTTTTTTTTTTGCCAATGCATAACCAGGCTCCAAGTTTCATTAATGAAGGGACTCAATCGCCTAGAACACTAATTTCCCTTCCAAAGAAGAGAACATCGAAGTGAAAGGTGACTCTTCCCCTCTTGGACCGTGGAATTCATTTCAAAATCTTGATATCAAACACAGTGAAAGCTAAAGAGAGGGAGAGGATCTGGGAGCTGAAAAATAAAAGAGCAAAGATTTCAAATAATGAAAAAAAAATCAAGAAAAGCCAAATATAAAAAGAAATGTTTTCATCTGACCTGCTGGCAGAGGATAGTAATCTTGCTCTTCATTCACATCTTCAGTCACGAAGTTTCCTTAACTTCACCGAGGTTAATCAGGAGTAGGTGCTTCCAGAGGTCCTGTAAAGCGCACAGAGCTCTCGCATGCGCTTAACCCCCAAGCCCGCCCTACTCCGTGAACACTCTGGAGAGTAAAAACCGGCTTTGTCCAATCTTGGGAAAAAATCCGTTACATGGAACACTTTTAAACATTGCTCTGTTTTCCAAGTGTGTGGCTGGCCAGACTGTGCTTGCAGTGCTGCCTACCCAGCACCGCTAACTGCAGCTGCTCTCAGTCTCCAGACAGGCTGTCATGGCGTCAGGTGGTGGTGATCACAAATCATGTCTGAGATGTCAAAGGTGAAAAGGGGAGAAGAGTGCGTACCTGTCCCAGTGGCAGGACCAGCCTTTAGGAGTGGCGTTTATTTCGTACTGTTTTAGTTGTTCTGCAGCATCTTGAAGTTTGCGTTTTAGGTAATTTCCATTAAGAGCCCCTTCCCGCCAATCTGCAATTCGAGTCTAGAATCAACAGAGAATTAAGACTTATGTTAGCGAGGCTGGAGAGATGGCTCAGCAGTTAAGAACACTAGCTGTTCTTCCAGAGAACCCAGGTTCAATTGCCAGCACCCACATGGCAGCTCACAACTGTAACTCCTGTTCCAGAAGATCCAACACCCTCACACATGCAGTCAAAACACCAATATATATAAATTTAAAAAAAAAAAAAAGACTTACGACAGGAAACAGAGCTAAAAGGGACTCGACTCCAAGATCACTAATACTCTAACAGAAGAGCAGAGCAAGGATGCAAAGAAATCTTATCTTACAAAAAGGTGGTATTTGCTTTGGTTAATAAAGTGTTAATATAACCCGGGCGTAGGGGCGTGCACCTTTAATCCCAGCACTCCACTCGGGAGGCAGAGGCAGGTGGATCTCTATGAGTCTGATACCAGCCTGATCTACAAAATGAGTCCAGGAGAGCCAGTACTGTTACACAGAGAAACTCTGTCTCGAAAAACAAAAAAACAAAAAAACAACAGAAAGTGTTACTACCTGGGGCTGATAGCTCAAATATGAAATCAGAGTTTAAATTGTAGAACACATTTGAAAAAATTTATTTAAAGCCAGTAGTGCTGGTACATGCCTTTAATCCCAGCAGAAGCCAGAGGATCTCTGTGAGTTCAAGGTCAGCCTCATCTACATAGTAAGCTCCAGGAAAACCAGAGACCTTGGGTCAACCCCTCACTCGAAAAATTCTATATGGTTATTGTTTAGGTGTGTGTGTCTTTTGTATGAGTATATGAGTGAAGGTTCAAGGACAACTCTTCAAGGTTAGTTCTCCCACCTTGTGGGTTCTGGGAATCTAATAAAGGTCATCTAGCGTTTACACTAGTGTTTATACCACTACAACATGTTCCCAGCTCATAAAACATTCTTCTTTTTTTTTTGTTCCTGTTTTTCTTTTATTTGTTGTTGTTGTTTTTCCAAGACAGGGTTTCTCTATGTATCCCTGGCTGTCCTAAAATCCACTCTGTAGATAAGGCTGGCCTCCAACTCAAGAGATCCACCTGCCTCTCCCTCCTGGGTGCTAGGATTGAAGGCATGTGCCACCAATGACGAGCAACAAAATACATCTGTCACACAGAATGCCATTCAAACACCATTTATGGGCTATGGAGATAGCTTGGTGATGAAGGTGCTTGCCACAAGTGTCAGGACAGGAGTTACCATCCCCAGATCCCACACATAGCCAGTCAAGCAGCACGGGTCACCTGTGATCATAACATCCAGAAGCGCAGGAGAAGAACACCCTGAGCAAGCTGGCCAAACAGACCAGCTGTATTGGCAAGCTCTGGACTCAATGAGACAGTGCCTCAATAAATAAGGTGAACTGCTGCAATGGAGAAAGATTCCTACTGTTCAGTCTGCATCTCCACTTGCAAGCATGTACAAATACACAAACACACATGTATGAACACCACATATACATTAAAAACAAAACAGAGGCTCGAGAACTGGATTGCCAGTTAACCCCAAGTTTGGTTCCCAGGATTCATGCCAGGTAGCTCACAATGTCTGTAGCCCCAGCTTCAAGGGATTTGGCATCTTCTTCTGGCCTCCTTAGGCAGCTGAACCCATAAGGCACACAAACACATGAATAAAAATAAAACTTTTAAAGCTGAGTGTGGTTGCCCAAGCCTTTAATCCCAGCACTTTGGATACAGAACAAGAAGAAACTCTTAAGTTTGAGGCAGTCTTGCTCTGTATAGTAGGCTCCAGTTCAGCATGGTTACAAGTAAATTAAAACAAATGAAACAACAACAAAAATGCCATTTATATCAAAACTAGCTGCATTACCTCAGTCTGTAAGAGCAGCATGTGAAAGTTGGAGATGGACTGTCTATTAATCCCTAAGAATTCAAATTTACTTGTCAGGGTATTTGCCAGTTCTCCAATCTGAAACTGTAATAAAGAGAAAAATTAAATCCAGAACTCTAGCATTCTTTCCTATACTATGTAAAATCTTCCATTTACTATTACAGAGAGTAGGAATTTATTGTCTGCATAAAATAACTGTAACTAGTTATCAGACTTCTAATTTATAATAAAACTCACATAGACAATGAATAAAATGTTTATATACTCACACTATTATAATGCTTTCAAACAACATAGATTTCAATAGCTGAACATTGATCCTAATCTTAAAAAAAAATCAAATTTATATAAAGAGAGTAACAAAATGGCTGTTGTCAGAGGGTGGAACAATCAATCAGGAAAACACTGGTCTAGGAGTAGAAACTTTTACCCATAACTGGGAATCTAATACACAGCACGGTGACCACAGTTAACAATACCATATTGTGTAGATGAAATTTGTTCAGAGACCAAAATAGTCTAACACTCCATACCAAAGAAATATCTGTTGGGTAACGATCTATTAGCATAATATCATTTTATATATATAGAAACAAAACTGTTGGGAGTATACTGTGAAGATGTGTGTCTGTTCTTCCTCACCTACCTAAGATATTTTCTGATTGGCTTTAGTAAAAATCTGACAGCCAATAGCCAAGGTAAGACTTCCTGGTAGGGAAAAAGGGAGGAAGAAGAGGAGGGTCTTTTTACCAGGGGACAGATATGACTATAGGCATGGAAGGCATAGATAGCCAAGAGGTGGGGAAGGGCTAGGTGGTTGGGTTAACTTAGGTAAGCTAGTTGAGAGTCTGCCCAGCTAAGGCATAAGCTTTAAAATATTTAAAAGTCTCGGTGTCTGTATTTTTATGGTTGGCAGGTCACTAGGGTCATACAACACAAAATACCTCATACATGGTAAAGGTGTCAATTATAACTAAAAATAGTTGAGGAGAAAATACCATAAATGATATTCCACTACTGCTCAAATTTTCATTTACTTATACTAACTACATGCTGAAGCCTTAAAATTATTCTCCCACTCCCTTCTACATGGTGCACAATACACTAATGATCAGACAAGCATCTTTAAAAATACCATGCTACAGTTTTCCACAACAAATCACATTTAAGGAGCCACACTGAACCACCTACAGGCTGAAAATTTTAGAAAAAAAAAATCTGTCTATACTCAAGATGAACAGATATTTTTGGTCATCTTCTCAATACAGCAGGACCCACGTATGGTAGTAAAAGCAAATAATCCTAGCATTCAAGTCATCAAGGCTTTGGAGGAGTGAGTTCCAAACCCACCATAGCTACCAAACAATATCGTCTCAAAAGAACCATTCAAACAATCGTATTGCAGCATTAGATATTATAAGCAGCCTAGAGTGATTTAATGTGTATGAGGAATATGCATTCATTTATATACAAATGTTGCCTTGCTTCACAAAGAAGACTCAAACAGTTCAGATTTAGGTGTATCTGATGGGGTCTTGGCTATAAATGCCCTATGGATACCAAGAAATTTCATGAGGTTATAAATGCAATTGGAGCTGGGCGGTGGTGGCGCACGCCTTTAATCCCAGCACTTGGGAGGCAGAGGCAGGCGGATCTCTGTGAGTTCAAGGCCAGCCTGGTCTACAAAGAGAGTCCAGGGCAGCCAGGGCAACACAGAGAAACCCTGTCTTGAAAACCAAAAAAAAAAAGCAATTGGAAACAAATTTGCCTTTGTTTAAAGACAAGTATTTCACATAGGAATTAATTTTTTTAGTCTCTTTAGTACTTGTAAATCAGAGAAGCCTATACTGGTAGATTCTTTCCAGCAAAGGCTTAATTTCAAAAAAATTAAATATTTATAATTTTCATATAATTTCTCAATTCCAGTCTTAGGTGGAATCTTTTAATAAACAAACTGAAGATCTTAGTTTGGACATAGTAAAGCTTATGATTTGCTAACAGCAGTTAATAACAGTTTACTGGCTGAACCTATAATTCTGCAACTTAGCAGTGTAAGGCAGGAGGGTATGGAGTTTCAGGTCAGCCTCAGATATAATGTAAGACCTGCCTTCCGCAGCATCCCCGAGTGAGGCCCCACAAGTACCCATACTTTCAGATCCTGCTCTTGTTCTCCTTTAGGTATCTGCACTTTTATCTTCTCGGAAGGTTCTTCCACTTCGGCCTCTTTGTCTGAAGTTTCATCGATTTTTTCAGAAATTTCAGTACCAATTGCTGCAAAAAAACCGAAAACAACCAAAAACCCCATGAAATTAAGCTAAAACTGAGAGCTCTAAAACATTTTATTCTCTTTGTAGGAGACACCTAAAAAATAGTATTAGTTTTCTTCTTGCCTGCTTTGTCAAAGTTCTAATAACTTGTCCACTCTAATAACAATCACCCCCCTAAAGGTATCCTTTCTGAAAAGATGATATGAAATCATTGTTCTACTACTGTATTTACCTTATAGCTTCTGCTACAACTTATAACAATAATATTTTAGAAATCTATCCTAGTGACAGGTACAAAATCAATTTTAAGCATATATAATTCTGCCTGGAAGGCTGTGTTGGGCACTTAAGCAAGATTAAGTGTTGAGTACTAAGTCTCCCAAGGCAGACTGCTGTGGTACTACTGGACAGAAAGCAGATGGGGTGAAGAAAGCCCAGAGCAGCCCAGTGATAACTGACAGGGAAATGGTGAAGACTCTACTGGACACCCTTGGGGCTGTCATAAAACCTGAATGAGGTCTATAGGTCCCTCAGCAACTTCCTCATTTAGTGTGAGTAATCCACTGAGCCTAAGAGCTGGGTGGGGCCACATCAACAACACTGAGGATCAAGAAAAATCTTCCTATCTTCAAGCTGAAGGAATATACAGTTACAAAACTAGCGACTTTGAAGTAAATTAGGAAGAGAGAGCCAGGCTGAAGTTCCCCCAACCCCTGGGAAAGCAGTTTTGTAGCAGCTTCCTTTCACAGATGGAATATTTGATAGCAATGTCATCAAGGAAAGAAAGCAAGGGCTACGACAGTTCAAATAAACTGTCACTGGTCATTCTCAGACACAGAATGAATACTGTCTTAACATGTTTTTATATGATTAAAGAGATAAAGCTACATCCCATCTAAAATAAAACATGCCTAAATTTAGTAAGAGGACAAGACCATTAATGATTCATCTGTACCAATTAAAAAGTTGTAACTAACTCAGCATGTTGCAGACACTGATATAATATGGCGTGGGTATACCAACACTCACATGCTCCTATTCATTTTGCTTTGTTCTGGCAGTTAACAAGAAGTTAATTTGATTTAGTTAAACCTTCCTTATTTCAGCTTCTAACCAGCTCTTCTACGCTGTGTACATATGTACACTACAGTCTCAGAAGCTGCCGTGCAGACCCTGTACTTTCCTAATTAAAGTTGCTTGACTTGGTATTATTTGCAGATTCTGTGTCATGCTTGCTTCTTGAATCTGACTAGAATATTTCTCCTCCTCCCTTTAACGTGTGATGTCAACACTTGGTCCTAATTTATGTGCAGGGTACTCCACCACTTGTTTCCAGTGCCGCACACACAAGATAACCTTTCTGTGCAGAACGCTGTCTTCCTTTTGGCCTGTAATTCTTTTCACATGGAAGAACAATGAAGAAAGTCTTTATATTCTGTATAAAAACAAATCAAATTTATACACTAAAATCATGTTTAAAAATTGTTTTCAGGGGGCTGGAGAGATGGCTCAGCGGTTAAGAGCACTGGCTGTTCTTCCAAAGGACCCAGGTTCAAATCCCAGCACCCACATGGCAGTTCACAGCTGTCTGTAACCGCCGGGCATGGTGGCGCACGCCTTTAATCCCAGCACTCGGAAGGCAGAAGCAGGTGAATCTCTGTGTGTTCAAGGCCAGCCTGGTCTACAAAGTGAGTCCAGGACAGCCAGGGCTTTTTATACAGAGAAACCCTGTCTCGGAAAAAAAAAAAACCAACAAACAAAAAATTGTTTTCAGGCCAGGTGTGGTGGCACACTCGTTTAATCCCAGCACTTGGGAGGCAGAAGCAGATGGATCTTTGTGCGGTGGAGGCCAGTCTGGTCTACAAAGTGAGTCCAGGATAGTCAGAGATACACAGAGAAATCAAATCCTGTCTTGAACCACCCCCTCCCAAAAAAAAAAAAAAAAAAACCCAAACAAAACAAAGCAAAAACCAAATCCAACCAACAATTTTTTTTTTTCCAAGACAGGGTTTCTCTGTGTAGCCCTGGCTCTCCTGGACTCACTTTGTAGACCAGGCTGGCCTCAAACTCACAGAGATCCGCCTGCCTCTGCCTCCCGAGCACTGGGATTAAAGGCGTGTACCACCACGCCCAGCTTGCCAGTCAACAATTTATCCACCCTACCTTTCTGACAGATTTTTGGATGCCTATAGGTTATTTTCTTTAAAAACAACAAACAAAGCCAGGTGTGGTAGCACACGTCTTTAATCCCAGCACTTGGGAGGCAGAGGCAGGCAGATTTCCATGAGTTCAAGGCCAGCCTGGTCTACGAAGTGAGTCCAGGACAGCCAGGGCTACACAGAGAAACCTTGCCTCGAAAAACAACAAACAAAAAGAGGGAAAAGCTATGCAAGAATATTATGTACATAAAAGACAAAATGCATAGCAGGAATAGGAAATTAAGAGAATTTTACTTCATGTTATTAGCTATTTCTTTACTTGCTTAAAAAAAAACAAAAAAAAAAACCAAAAACCAAAAACCAAAAAAAAAAAAAAGATAGGCTACAGTGTAGCCCTCCCTGGCTGATCTAGAACTCAATAGATTCTCCTGCGTGCCTGTCTTTTAAGTGCTTGGATTAAAGCCAGGTTCTTTTTGTTTGTTTGTTTTAAAGTTTTTGTTTTGTTTTGTTTTTTTAGAGACAGGGTTTCTCTGTGTAACAGCTCTGGCTGTCCTGGACTCCCTTTGTAGACAAGGCTGGTCAGGAACTCACAGAGATCCGGCTGCCTCTGCCTCCCAAGTAGTGGGATTAAACGAGTCAGAGCAATTTTACAGTAGGCACCAAAAAAGGAGCTAGAGAGATGGTTCAGTGGGTAAAGGAGCTTACTGTCCAAACCTGATGATCTGAGATCCATCGTTAGAACCTAAGTAAAAGCAGGAGAAAACTACCTCCTCAAATTTGTCCTCTGATCTACACATATGTACCATGGCACACATGCATCCACATACACATACAAATAATTAAAAAGAGACAGAAAGAAAAAAAACAAAGAAAAAGCTGGCACAATCTTATTTCCTGCTATTGACAAAAGTAGTAATCCTTACTTTATAACAAATACAGGACCCAACCGATGCCAACCTTTCAAACTCTAACATCTCTACCATAAGTAGAACCAAAAATAGGAGTGGAAGGAAGCTTCCTTTCTACAATATTCACCAAATAAAACAACTATCTCCCTGCTATTGTTGAAGAAGGAACAAAACACAGAAGGCTTACTATCCTGCATCATTCAACTTTATAGTTCCCTGTGCTCTGAAGATGTAGCTCAGTGGTAAGGGAACTCCCTTGCCTGTTTCAATTTCAGGCACAAGAGGGAAGGAGAAAGTTAGTTTCATGGGAAGCACAAATTACCAGTCTCTCCATTTTCGGGAGTCTCTCGTCCAGTTTTACTAGAACTTCGGCTGGTGGATTCTGGACTGGTAGCTCGAACAAACATCTTCCATTTTCCTCTTTTAGACATAAGCCTACGCATTCCGTCCTGAGATGCTGGCTGGCTGATGTCAGAACGTGGACTAGACCCTGACACACTACCATCTCCTTCTTCCAAAGCTCGTAACTCTGCCTACAAAGAATATGTTCATAAGGTTAACATGACATTAGCACTCATCCACAGTAAAAAGGATGATGGGCAGGGGTGTTCTTGGGAGGTAGAACTTCTGAGAAGCAGCAGCATTTTAACCAATTTCTTCACAGCTCAGCTTTAGGCTCCGTGCTCCATATTCCCCTGCTTCTTATAAATGTTCATCAATGATTACAGTAGCAAATTTTGATGGAGAGGGGCAGATTCTAGAGACTCACAAAAACATACCCCTGACATGCACACATAATGAAAAGTTTTATTAGGTGTCAAATCCTCAAACAGGGAAAGCTACAGACTACTGTTACTGACCTGTGTTAAGATCTTGATTCATACTGAACTTTTTAAGATAGCAGCAGATGACCACCCCCAAAGGGGGGGGGAATGTCAAAAATCTTTTAAAAAGGAATAAAGGATTGGGTGTAGTTGAACATGTTTATAATCCCAATACTCTGGAGACTGAGACAAGAAGATTCCAAGTTTGAAGCCACCCTCCCCACCCCTTAATAAAGACAGACATAGGAAACTATACATTCACCTATTCCTCTATTATCTCACAAGACCTTTTTATTGGTTGACAACTAACTACCAAGAGCACCACCAGAAACCAAAACAACTCTGTAATTCATTAGCTGAGAAATACCTTAGGAAACTGGAGATGGCTCAGTAGTTATGAGCACTCACTGCTCTTGCAAAGGAGCTGGGTTTAGTTCCCAGCACCAATATGGCAGTTCACTGTCATGTGTAACCGCAGTTCCGGGGGTCTGATGCTCTTCTTCTTACCCTCGCAGGCACTAGGCATGCATAAATACACACTAAGTACTTGTACATATAAAAGATAAAAATAAACCAGGTCTGGTGGTGCACACCTTCAATCCCAGCACTTTGGGAAGCAGAGGCAGGTGGGTCTCTGAAAGTTCAAGGGCAGCTTGGGCTACAAAGAAAGTTCTAGGAGAGCCAGAGCTGCTATACAGAGAAACCCTATCTTGAAAAACCATGAATTAACAAAATAAATAAAAAAAAGAGATAACACAGGTGAACAGATGAGCAAAAGCAAGGTCCCAATAATGGTTAGAAGTTGAGCATAATAATCCCTGAGTAGTAAGAGTAACACGGGGCTACGTCCTTTAAATCTGTGACAGTTGATCACATTGTCCACTTAACTGGCTTTGGAATAACCTAGGAAGCTAACCTATGGCTATGTTAGTAAGTGGCTTTTCAAGTTAACTAAGGAAGACCCACTTTGAATGTGGGCAGCACCCTGCCATGAGCTAAGGGAAAAAAGCAGCCAGCTGAGCAGCAGCAGCGTTCCTCTTCACTTTGTGACTCTGGTGGGCACAATCCTTAAGGTAGCAGCCCCATGTTGAGCTTTGCTCACTGCCACACACACCTTCTCCATCCAAAATAAATCCTTCCTTTGTTAAGATCTTTATATCAGACTTTTGTCGTGGTAAAGGTAACTAATAACACATCTTCAAAACCTTACTTTTTTCCTTTCCAAAGCTAGCTCCAGCTCGAGGGTATCCTGCTCCTCTTCTTCCTCCTCCTCCTCACTTTCTCCAGATTGAACAACACTACAAAGATCCTCCTGAGAAGGGTCTTCTAAATTGTCCATTGCAACTTCTGGGGGCTTTATGATTGGCCCTGATTCTTCCGCTGCTGTGTTTGCTTCCTTAACCTCTGACACCGGATCTGCTTCTTTACAAATTACTTTTCTTCTCCATCTTTCTTCCTCCTCTTTTACCCCTTCAGGCAGCAAGGGAGCAAGCAATGCTGCTGCCACCCCTTTCCTCTCCTCCTCACTGTTGGAAAGAGCTTGGATTCCTTCATTCACTTCCTGTAAAGAATAAAAGCACTGAGTTGCAACTTCAAAAAACTTTCTGGGATTATTCAATTATTAGTATTAACTTACTTACTGGATACTCACAAAACACCTGCACCCTTTACATGTAGACAGAGGAAGCACTACTTAGGAAGGTAGTAGTTAAACTACAACCTCTGGCTAATTAAAAGGGAAGCTAATTGGTAGCAGAGGCAGAAGTAACATCAGCATTTTATCAATACATGGACTAGATAAATCTTCACCTTCTTCTTCTGAAAGATGAAAAAAAGCTCATTTTTCAAAGGGAACTTAGAGGAAGATAAAATGTGAAATTAAGCTGGGCATTAAGATATGTGCTTAAGCCGGGCGGTGGTGGCGCACGCCTTTAATCCCAGCACTTGGGAGGCAGAGGCAGGCGGATCTTTGTGAGTTCGAGGCCAGCCTGGTGAGTCCAGGACAGCCAAGGATACACAGAGAAACCCTGTCTCGAAAAAACCAAAAAAAAAAAAAAAAAAAAAAAAAGATATGTGCTTAAATGGCATTCAAAATGGGAGACAGGAGGATAAGGACTGCAGAACTCACCCTTAATTATACAGTTTGAGGATAGCTTGAGCTACATGATACAATCTCAAAACCAAAACAAAGCAAAAATGTTTGATTAATATATTTATAGTGGTGGGGTGGTGGTGGTGCACACCTTTAATCCCAGAACTTGGGAGGTAGAAACAGGCAGATAGATCTCTGAGTTTGAGGCCAGTCTGGTCTACAGGGCGAGTCTAGGACAGCCAGGGCTACACAGAGAAACCTTGTCTCAAAAAACAAACAATATATATATATATATATATATATATACTTATATATTTTTTATTTCATCTATTGGAATATTTAACCTACCTAGAAATGTAAAGATCACAAAATGAATGAATGACTGTATGAGTGAATGAATCTGACTGGAGCCCACATGGTAGGAAAGAACTATTATGCTACCAGACATCACAAGTTGTCCTCTGATTTCCATTCTGGCAACTGTGCCAAGCCCCAATAAATAAATGCTAAAAAAAAAAAAAAAAATTCTATGAGGGGCTGGAGAGGTGGCTCAGCGGTTAAGAGCACTGGCTGCTCTTCCAAAGGACCTGGGTTCAAATCCCACCACCCCCATAGCAGTTCACAGCTGTCTGTAATTGCCGGGGGTGGTGGTGTACACCTTTAATCCCAGCGCTCGGGAGGCAGAGGCAGGTGGATCTCTGTGAGTTCAAGGCCAGCCTGGTCTACAAAGTGAGTCCAGGGCAGCCAAGGATATACAGAGAAACCCTCTCTTGAAAACACACACACACAAAGAAAAAGAAATTACCTTCAGGCTATGTGTATATGATCTATAAATGAATTTTATGTTCCAATCTTAGGCCTATCCACAAGATATGTTTATATATATGCAATTACTCCAGAATCTAAAACCACAAATTAGAAACATTTTGGATAAGGGCTAATAATATGAAGCAGCACCCCCACCTTTGGTTTGTTTATTTGGTTTTTCTCTTTCTTTCCTTTTCTTTTTCGAGATGGGGTTTCTCTGTGTATTCCTGGCTGTCCTGGATTTACTTTGTAGACCAGGCTGGCCCTGAACTCAGAGACCCACCTGCCTCTGCCTCCCAAGTGCTGGAATTAAAGGTGTGTGCCAGAAAGGACCCTCCACACACACGTTTTGCTTTTGTTCTTTTTGTTTTTCAAGACAAGGTTTCTTTGTGTAACAGTACTGGCTGTCTTGGAACTCACTTTATAGACCAGGATGACTCCAAACTCACAGAGACCCATCTGTCTCTGCCTCCCAAGTGCTGGAATTAAAGGTGTGAGCCACCACACCCTTGTCCTGCTTTATAACCCAGGCTTGCCTATACTAGAGATCTCAATGCCTCTACCAACTGTATTCTGGGATCTCAGGTGTATGCCACCATGCTTGACTTGTGGTAGTTATCTTTTTATTTTAAATATATCGTGTCCTGGGTGGTGGAGGGTAGTTCTTAAAAGGAAACTCAAAATGAGAAGATGACTTCTGTCTCAAGTAAGGATCAGAGTTTGACATCTCGTCAGCTGATGTTTTGTTCAATGATCTGTAATAGCCATGCTTTCAGTTTCTTTCTTTTTTTTTTTTGGGGGGGGGAGGTGTTTCGAGACAGGGTTTCTTTCTGTGTATCCTTGGCTGTTCTGGACTCACTTTGTAGACCAGGCTGGCCTTGAAATCACAGAGATCTACCTGTCTCTGTCTCCCGAGTGCTGGGATTAACAGCATGTGCAACCACGCCTGGCAATTAGATAGCTGTGAACTGCTATGTGGTTGCTGGGATTTGAACCTGGGCCCTTTGGAAGAACATCCAGTGCTCTTAACCACTGAGCCATCTCTCCAGCCCATGCTTTCAGTTTCTAAAGTATGTAAACAAGTAAAAGTAAAATAGTAAATAAAAGACAGAAGCATCAGATAGATAATAAAACACCACCAAGGGGCTGGAGAGATGGCTCAGTGGTAAGAGCACTACCTGCTCTTCCAGAGGCCCTGAGTTCAATTCCCAGAAACCAGGTGGTGGCTCACAACCATCTATACTGGCATTTGATGCCCTCTTCTGACATGCATATACAATAAATAATAAATATTAAAAAAAACATCAAATAAATTTACAACATCCAGCAGAGACAACTGGAGTACCCTAATTAAGAGCAAAACAGAGGTAACATCATCAAACCAGGAGTTTACAACCTTCTAGCACAGTGGTTCTCAACCTTCCTAATGCTGCAACCCTTTAATACAGTTCCCCATGCTATGGCAACACCCAACCATAAAATTTTTGTTGTTGTTTTGAGACAAGGTTTCTCTGTGTAATAGCCCTGGCTGTCCTGGACTTGCTTTGTAGACCAGGCTGGCCTTGAACTCACAGAGATCTGCCTGCCGGCCCTTCTAGTTCTTAAGGAGTCATGTTTTTAATACCCTGAGCAGTTTGCCGTTTCCTCGTCTCACTGTTACAATTAGGGAGCCAGGCTGCCTGAACAAGTAGGATTTTAAAGGACATTTGACATAACACACTGTTCTGAAATGGGGGTGGGAACCCAATTCCAGAGCCAGCTTCTCAAAAAGCTCAAACAGCACCTGACAATTTATCAACATGATGTACATGACAGCCGCTTCCATGTCCTTGTAGATAGATGGCTTAAGTAGTTTTCACTGCACTGTAAAACTCTGAATCACTGAAAGGTAACTTCTATAAATGTTGTATGAAACACCAAAAGAGATCAGGTAAAACTAACAACATAACTGTTGTGAAATACCATCCTATCCAGCCTCTTAAGAGTAGAAAATAAACAAATGCAGTAAGTTACACTACTGACCTTTTTAACTTCTCGTTTGGTAATGACGGATCCACTTTTATTGCTGGGAACAGGAATTTTCTCCTTTGTATACATGTCTGTATTTACCACAAAACCAGCTTCAGCACCTGTCACAGAACTGGGGATGGGGTGTCAAGACAAACAAAAGGTAAAATACCCACAGTAGCTATTTTCTCTTCATATTTCTTCACATTTCTACATAATTTCTTCCTCAAGTCTAGCCTTACCTGGGCTGGTAATGTTGCAATCCCTGCACCTGTGTGGCAAGATATTGGGGTAACTCCCAAGTCACTTCATTTGTTTGTGTGTTCCAATAATAATAACAACCTGTGTTCTCATCCCAGACTTCTTGCCAATCTCCCATCTCAATTTCAACTGTAAGAAAACAAAATATATTTTAAGTATAAATATAAACTCTTTATAGTCCTGGCTTCGATTCCAAGACAGCTGTAAAACCATGACAACATGGGGTTTCTCAAATCTGTGTTGTACTGTTTAGCAACATCCTTAGCCTCTATCACTAAAGAAAAAAATCCCTCTGCACTGCAGCACCTAAAAAATATCTTTAGACATTACTAAATGTTCCTTGTGAACAGCTCCTCCACACCAAGAGAACTGCTGGTCTAACAATAAACAAACAAAATATTTTATATGTATATGTAAAATCTTTTTTTTTTCCTTTTTCTTTTTTTTTTGGAGACAGGGTTTCTCTGTGTAGCCCTGGCTGTCCTGGACTCACCTCGTACCAGACTGGCCTTGAACTCACAGTCTTGCCTCCCAAGTGGGATTAAAGGTGTGTATCACCACGTCCAACATATATATAAAATTTTAACTCTGTGCACAAAGGTGATTAAATCTTTATTGAAAAGATATATACATGCGTAAATACAGTAAGTTATAATACTACTAACCTTTTAAACTTATATATTTTTCATAAAGATTTTATTTTATGAAGATATGTTATATATATTTTTCAGTAAAGGTTTAATTATCTTTGTGCACAGAGTTAAAAGCAGGCTGAGTGGCACATGCCTTTAATCCCAGCACTTGGGAGGCAGAGGCAGGCGGATCACTATGAGTTTGAGGCCAGCCTGGTCTAGAGAGTGAGTCCAGGACAGCCAGAGCTGTTACACAGAGAAACCCTGTCTCGAAAAACCAAAAAAAAAAAAGCAGGCTGATGCTAAAAAAAAAAAAAAAAAAAAAAAAAAAAGTCTTTCGAACCCCCCCAAAACTTTCAAAACAAAGACATTTACCACTCACCTAGCATACTGTGATTTTGGTTAAAAGATCATCATTCTATCACTAGCTCCAAATACTGTATTTAAAAGGCCAGAACTCTGAGTACTAGAGCTAAAGCACCTGACTTCACATTTAGGAAGACCAATGACTAACATACCAGTCAGGATTACTTGTAAGTCTTCTCAAAACAGGGACCACACTTACCTCCTGCCAGTGAACACTGAGTGTCATAGTGCCACCCTGGTGTCTGGGCTGAGTCTGTTCCATTTGATGAGGTGGAAGAAAGGGCAGGTGTTGCTGCTTCCTTTGGTTCTGGTCGAGGTGGAGTTGGAGGTGGAGCAGAAGCTACTACAGGAGCGGCAGGCTGAGGTGCTGTTATGGCATCAATCTCCTATGGAATGAAAATAGTAATAAATGACTGGACGTGGTGCTGACACCTGAAATCCTAGCCCCTGGGAAGCACAAATAGAAGACAGCTTCAAGTTCAAGACCAGCTTAGACTACATAGTTCCAGGCCAGCCATGGCTACAAAAATACTATTTCAAAACAGACCTGCAAACAAATGCATCACTAACCGCTAGGAAGTTGGCCAGTGTACTATCAATGTCAGTGGACTGGTTTCCGTTTGGCTCCTTGGATTGTGTTGCTTTTTCAGAAACATCATTCTCATCATCATCACTGTCAGCATAGGCACCAAGTAAGCACAGACCTCCTAGAAACAAGAGTAAAACATTAGTGACACCAACACCAATATATTCCAGGAAGTATTTAAGAAAATGCACAGGGCTAGAGACATGGATTGGCAGTTAAGAGCGCTTCAAAAAACTACACAGTTCTCTTTTTTATTAGGTGTGATCTGCATATACGTGGGTACTGGAAATCAATCCCAAATCCTCTCAAAGAGCAGCCAATGTTCTTAACCACCCAGCCATCCTTCCAGCCTCAACCACATGGTTCTTTAATCAAAGAGTTAACATTTGTTTATTTACAACTTAAAACTTAATTCCAAATCCCAGCACTTGAGAGGCAGAAGCAAGCGGATCTCCCTGAGTTTGAGGCCAGCGTGGTCTACAAAGCGAGTCCAGGACAGCCAGAGGTGTTATACAGAGAAACCCTGTCTCAAAAAACTAAAAAAAAAAAAAACAAAAAACCCCAAAACAAACAAACAAAAAAAAACCCCAAAAACTTAATTCCAAAATCAGAATAATCATGAAATTAGGATTAGTTGCAAAGTATGTATGTACTTACCATATATAAAATCCTGGATTCAATTCTAAAAACATAAACACAGAAAGACAACAAGCACGAATACATGGCACAAACATGTATTCTCAGCACTAAGGGAACTGAGGCAAGATGACCCACGCATTTAATCCCACCACTCAAAAGGCAGAGGCCAGTGAATCTCTGTGAGATCAAGTACAGCCTGGTTTATACAATGAGTTCTTGAACAATGAGGGTGTGTGTGCGTGTGCGCACGTGCGAGCGTACGTGTATATATAAAGTTGAGACTGTCTCAAAGGGGGAAGGTGTGGTGCAATTGATATAAATACAAACTGTGTGAAATTCTCAAAAAATTAAAAAATAAAAAAATACTCAAACCACAAAGAATACTATTAAACTTCCAGAAATATAAATTATATAATATCCTTCCCTTCAAGGGGAGAGATGGCAGATCAAGCCTGGTGGGAGAAGTCTTTAATCCTAGCACTTGGTTCAAAGTCAGCCTGGTCCACATAGCAAGTTCCAGGCCAGTCAGAGCTATACAATGTGACCTGTTTCTACCAATACAAAATCCTTCAAGATAATAAATTCAATCTATATACACTTGCTATCTTCTCCTAAAATAAATGGAACACTGAACCTCACTCTTTCAAATTAACAGAATTTGGTGATTAAATATCTACTCAGTCTAGGTATTATATACATTAGGAGGCTAAAGCAGGACTGTACTTTGCTGGTGAGGATGTACTACTAGTGACTTCTAGGCCACTCAACTATGAATTGTAACCCTGTCTCAACAATTAAACTATAAGGGGCTGGAGAGATGGCTCAGTGGTTAAGAGCACTGGCTGTTCTTCCAGAGGACCAAGCACCCACTACAGCTGTCTGTAATGGCCAGGCATGATGGCATACGCTTTTAATCCCCAGCACTCAGGAAGCAGAGGCAAGCAGATCTCTGTGAGTTCGAGGCCAGCCTGGTCTGCAGAGTGAGTCCAGTGCAGCCAGGGCTATTACACAGAGAAACTGTCTTGGAAAAATAAAAATTAAAATATCCCAAACACCCAAGCCAATCAAAGTACAGCAGCTAAAACAGATTTTCTAAGCAAAAACAAAGCAATTAATGATTATTCCTCAAATGGAAAGTTGCATGGGCTGGGCACAGTAGTCTTTAATCCTAATATAAGGGAGGCAAAAGACAGACTGATCTCTGTTTAAGGACAGTTAGGACTACCAAAGTGGGACACTCTCTCTCCAAACAAACATTTTAGAATAAAAATTAAGTTACTATAATTATAAAATATTTAATATTAAAATACTGTATCTCTGTTCAACAGATAGCTATTCTCCCAGTGGATCAGAGTTTGGTTTTCAGCACCCACTTTGGGCAGCTCACAGCCACTTGTATATACAGGTTCATGGGATCTAACATCCTCTGCTGGTCTCCTTAGGCTCCCACACACACACAGCATACACTCACAGACACATACCTACAAATAAAAATAGAAAAATGTCCAAAAGAAAATAAATCTAAAAAATTTTAATCTTCAATACATATAAAATGCAGAAAAAACTCTTGCTTTTCCAATGTGAAAATTCTCTTAGCATATATGCGTGTGAACATATTTATGCATATAAATGTAAAATTTAATCCCCTAAGCAACTCAGGACTACAGTAAATCTGTTTTATAGATGAGTAAGTTTCAGCCCAGTAACTGTCCTGAAGTCTTAGAGTGAGAGCTGGAGTGATGATTTGAAGTCAGGTTTGCTGAGATAACCACAGCTGCAAATATCACAGCAGAGTGGGATTGGAAAACTATGTGGGGCGGGGGATGCTTAAAGAGGAATTTTCAGCTTCACAAATATTTGACTGGCACCAACTAGGCAGTGTGTTAAATAAGCTGGCTGTGGCAGAACCCACCTGTTGTCACAGTAACTGGGAGGTAAAGGCAGGAGTTACCAATAGTTAAAGGCCAACCTCAGCTATACGGAAGGTTCTAGGCCAGAGCTGGGTCACCACTCACTGGAGGGAAAAAAAAAATCAAGTAAGTAAATAAATAATAAAAGGGTCAAAATGAAAAGTAAGGCATAGTTGGTGCCCCTAAAGAACACCAAAGGGCCAAAAAGACTAGTGGGGAGATGGTTCAGTTTGTAAAATGCTTAGGGACTTGCATTTGTATCCATCCCTCCCTTGTAGCCATGTTTCAGCAGAGAATGAGGCACTCATCTGTGACCACAGTGCTGGGGGTGAGGTAGAGTGGTCAAAACTGGCAGACTGGGGAAGGGTTCTCTGTTCGGCCCATTTAGCAGAACAGTTAAAGATTTTGGTTCACTTGAGACACTGTGACTCAAAAAATAGATAAACAAGTTAGGTGGTGCAGCTTTAGAATCTTGCAAGCTTGTGTGTCTGTCCACGTGAGTGTGTGGGTGAATACAGATGCGGAAACCCAGACACGAATTTGGAGTATAGCAGTAAATAAATAAATGTGTTACTTAAAGTTTGTACACAGCAAGTCTGTAAAAAAATATTTTTGAGCCGGGCAGTGGTGGCGCACGCCTTTAATCCCAGCACTTGGGAGGCAGAGGCAGGCGGATCTTTGCGAGTTCGAGGCCAGCCTGGTCTACAAAGTGAGTCCAGGACAGCCAGGGCTACACAGAGAAACCCTGTCTCGAAAAAAAACCAAAAAAAAAAAAATATATATATTTTTGTTAATCTATTTTCTGTAAGCTGAGACTGGAGTCTAGAGCCTTGTATCTGCTAGGCAAAACTCTTACCACTGATCTACAACCCCAATCGCAGAAAAACTTCAATTGCTTTTTACGAGAACTAATAAATTGACAACACTCAACTATGCAACAGACAATCCAGGTACAAATTCAATTTTTACTTAATAAAAGATATTTTAGGAAAGAGGTAAAAGAACAAAAAAACCCCTCTATACCTGTTGCCTTAACAGCTGTGGGTCTGGTGGTCATGACTGGTTTGGGAGGATCCTGAACAACTTTGGGAACCTCCACCACCACTTCCTGTTCATCTGTATTTGAAATGAACAAAAAGAAATTGCAGTCAGTTGGTGGATCAGAGAAAACATGAGAAATCAAAACGGTCTTTTACGTTGGATTTCATCAACTTAAAACCAATGTGTAACACTGATACACACTGGGGGTTAGGAGTGGGGGTAGGGTAGGGGATGAAAAACAAGCTGATCTAGAATCTTCCGTTTATTTAGTGACATCGACAGTAAGAATGTAAATACTATGGAAATGGCACCTGCAACACCTAACAATTACTTTGCAGGTTTCCATACATTACGTACTTTGTATTAACGTGATTTCTTAATACCTGATATGGTCCAGCTTCTCCAGCATCTACCCCACGCAGCAATTGTTACTCTTAACCCAAATACAATTCCAGGAAAACCCACAGGTTTTGTCACTTTCCCGTGAGTCGGGGGGGGGGGGGTACCGACGCTTTGTCTGACAAAAAAGGGTTGTTTACTTCTACAGAGTGGCTGTTTCAATTTCAACAAAAACGAAACCAAGTGTTACATATAGAGAAGGCCAGGTTCAACGGCCTCAAGGCTCGCACGTGGAAATCGACTTCCATCTTCTGCGTTAGGATCTTAGAGGGCCATCTGGGAGACAATTGGAGTCCCGGGTCTCGGTGGACTGCAGAAGGCTCCCAGGGGATATCCTTACACCCGCAATGGCGCTTCAGATGAGCCTCGGCCTTCTGCGGCCCAGAGTCCACAGCCGCCGCTGTCCCGCGGGCCCCAGGTCGCAGGCAGCCGAGGCGCGACTCGCCCGCCAGGCTTCCCCTTTCCTCACGAGGTTCGAGGAGGCACCTGTGAGCCCAGGCCGCAAGCCCCATGCTCGAGTTTCGGATGTCCCAAATAAAGGCAGGGCCCCTCGCGCGCCCTTACCCTCTGAAGGCGACTCCTCTGGGGCGGCGGTGGTGGGCGACGTCCCCGCCGTCGCAGCTGCCGGGGCGGGCTGGCTAGTTGCCGCCGCCGTCGAGTCTGCCTCGGGATCCGGATCTGGGTCGGGATCCCGGCCCGGGGTGCTGCTCCGAGGACCCGGTGGAGAGAGCTGCAGGATAGGCCTGCGGCCGGGTACCGCCCGGGACTTCTTCCCCATCACGAGCCCGAGCGCGAGCAGCAAGCGTCGGCAGTGTCGAGGGGCGGGCGGGCGCACGGCGCCCGGGTGCGTAATCAATATTCATGAACCGCGGCACCGCCTCCCGAGAAGATCCGCCTTTAACCGGCACGGTGCACTTGCACATGCGCCCTAAGCCCGGACGCCTTTACGGAAGGGTGGGCTTTGTTCAGGAAAAGGCGATTGGCTGTTTTGAAGGAACCGGTAGCCAATAGGAAAGGGAAAAGACAGGGCGAGCCAATAGTGCGGAAGGGCCCGCATTTTGCGTGACTTCCTCAAGGAGATAGGGTATCGGCCATGCGCTGTTCGCTAAGTCTTCTCTTTAGTTCTTTGTCCGCCATCTTGCGGCTATTTTCAGCTATTTTTTTTCTCTTTGTCATTTAGTAACATAAAGATGCATTGCATTCTTAAGGTTCCATTAATTATTGTGGCTTCTTTTGGGAATAGTATTAAACAATAGTTATGATGCTGGCTGTTTATACCTCGGTAGGCTTTTAAAACGCAAATACATGTGACTAGTAGGGAAAATGACTGGACCTTGAAAACGACCAAACTCTCCCTATGGGACACAGAAGCCTTACCTCATCCTGGTTTATTTTATCATCGTAAGCACTCCTTTCTGTCCTGAGTCCCAATCCTCCACTTGTACCTAGAGAAAGACCTTGAGGCTGGCGACATTGTATATATATATATATATATATATATATATATATATATATATTAGGTTTTTTGAGACAGGGTTTCTCTGTGTATCCTTGACTGTCCTGGACTCACTTTGTAGACCAGGCTGGCCTTGAACTCAACAGAGATCCGCCTGCCTCTGCCTCCTGAGTGCTGGCATTAAAGGCGTGTGCCACCACGCCCAGCAATTACAGACAACTGTGAACTGCCATGTGGGTGCTGGGATTTGAACCCTGGTCGCTGAGCCATCTCTCTAGCCCTTCCCAGAGATAATTGCCATGCAAAATAATGTTGATTTTCTCCAGGACCCACTCCTACCATCTATCCCTGGTTGCTCCTAGACCTGTAACTAATGACAGCAGGCCTATAAGGCGAGAGATAAATGTTGTCTGTAAGGTGGTACACAGTACTGCTGGAGGGTTACTGAAGTGTTGTTCTAATAGTACTAGCAGAACTCACCATGGTTCATGTCTATAATCACGGAGGCAGGAGGATTACTGTGAGTCCAGCCAGATATGTATAATACCAGAGTTTACAAAGTGAGATCTTGTCCCAAAGATAACAATAATAATAACAACAATATATTAGTAAAATAATAGTACAAGCAGAAATCTGGGGAAGATGTAAAGGAATGGGTATTGAAGATATAGAATAATTGGCTGGGCAGGTTTATCTCTGAGTTCCACTACAGTCAGGGCTACATAGTGAGATCCTGTCTCAAAACAAAAACAAAATCATGGGCTATAGAGATGACTCAGTGGTTAAGAGCATTGGCTGACCTTCCAGAGGACCTTCAATTCCCAGTATCCACATGGTGGCTCACAACTGTAACTCTAGTTCGAAAGGATCTGTTGCCCTCTTCTGGCACTAAATATGTATGTGGTGCACATACATACATGCATTTGAAATGTACACATAATAAATTTAAAAACCTACTTAGACCAGCAAAATTGAGAAGCCACACATAAAGCTGGGTGTAGTGGCACACGCCTTTAATTCTGGTACTCTGGGTGGCCGAAGCAGGCAGATCTGTGAGTTCAAGGCCAGCCTGATATACAAAGCTAGTTCCAGGACAGCCAGTACTGTTACACAGAGAAACCCTGTCTTATAAAAAAAAAAAAAGAAAGGCCAGACATAGTGGCTCTTGCCTTTAATCCCAGCACTTGGGAGGCAGAGGCAGAGGCAGAGGCAGGCAGATCTCTGTGAGTTCAAGGCCAGCCTGATCTACAGAGTGAATTCCAGGACAGCCAGGACTGTTAAACAGAGAAATCTTGCCTCAAAAAATCTGAAAAACCAACAAAAATAATAATAAAGAAGTTTTTTTCATCTATATTTTGAAAAATATAATAGATTTTCAAAAACCCCAGCATCACAGAAGAGCTTGATTGTAGATTGGACATTGCAGGTGAGACACAGTGACTCACTTGGAAAGCTGAAAAATAAAATGGATCCTGAGTGTCAGGGGCCAAATGGAGACACTCAACAAAGGCATGATTACACAGATGTGGTAATAGGATTGAGTCCATGGATGTTTATGGTATTCACCACAGATTACATGAATCATGGTATTCCCACAAGTGCAATAGGAAGCCTACTAAAGTTTTGATTTGTATAAGTAGATGTCTTTCAGATCAATAAAAGTCTAAGTGGAATCATGAGAACAGAGAATTTTGGCCCCTCTATCAATACCTAGACTTTTGTCCTTTCTTAAAATGGCCTTTGACTCAACTTCCCGTCCACTTCTGTCATCTTAAATTCATCCTTTACTCTGATTGAAATAACTATTGCATCCCATGACAAAATTCATTCCCCCAAGGCTCAGTGCATTCAAGACCTTCTTGAGCATTGAACATCTTTGTTTTTCACTGTCAAGCCCCTCCTTGGCACTTGACAGTAGTATGGATACCCATCTCCCTTTCTAAATTAAGGAACAACTGGTGGATTCTGTTTTTATAGCCACAGAAACTAATGTGGTTCCTACCCAAGCACACTAAAAATATCTAACACTTATTATTTACTGTGTGACTATGTATTAAAAACTAATCACTTTGAATGTAGACTTGTATTTGATTCTCATAACCTTATGGGGTAAATTTTGGGTTCACCTAATAATTGGTTGTTGAATGCAAAATCTACAAGAACAATGACTTAACTTTTTTTATTCATTTGTGTCCCGTGTATATCAAGCATACTTGCTGGAACATGAGAGGCATTCAGCAAATGTCTTTTTTTTTTTTTTTTTTTTTTGTTTTTCGAGACAGGGTTTCTCTGTGTATAACAGCTCTGGCTGTCCTGGACTTGCTTTGTAGACCAGGCTGGCCTCGAACTCACAGAGATCCGCCTGCCTCTGCCTCCTGAGTGCTGGGATTAAAGGCGTGTGCCACCACTGCCCGGCTTAAAAAATCCCCTTCAAATCATCTGCTAGAACTGTAGCAGTAGACAAGATGTTTTTGTTTGTTTGTTTGTTTGTTTTTTGTTTTTCAAGACAGGGTTTCTCTGTGTATCCTTGGAGCAAATGTCTTAAAATGCACAAACGTGAATAGATGAATGAATGAGTATATACAAACAAAATAAATTAGATTGTTTTCCTTTTCTTATGTATGGATGAAGATTCTGTATTAAAGTGTCCTGAGATTTTTACCCCTAGTATTTGTAGGAATAAAATAAAGGAAGAAAATGATAATTAGCTATTTTGAAATTGTTAGCGATTATCTGATTTATTTCTTGGGAAGAGTAGCAGTAAAATATGATCAGGCATTGTGGCACATTTCATTCCCAGCATTTGAGAGGCATAGGCAGGCAGATCTTTTTGAGTTCGAGGCCAGCCTGGTCTACAAGGGGAGTTCCAGGACAGCCAGTACTGTTACATAGAGAAACCCTGTCTCGAAAAACAAAAAACAACAAAAACAGACAAACAAACAAACAAAAACCCTGTAGTGGATTCTATAAAAATTCATTACATCGGAGACAGAGGCAGGTGGAATCCCTGGAGTTCAAGACATGTCTGGTCTACATAGTAAGTTTCAGTTGGCAATATACAGTGAGACCCTATTTTTTTTAAATTGTGTATGTATGTGTGTTAGACATGCATGCCACAGCATGTGTGGGGAGGTCAGAGAACTTGCAGAAGTTGGTTCTCCTTTTCTACTGTGTAGTGCCATGACTGAACTCATGTCATTAGGCTTGGCAGCAGGTACCTTATTTGAATCATCTCACTAGCTCTATTGTTAATAAAAAGAAAAGCATTGATTGCTTAATTGGTTGATTGATTGATGGGGGGGTACACATGTCATGGTACAACTGTGGAGGTGAAAGAACAACTTGCAGGTGTAATAGGTTAGAATTAGTGAAGACTCTTCAAGGGCATGCAGATCAGCCTGGCACCTGGCAGCATGTGGTTCTGAGCAACCATTGAGAGAGTACTCTGGAGGCTCAGGAATCTGACAAAAGCTTGTAGCCTGGCATTGTTTGAATATTATGGGGACCTGAGTTGAGGTGGGTGGAGCCCAGATTGTGCTGAGGCCTGCAGGAAGCACCAGGTGGAGGCAGCTGCAGAAGTCATTTCCTCCAGAGAGTTTGAGAGTCCAGAGGACTTCAAAAGACCTCAAGATGATGCCCTATATAAACTAGGGAGATCCACATGACTCTCTCTTGCCCTCATGGACAGTGCACTGGAGATTAAGCCTTGTAGGCCATCTGCCCTGAGGTCTTGAGAAAATAGACCGAGCCCTGAGGCAAATAAAAGAGCTCCAAGCCACAGAGACTGACAACAGTTGGCAGCAGAAGCAATAGGCCTAAGGTGTGCTCCTGGGAAATTTGGGACTGACTTACGCCACATCGGCAGGAGCAAAGCAACTGTGAGAAAGCGATAGAGATAGAAACTACATCTCTGAGGAGACTGTGTAAATCCCTGTTGAGGAAGCCAGGGAATTGCTATTATAGGCCTTAAAGCCTGACCTGTAAAGGATGATGAGACTATGGAACTAACCGAACAAACCTGCAAAGCTAGGCCTGGAGGAAGCTGAACCAAGCTGAAGAGAATTCTGCAGTAATTGCCAGAGCTAGACTTTTAACCAAGATGCACCTGTATTAGAGAAATTTTATAGCCTTTCAAAAGGGTTAAAATAGGATTAGTTAAGTGTTCTTAGATATTAAGTGTTTATAGTTATTAGGTTATAGGTATTAAGTATGATAGGTTATAAGTGTTTTATAAGTAGCGTTTGTTAAGTATTAATAAATATAAGTGTTTTAAATAAACATTTTCTGTTACATGCAGGAGTTTCTTCTTTCCTTCCAAATTCAGAACTGGGGTGAGGATTTTTACTCACTTACCCATCTACCCTCTATTTTTAACTTTTTGAAAAACTTTACTGATTTCCTTTTCCATCCTCACTAACATTTTTTTTTTAAAGATTTATTTATTATGTATACAGTGTTCTGTCTGCAGGTATATCTACAGGCCAGAAGAGGGCACCAGATTTCATTATGGATGGTTGTGAGCCACCATGTGGTTGCTGGGAATTGAACTCATGACCTCTGGAAGAGCAGCCAGTGCTCTTAACCGCTGAGCCATCTCTCCAGCCCCCTCACTAACATTTTTTGTTGGCATTTGTTTTCTTGATGCTAGCGATTCTAAATGGAGACTGAATCTCAAGTATTTTTGTGTTTCCCTGATGGCTAAGAATGACCACTTTCAAAATACTTATTGGCAATTTAAGGATTGTCTTGCTTAGTTAATTAGCTCATTTATTGGTTGGAAGAATTTTGGGGGGTATTTATTCTAGATATTAACCCCCCACCTGAAGCATAGTGGGCAAAGACCCCCCCCATTCTGCAGGCTCTTTTCTCTGTTGAGAGTTTACTTTGCTGCACAGCTTTTACTTCATGTCATTATGATTATTTCTTATACTATTTGAGAACTTTTCAGAAATTTCTTGTTTATGCAACTGTTCACATAGCTAGGAAATAGAGTCAGTTTGGATGTCAATCACCACATGAATGGATGTGTGCGTAGGTCATGACACTAGAAAGGGGACCATGAAAGGAGACAAAGAGGTCTTAATGTGGGGGTAGGAAGAGGCTAGTAGAGTAGGAAGAGGGTTACTAGGAGAGGATAGGGCGTCAGTGGGGTTGGGGAAAGGTGACGGGAAGGAAAGAGGATCAACAAAATGTATGCAAATAGATCTCATTATTCAGTATGCTAATTTAAAAACTAAAAATATTTGACAAGTGAAAAATTTGAACATCATTCGAATAAGCATATATATATATATATAGTCTTTTTTTCTATTTTTCAGTGTGTGTATGTGTGTGTGTGCATGTGTGTACATGTAGATGCAAAAAAGCCCTTGGAGTCCAGAGGCATCAGATTCTGGCATTATAGGCAGTTGTTAGTCACCTGTCCTGGGTGGTAGGAACCAAATTCAGGTCCTTGCAAGAGCAGTACATGCTTTTTTGTTTGGTTGGTTTGGTTTTTTGAGACAGGGTGTCTCTGTATAACAGAGCCCTGGCTGTCCTGAGACCAGGCTGGCCTCAAACTCAGAGATCTACCTCCCTCTGCCTCCTGAGTGCTGGAGTTAAAGGTGTAGGCCACCATGCCCAGCTGCAGTACAGGTTCTTAACTATTGACTCACCTCTCATTCCCGTATTGTCTTTAAACAAACATATTTTCTTTTTTTTTTTTTTTGGTTTTTCGAGACAGGGTTTCTCTGTGTAGCCCTGGCTGTCCTGGACTCAATTTGTAGACCAGGCTGGCCTCGAACTCGCAAAGATCCGCCTGCTTCTGCCTCCCAAATGCTGGGATTAAAGGCGTGCGCCACCGCTGCCTGGCTAAACAAACATATTTTCAAATATATTCAGTAATACTCATTTGGTAGGTGGTTTTCATTACTTGATAATTTTGAAAGCTAAGCTCCCTGAACCTATTTAAAAGCTTTGCCTTTTGGAACTTCACCTGGAAAAGATGGACAAGCCACAGAAGAGCCAATTCAGTAGAGTAGAGTGAAGTTTCTGTTTTAAAAAATAATGGTTCATTCTATGCTGTGCAAAATGATCCAATCCAGGCCAAATTAAGTTATTATAAAGGCAGGTTTATTGGGTAGGAGACAGAAAGAGAAACTGTCCACATGCAGGAGTGGGTGTTGGGGGGGAGGCAGAGAGGGGAAGAGAAAAGAAGAGGGCCCTCAAAATGTCCAGGTTATATAGGAAAAGGCTTCTGGGGGTGGGGCATGCCCTGTAACAGGTAGAAACTTAAGCATGCTTGGAGAACCTGGAGATCAGGTCCAGACCCAGCAGTTTCATGGCTGTATTGATTGAGTTAAGCATAATTACTTATTGTTTCTCCTCAAAGAATGTGTCTTTGGTACAACTCAATTAGCACCAAATTCCATAGGTTTAGAGGTTCAGATTTCAGGAACACCCGCATTTGACTGGCTGTAAATGTGCTCCCTCCCTATCCCTCCTTTCCATAACTTACTAGAACCACTTGTGGAGCTCAGAACAGTTCTACAATTGCCACCAGTGTTGTTATAAAGGTAGTAGGTAGGGTAAGATGGAGGGGAAGATGAGGGAGAAGGGGATCATGGCTTCCATTCAGCCTCCCTCTGTAGCTCAGAGTGTGTCAGTCTCTCAATTTACCATCTTGATGATTTTTTAAAAGGATCTTGATTTCAAAGGCATGATCGGTCAAATTGCTGCCCAGAAGATTGGACTCAGGTCCCAGCTCTCCTACCACCCAGGAAGTTAGGCAGGTTCGAAGTTCCAACCTTGTGGTCTGTGGTTGTCTTTTTTTTTTTTTGGTTTTTCGAGACAGAGTTTCTCAGTGTATCCTTGGCTGTCCTGGACTCACTTTGTAGACCAGGCTGGCCTCGAACTCACAAAGATCCGCCTGCCTCTGCCTCCCAAGTGCTGGGATTAAAGGCGTGCGCCACCACCGCCCGGCTTGTGGTTGTCTTTTGGTGAGCAGCTTCATTTTGGAAGCTAGTTTGGAACTTACTGAGACTCAAGTCATTAAACAAATTCCCACCACTCAGGAAACTCCAAAAACCTCCAAAGGTTTTTGAAGTTCCATGCCAGGAACCAAGAATAAAGGCCAGATTATTTATAATACCACATTATTTGTCTTTACATGTTTTATGGAAGTTCATTTAAGCCATGAAGCCTGGTTTATTGAAAGAAATACCTGTACTGTTTGTGGGTCATTTGAACAATAAATTGGCTTCTTACAGAGTTCTGAGTAGACACAATTAAAAGTTATTAAGTTATTTATACTCAAGTCTCTAATTTTCGGGGGCATATGTGGAGAACCCAGTAATACAGGAGCATCTGTGGTTTTAGGTGCTATGATTGGGGAAAACAGGGTGGATTAAAGGAAACTTTACAAGTTGCTATGATGGGGCTGGAAAGATGGCTTGGTGGTTAAAAGCTCTTGCAGAGGACCGAGGTTTGGTTCCCAGCACATACATTGGTGGCTTACCACTATCTGTAACTCCAGTTCCAGGGATTCTGAGACCCCATTCTGGCCTCAAGGTCACCAGGGACAGACATGATGAACATACATACATTCAGGCCAAACATTCATAAATTTAAAACCAGAAACTCTTAAAATAAAAAATATATGCAAATGAAAAATGTATCTGATTGAAGCTAGCTTGATTCTCTTTATACCATGTTCATGGATACCTTTCTTTCCTTTTGCTATTTAAATTCCATCCATATTCATTTGAGAAGAGTGGTACTGTTTGCAATAGCCTGAGAACTAAGTGGGGAGATTCTGCTAATCTACTTGGTGCCACTCTGCCTGCCCCCTCCCCTTTGCTGTGCTGGGAATTACTGTACTCAGGCTTTAAGCTTTTGTTTTGCTCAGTAGGATTCATAGGAACAATTAGTTTGGTTTGATTCCTATACTAGGCCTGACATTCCAAGCCAAAATGGAGTCACTCAGGTTTAATGTTCCACATCACCAATCTGAAACGAAGTTATCTGACTTTAAAGAAAACTGGGAGAATGAGATAGAAGCTAACCTCAACAAGCAAATTGCTTCTTTTTGTTTTTTTTTTCCAAGACAGGGTTTTCACTATTTAAGAATTATTTCTACCTTTCTTTTTGTGTGTACTGCTGTGCATGTACCCCATGAGTGGTTATCAGAGGACAACTTGCAAGAGTTGGTTCTCTTCTTCCACCATGTGGGTCCTGGGGATCAAACTCAGGATACCATGTTTGGCAGAAAGCACTTTTCCCACTGAGCTATCTTGCTGGGCCCCTCTCTGTTGCTAAAAGCTAGTATCTGCTCAGCTCAAACACATATTTTTGTCACATTTCTGCATGAGTGTACGTGCATGTGGAGGCCTAGCTTTTAAAAAACCTGGGTTCTAGGGGCGGAGAGATGGCTCTGTGGTTAAGAGCACTGACTGCTCTTCCAAAGGACCTGGGGCCAAATCCCAGCACCCACATGGCAGTAACTGCCGGGTGTGGTGGTGCATGCTTTTAATCCCAGCACTAGGGAGGCAGAGACAGGTGGAGCTCTGTGAGTTCAAAGCCAGCCTGGTCTACAAAGAGAGCCCAGGACAGCCAGGGACACACAGAGAAACCCTGTCTCGGGAAAACAAAACAAAACAAAACAAAACAAAAAACCCTGGGCTCTGAGTGATTGGACTCAGGTCCTCAAGCTGACACTTTATTGACAGACCTCTCTTCAGCCCTAGAAGATAAATCTCAAATAGCTAATTCTAATTAAGATCTTCAAGTCGAGGCTGGAGCTAGCTTGGAATGCAGTTCAGATGGTGGAGTGCTTGACTAGTATACCTGTCCTTGAGTCCCTAGTGCTAGGGTTAAAGGGTTCCTTTTTTTTTTTTTTGGTTTTTTGAGACAGGGTTTCTCTGTGTAGCCCTGGCTGTCCTGGACTCACTTTGTAGACCAGGCTGGCCTTGAACTCAGAGATATCCACCTGCCTCTGCCTCTCGAGTGCTGGGATTAAAGGCATGTGCCACCACGCCTGGCTGACAGTATAAATTCTAAAGGTTTATCAAAAAACCCAAAAGTGAAAGGTCATTCATTCAAACAAGTAGTATAGAGACTGTTTCTTTGAAAGATACAATCTGAATATTCAGATTAAAGAATATTTTTATTATTCTTCACCTCTCGTTTGTAGTTTATATGCATGAATGTTTCTGATTCTGACTGGTAAATTTCTATTTTAGTTCAATATATTATCATACTATTTGATCAAGTCCAGCTTGATTATTATAAATCACATAAATTAATACATTTTGAAAATGAAAATCTGTTGCTTTTATAGATGATGGACATTAATTTTTTCTGGTGTTTACATAATGTTAGCCGGTGGATTAAAGGGTTCTTAAGAGCTAGGATTCAGTGAGGAGGGTTGGTAGAGGGAAGAAGCAAATTTTGCAACATTACAATATTGACAGTAATATACTTGGTAAAAATTTTCAGTATGAAAACTCAGTGACACTGTTTTTCTCCTCCCTTTGTGGTGTTGGGGATCAGAGGGCTTAGCACCCAGCCCTACCAAATCCAGTATTAACAGAAAGGATATCTGTTAGAGCCACTGCAGTTACATTTTAGTATTTACCTTCTGGTGCTGGGGATTAAGGGCCTTGAGTCTGCTAAGCAAATGTTCTATCACTGAGCTACACTCCCAGCCCAAAAGAACCTTAAAAAAAAAAAACATTTATTTGTTTATTTATAGACAGGGTTTATCCATGTAGCACTAGCTGGCCTCAAACTCACAGAGATATTCGTTCATTCATTTATTGGCAGGGTTTGTCCATGTAACCCTGGCTGGTGTCAAAGGTGTGCACCACTACTGCCTGGCAAAAAACCCACTAATTTTTAATTATGTGTGTACCTAAGTGCAGGTGTCAGTGGAGTTCAGATGAGGGTATCAGATCCCCTGGAACTGGTATTACAGATGTTTGTGAGCTGCCTAACATAGGATTTATTCTAATAGAAAACCTACTTAACTACTGAGTCATTTCTTTTCATCTTTTTCGAGACAGGGTTTCTCTGTGTAACAAGCCCTGGCTGTCCTGGACTCTAGACCCGGGTGGCCTCTAACTCACAGAGATCTGCCTGCCTCTGCCTCCCAAGTGCTGCAGTAAAAGCATGAGCCACCATGCTCAGCTACTGAGCATGTCTTTAGACACTCAGGGAACGTTTAAACAATACTTTGTGACAGAAAAAACACAAGAGTAGGAAAAAATAATATGGCCGATATTACTATAGACTAATAAAATATCATAGAGTATAGTAAACACAAACACAGACCTGAAGTGGCATGCAAATTGAAGTGCCAGTACAAGTCCCTTCTGCTGTGGTTGGAATCAAAGTGAGGCAGGTAGAAGTAAATGGAAGGAAGAGCCATTGGCTTTGACACAGGGATTAGATATGGAACTCATACATCAACACAGGAAAAGGCACTCAGTGCTGTGTGACCTGCTACTGTGGAAGCCACTGCTTGGATCAGCAATCCAACCCAAAAGGATCCTGCCACACCAGGGTACCAGAATCCTCCTACTTGCTGCTCTTCAGATATGGCTGCAACAGGGGTTGGTGTTTTTCAGACTATGATGATATGTGTACAGTACCTTTCTTGTTGTGGTGGAAAGCCACAAGTTTAGAAAGCTTGGAAAAGAAGGGCCAATTCTAATACCTCATACAAAACCCCTGTAGAGCATTGATGTTTTGCCAGTACATGTATCTGTGTGAGGGTGTTGGACCCCATGGAACTGGAGTTACAGACAGTTGTGAGCTGCCATGTAGGTGTTAGGAATTGAACCCATGTCCTCTGGAAGAGCAGCCAATGCTCTTAACTGCTTAGTCATCTCTATAGTCCCTACAGAAACTTCTTTTTTGGGGTATTCCTGGCTGTCCTGGACTCACTTTGTAGAACAGGCTAGCCTTGAACTCACAGAGATCCACCTGCCTCTGCCTCCCGAGTGCTGGGACTAACAGTGTGTGCCACTAAGCTTGGCCACATCTAGCTTTCTTCCTTTTTTTTTTTTTTTTGGTTTTTTGAGGCAGGGTTTCTCTGTGTAACAGCTCTGGCTGTCCTGTACTCACTTTGTAGACCAGGCTGGTCTCAAACTCAGAGAGTTCCACCTGCCTCTGCCTCCTGAGTGCTGGGATTAAAGGCATGCGCCACCATGCCTGGCTGATAGTATAAATTCTAAAGGTTTATGAAAAACCCAAAAGTCAAAGGGCATTCATTCAAACAAGTAGTATAGAGACTATTTCTTTGAAAGATAAAATATTAATATAAAGATTAAATTAAAGAATATTTTTATTATTTTTCACCTTTCCCAATGTTTGTAGTTTATATGCATGAATGTTTCTGATTCTGACTGGCAAATTTCTATTTTGGTCCAATATATTATCAGTCTAACTGTATGATCAAGTCCAGCTTGATTATTATAAATCACATAAATTAATACATTTTGAAAATGAAAATCTGTTGTTTTTATAGATGATGGACATTAATTTTTTGATGTTTACATAACATTAGCCTTTGAGCCAGACTCTAATATATTTTCCTTAAAAAGCTGGTCATAATTTATGTTTAATCTAGGCAAATTACTTAATACTTTATTGAAGGTCATATGAAAAACTCTACAATAAATAATGAAAAGAGTATGCAAAACCACTAGCCTTTGTTTGCAATACAGAAAATACATGTTAGTTCTAGACCAAAATAATCCACTGAAATACTAAAAATGATAAGAAAAAATTAAAAGATATACAGTGGTGGTTAGCTATAACAAACCAACAACCACTAGCTATTATGGAAAGGGAAGGTAAGTTTTCATTTGCAGGTAAAGGATGTCTTCGGTAGTTTAAAAAAATATAGACTCTTAAAAAGCTTGAGATTCATATACAAAAGCAGCTGTTACCAAGTTCGAAAACCAGAAACTGTGTTAGCACCACCAGCAAGCACAGGGTCGGTCCTGACTTTGCTTCTCTTACGCTGTCAGGTGCCATACACATCATTTACAGTTATAAAACTGGCCTCGAGCACAGGGTCAAGAAGTCTTAAGCCCTAAGAGGCACCAAGGTTACAAAGGCTGAAATTATCTAGATCACAAGTCTCGTCGGTATAATAAATCCCTTGTTGCCTTGTCAACTTTTTGCTGGTAGTCTTGTAGTTTGTCAAGAATTTTCTGGGATAGCTGTAAGGGAAAAGAAAGAAGTCATTGTATAGAAGAGTGAGGACTGAATCCCTCTGACTTTTTTTTCTTTTTCTTTTTGGAGATAGGGTTTCTCTGTGTAGGCCCCCTGGCTGTCCTGGAACTCACTTTGTAGATCAGCCTGGCCTGGAACTCAAAGATTTGCCTGCCTCTGCCTCCCGAGTGCTGGGGTTAAAGGCGTGCATCATCACCACACCTGGCTTGAATCACTCTATCAACCAGACTACTTATTAGAGATGTTCAGTGCTCTGCTTCATTTATTTACCATTTAGTGCAGAAGTCTGTTCTGTGACTCTACATACAAAACTGGTCCTTTGAGATTAAAGGCATGCGCCACCCTGCCCAATCCCAGAATACCAGTATTTTCATTATTTTTTTGCTTCATGGAAAATTTATTGCAACACTCCAACAGTAGATTACTTTTTCTTTCAATATCTTGCTCTGCAGCTTCCTTTGCCCTTTTTGCTCGAATGCCAAAGGGTCGGGCATTGGCACAGGCCATGTGAAGACTGGAAAAAGCCTTGAAGTTGTTTTCTTCCGTGATGACTCTGGCTCTCTCCTTCTTGAAGACATTCTGGATGGGCACACAGGTTCTGCTAGCTGGGTGGCTGATTTAAATTCCTCAGCAGAACTATCTCCCTTCTTTGGAGCAGAAGGCTTCCTGGGGAAGAGTATGAGCTTGGAGTGGTGCTCCTTCAGGTGCTGCACATTGGCCTGTAGTGTTTCAGTGGATTTGTTTCGCCGTCTTGGGTACACAGAGATGCCGATGGTGCCAGCCATTTTCTTATGGATTCTAGCCACCTGGAGTTCTTCCAGACTGAAGCCCATGCCTGCTCCTACCCTGGTCTAGAATCTAACTGTAGGGCACCTCTCTATGGGCCTGATGGGGCCGGACATGGGATGAGGGGCAATGCGGTGAACTTTTGCCTGCTAGGCCTTGCACCCGTGGATCTTTCGTGTCTGGTTGAACCAAGTATTCACTTGCCGCTGCCAATCCTTGTGGAAGTGGGGCTTCAGGATCATGCCATTCCAGATGGGCTCCTCCTCTGCAGGAGCATTTTTTTTTTTGTTTGTTTTTCGAGACAGGGTTTCTCTGAATATCTCTAGCTGTCCTGGACTTGATTTGTAGACCAGGCTGGCCTCGAACTCACAGAGATCCGCCTGCCTCTGCCTCCCAAGTGCTGGGATTAAAGGCGTGCGCCACCACGCCCGGCTTAGGAGCCAGTATTTTTAATGAACAAAGTACCAGCTCTTTTCCCAGAATGAGACATTACACTTGATCTAACCGGTTCATTAGCTTCTTAGTAAAATACAGGACTTATATTTATTATATTTATCTTAAGTTGATGGATCCTACTGACAGTGACTTTCAGGGTTATCTTGTCTTCTTCTTGCTTAATCAACACTTCAAAAACAGTTTAGGTCTGGGTATGGTGGCACATGCCTATAGCCTAGCACTTGAGAAGCTTAGGCTAGGAAATCAGGAGTTTGAGAGCAGCGAGGACACACCTACCACATCCAAAGTAGCATGGAAAACAAAAGGGGAGCTGGACAAAACAACAACACAAAAAACAAAACAAAAAAACAAAACAAAATAGGAGTTCATACTCTGAATCAATCTTTCACTCATTTTTACTAAGATGCCATGGCTAACCTTGAACTCCTAAGATCAAGGAATTGATTTCTTGCCTCAGCCCCAGTAGTTAGGATAACAGATGTGTGTTATTGTTTTTTTTTTTTTGGTTTTTCGAGACAAGGTTTCTCTGTGTAGCCCTGGCTGTCCTTGACTCACTTTGTAGACCAGGCTGGCCTTGAACTCGCAAAGATCCGCCTGCCTCTGCCTCCCAAGTGCTGGGATTAAAGGCATGCGCCACCACCGCCCGGCTCAGATGTGTGTTATTGTAATAAGTAGTTTACTACCATTTTATGAGTTCTAGTTGACAGAGTTAGAAGGTTATTACTTTAGTAAATAAAAAAGTCATCTTTATAATGATTGAGCAAGCAAATACTACTGTTATGTTGTATTTATTACTTTTTAGCGTGAGCAGTAGCCGTGTGAGCTCCAGAACAGACTGCTGTGCACAGACGTCACTCAGCACATCCACTACGCATCTCCTGTACTTCAAGCACTATTCATCCTGCAGCGTCTGCCCTGTCCAGCACCTCTTACAGACTGTAGGTCACTGTCTCCATGTAACTGAAGCCTACACAATTTCTTAAGATCTTTGGACATGATTGCTTAGACCTTTTATAAATAAAAGGATGGGGGTGTGACGCATTATGGGCAATAAATGACTTTTGTCCTCTCTCTCCTCCGAGAGTATGCCTACCAGTAGAGATTTGTTGATGATAACTCAAAGGTTTACTTACTACAATGTTGTGACTGTTGGCACTGTTTTCTCCCAGAGCCTGGAGAAGCTGATCAATAGAGGAGTATGGTAGCCATACCATTGGGGCTGTCGCAGACAGTGGGAACTGAAAGAAAATGTCTATTATTAAAATAATACCATTTCTCTAGGTAGCTGCTTTTGCAGGACTACTCTACACATGAAACACACTAAGCCCTACCCCTTGTCACCATTAAGAAATTATGTGGGGCGAGTGGATGGTAAAGGCACTCGCCACCAAGCCTAAGTAACTGAATTCATTCCTGGGCCACATGGTAGAAAGAAAGAAATGAATCCAAGTTGTTCTCTGACCTCCATGTATACTGTGGCACACATGTGTATGTACCTACAGGAAGTAAATGTAATAAAAAAATATATGTTCAGACGTGGTGGCACATGCCTTTAATCTGGGCACTTGGGAGGCTAAGGCAGGCAGATAGTGAGTTCCAGACCAGCCTGGTCTATAGAGTGAGTTCTGGGATAGCCAGGGCTACACAGAGAAACTCTGTCTCAAAAAACCAAAAATAACAACAACAAAAACCCAAAACCCAAAAAACAAGAGTGGATGCTATTCTTCCAGAGGACCTGAATGTGATTCCCAGCACCTGTTCTCACAGGTCACACAGCCTGTGCTTTGACTCCAGCTCTAGAGGACCCAATACTTCTGGCCTCCCGAGGCACCCATAGGCATGTAGAGCACACACAATTAAAAATAAATCTTAGCCGGGCGGTGGTGGCGCACGCCTTTAATCCCAGCACTTGGGAGGCGGAGGCAGGTGGATCTTTGCGAGTTCGAGGCCAGCCTGGTCTACAAAGCGAGTCCAGGACAGCCAGAGCTGTTAAACAGAGAAACCCTGTCTCGAAAAACCAAATAAATAAATAAATAAATAAATAAATCTTAGCCAGGGGTGGTGGTGCACCCCTTTAATCCCAGCACTTGGAAGGCAGAGGCAGGTAGAATTCTGTGAGTTCAAGGCTAGCCTGGTCTACAAAGTGAGTCCAGGATAGCTATGAATACTTGGAGAAACACTGTCTCAAAAAAACAAAACAAAACCAAAACCAATCCCCCCCAAAACAAAAAAAAAAACTTAAAAAGAAATGTAAAGATTCATATAGTACCAATATTTCACTATATAACTAAATATATACTTAATAAAATATATTTAATATAAACAATATACTTAGTAAAAATTAAATACATTAATATATGCAATTTATTTTACATACTTCCTTAGTGTGGGAATACATAATGAAAATGAAACATTCATATGCATCTACCTCAATCCCAAAGTACTGATGTCCTTTCCCTAATACAGCATCTACATATTCGGACACCAAATCCACAGCTTCTTCTAAAAGGTCATAGTTCAGGTACAAACGAAGCAATTCAGCAGCATCAACTTTCTGTAAAAAGCCACAATTATAAGCACATCTACACCAGTTTGAAATAGAACTTAACAGTGATTTCTTCTAGAATGTTTTAGAAATTATCTAAGAAACCAAATGGACAAACACCTAAATGTATTACCAAAAATGTTGATTGCTTCTGCTTATCAACAAGTATTGAGCTTTCCTATTAACTTTTTCAATACATCTGTATTCCAACTTATAAAAAACATATCTAGGCAGGGAGGACTTTGTAGTTCTGCCTGAAAACAAACAAACAATTTTCAAAAGGCTGCTAATGGCCGGGCGTGGTGGCACACGTCTTTAATCCCAGCATCCAGGAGGTAGAGGCAGGCAGATTTGTGTGAGTTTGAGGCCAGCCTGGTCTACAAAGTGAGTTCGAGGACAGCCATGGTGCTTATGCAGAAAACCACTGTCTTGTGGTGGCAGGGAAAAGGTCACTAATATGAATGAGCATGTGAGCATCTGGGTTTATTCATTTGTTCCTTAGGATAAGATTTGTAAATTCCCAAGAGTCCAGTTACCTCCAGGCACACTGCAAAGCTCTGTTAAATGGCTTTCTCATCTCTTTTGTGATTTAAGACATGTTTTAACTTGTTCCTATTTCAACTTTACATTAGTAATGTCAACAAGTCTTCCCAGAAATGCTGAGCACCAAAGTGACAGAGTATATACATTAATTCTCAGAAATAATGAAATGCAAAAGTACTACCAGTTTTAAATTTATATGTAGCTCAAGGTGTCAGAAAGATGAACAGTCTCATTCTGGAACAGCAAGTATGCCTTACTCTATTTCATGAGGATACTGTATTATTTTTCTTTTTTTCCCCTTTCTTGGTTTTTCGAGACAGTTTCTCTGTGTAGCCCTGGCTGTCCGGGAACTCACTCTGTAAGACCAGGCTGGTCTCAACTCAGAGATCTGACTGGCTCTGCCTCCTGAGTACTGGAATTAAAAGTGTGTGCCATCACCACCCAGGTTCACTGCACTCTATTACACTAGGGATGCTGCAGTCTATTACAAAGAGGATGCTAGAGTCTATTATAGTGAGGATGCTAGAGTCTATCACAGTGAGGATGCTGGAGTCTATCACAGTGAGGATGCTGGAGTCAATCACAGTGAGGATGCTG
>CAJQZJ010000309.1:6197656-6269702 GCA_907164525.1 Lophiomys imhausi | reverse complement strand
AGGATGCTGCAGTCTATCACAGTAAGGATGCTGCAGTCTATCACAGTGAGGATGCTGGAGTCTATCACAGTAAGGATGCTGGAGTCTATCACAGTAAGGATGCTGCAGTCTATCACAGTGAGGATGCTGGAGTCTATCACAGTGAGGACGCTGCAGTATATCACAGTAAGGATGCTAGACTATCACAGTAAGGATGCTGGAGTCTATCACAGTAAGGATGCTGGAGTCTATCACAGTAAGGATGCTGCAGTCTATCACAGTGAGGATGCTAGAGTCTATCACAGTAAGGATGCTGGAGTCTATCACAGTAAGGACGCTGCAGTCTATCACAGTGAGGATGCTAGAATCTATCACAGTAAGGATGCTGGAGTCTATCACAGTGAGGATGCTAGAGTCTATCACAGTAAGGATGCTGCAGTCTATCACAGTAAGGATGCTGCAGTCTATCACAGTGAGGATGCTGGAGTCTATCACAGCGAGGATGCTTTCTGTTCTGATGCAGTCTCAATTTTACTTCACCCATTTTAGCTATTTTTGTCTACTTTTTTTTTTGGAGGCAAGGTTACGTACCACAGGCTGACCTTGAACTTCTGACCTCCACACCCAGTTTTTGCAGTACTAGAGATTGCGCTTCTTGCATGCTAAGCAGGTACTCTCCAACTGAACTGCTTCTTCTTCTTTTTTTTTTTTTTGAGACAGGGTCTTGCCATGTAAGCCAGGATGGCCTTAAACTGAACAGTAATCCTTTTGCTCAATCTTTCTAGTTCTGGAAATACAAATGTCCAACACCACACTGTCCTCCCCCACCCCTCTCCTTCTCTTGGTCTCTTTCTGATTTTTTTTTTTTTTTTTGGTTTTTCGAGACAGGGTTTCTCTGTGTAACAGCTCTGGCTGTTCTGGACTCACTTTGTAGACCATGCTGGCCTTGAACTCACAGTGATCCGCCTGCCTCTGCCTCCCAAGTGCTGGGATTAAAGGCGTGCGTCACCACACCAGGCTCTTTTTGATTTTTTGAGACAGGGTTTCTCTGTGTAACAGAGCCCTGGCTGTCCTGGCCTTGCTTTGTAGACCAGTATAGTCTCATACTCACAGAGATCTGCCTGCCTCTGCCTCCCTAGCTCTGGAATTAAAGGCTTGTGCCACCATGCCCAGCTTGGGTTTTAAAAAAAAAAGAGAAAACAATTTTACTAGTAATAATAACTTTCAGATTCTCTTTCCTTTTACCATTGAAAGTATTTTAGATATTATCTTCAAACTCAAGTGTACATCTAAACCAAATCAGAAGTTCTTGCCTCAGCAGCATATATACTAAAACTGGGATGATAAAGAGAAGATGATAAAGGCATGGCTCCGATACAAGAACACTTAAAGTCATGAAGCACTCTATATTAAAACAACAGTCGAGCCGGGCGGTGGTGGCGCACGCCTTTAATCCCAGCACTTGGGAGGCAGAGGCAGGCGGATCTTTGTGAGTTCGAGGCCAGCCTGGTCTACAGAGCGAGTCCAGGACAGCCAGAGATATTCAGAGAAACCCTGTCTCGAAAAACCAAAAAAAAAAAAAAAAAACAAAAAACAGTCGGGCACCTTTAATCCCAGCACTTGGGATGTAGAGGTAGATTGATCTCTGTGAGTTCAAGGCCAGTTTGGTCTACAGAATGCGTTCCAGGATAGTCAGGGCTATACAGAAAAGCCCTATCGTGAAAAACCTAAAAACAAAACAAAACAAAAACCAAACAAACAAAACAACAAAAACTTGGCTTGGTGCTGCACACTTAATCCCCATACTTGGAGGGGGGAGGTTGGCAGATCTTTGAGTTCAAGCCCAGACTGGTTTACATAGTAAATTCAAGTTCAGCCTAATTCTAGGCCAGCCAGGGATACAGAGACCCTGTCTCAAAAACATAAAGAAATGAATGCATAAGTAAATAATAAAAGTGCATCAAACTGTGGAGTTAAAGTTCCTTGCCCCAGGTAATCTGACTTTGTTGTCTGACATAAGAGACCCAAGAATTTACATTTTACTTTTTGTTTTGTATGAGACAGGGATTCTCTGTGTATCCCTGGCTGTCCTGGACTCACTTTGTAGACCAGGCTGACCTTGAACTCAGAGATCCACCTGCCTCTGCCTCCCGAGGGCTGGAATAAAGGCGTTTGCCACCATGCCCAGCGAATCTACATTTGAAAGAAGCTACCATTCAAACCATTTTGCAATAGATGATTTTGTAAGTCAAGATGTGGATTCATAAGCTGGAGGTTTGGTCCCCAATGTCGATGCACTGGGAGAGGGAGGGACCATTGACAAGTGGAACCTAGTGGGGGACGGTAAGCTCAAAGAGGGTGTCTGTCCTCTCTGAAGAGATGAAGATAAAGATGGTTTTCAGGAGAGTGAGCTGTTACAATGGAGGCTAAAATGGCCTCTGGCTTCCTGTCTGACGATAGGACCACATTATGCTCCTGTGCATCCCCACCACAATGCAATTTGCTATATGGTATAATGCAGCACAGAGGGTTCTTACCAAAGGCCAAATCAATGCGCCATATGTTCATGGACAGTTAGCTTATAAAACTCTGAGCAAAGTAAACCTCTTTTCTATCATTTTACCCACTGCTGTTAAGTTTTTAAGTAACAACAATAGATATTGTATCAAGAATATACTCTCAGCCAGGCGGTGGTGGCGCACGCCTTTAATCCCAGCACTTGGGAGGCAGAGGCAGGCGGATCTTTGTGAGTTCGAGGCCAGCCTGGTCTACAAAGTGAGTCCAGGACAGCCAGGATACACAGAGAAACCCTGTCTCGAAAAACCAAAAAAAAAAAAAAAAAAAAAAATATACTCTCCCAGCACTATGGAGGCAGAGGCAGGTGGATCTCTGTGAGTTCAAGGCCAATCTGGTCCATAAAGTAAGTCCAGGACAGCCAGGGCAACACAGAGAAACCCTGTCTTGAAAAACCAAAAACCAACAACAACAAAAAAAAAAAACCACACACACACACAAAAACCCAACCAACCAACTAAACAAAAAAACCAAAACCACACACTCATTATTCTAATTATAAGCTCACTGCTCAGTAAACACAGGGAGAAGAGATTAATCTAATTACTAGCCCATGAAAAGTGAAATCTAAATTCCTAGTACTCAATTGGTAGGATGCTTGCTTAAATCCCAGTACTATGTGTAGAATTTAAGTTAAATTGTTTTAGTCCTGTTAGTATGACTGAGAACCGAAGTATGTAAGTCAGTGAATTCTTCCTTGTCCTCCCCCTTGACCAGGTCTCATTTAGTACAGGTTGGCCCTGAACTTAGTATGTAGCAATGGTTGGTCTTGAAATCCCCTTGCCTTCACCTCCAAGTACTGCCACCACAACTGGCTTGTAAATCAGTTTTCTCAAATTACTACCCTAAGTCAATACCACATACCTTGTAACTGTTTATAAGCCAATTGGGCAGAGGGACTCCATGAGACAACAACTTGTTAATCACACAGTGATGATACAGGTTATTCTGGACTCTGTACCTTTCCAAGTAAGCCGACAATAACCTCCATGCTTCATCTGTAGCACTTGAAAAAAGTAAAGAGGACGAAGGGTTCAGATCCCTGTTCTGTTGGTTAATTAGAGACAAGGTCTCACTATGTCAACAAAGTGCATATTGTCTGTTTGTTTGTTTTGGGGCAGAGTTTTTCTATATAACCGTCCTGGCTGTCCTGGAACTCGCTCTGTAGCCCAGACTGGCCTCAAACTCACAGAGATTCGTCTGCCTCTGTTTCCCGAGTGCTGGGATTAAAGATATGCGCCACCACACCTACATGGTGAAAAACAGAACTGACTTCTGAAAGTTGTCCCCTGACCTGCACATACTCTGTGAGGCACACATATCACTCTCCAAACAAATGCAACAACAACAAAATAAAACAAAAACAAGTACCAAAGAGTTAACACCCAGCTTGAGATGGCTCAGTAGGTAAAGAGGGCTTGCTGAGTGCATCTTGAAACCTGAGTCAGTTTGTGGAATCCAGGTAAAGGCAGACAGAAAAAAACTGGCTCCATAAACTTCTTGGGCCCTACAAGTGGCATTTGTGTCTATTTACCACTAATAAAAAATAAAGAGTAAAAAAGTTGTAAGTTTAAATGGTCCCTCCAAGTTCACATTTTAGAAACATTTTTAAAACAAGACGTATTTTTACTTATGTGTACACATATAATGTTATGTGTGTGTACATGTGCATGTGTACAGGTGTCTGCAGAGGTCAGAATAGGGTGTCAGATTCCTGGGGTTGGAGTTACAGGTGGTTGTGAGTAGGCTAACATGGGTGCTGGGGAACTACGTGAGCCATCACATGAGCCATCAGGTCGCCATCCCCTGTGATGGAAATATAATCCCCTAAATAATAGTTTTGAAAAGTGTGGTCTAGTAAGCAGCTCCTATCTCATGAACAGATCAGTGGTGCCTCATTGAAGAAGTGAGTCAGCCATGATGGACGAATCTGGTGTAAAGGAGAGACTGTTCTTTAAATTATGCAAGCTCAGATATGCTGCAACATCAGTAGAGAATAGATTTAAACAAAGACTTTCAGATTCTATAACACTATCATTTTAAATGCTAAACTACAGTGGCCAGGCGTGGTGGCGCACGCCTTTAGTCCCAGCGCTGGGGAGGCAAGGGCAGGTGGATCTTTGTGAGTTCGAGACCAGCCTGGTCTACAAAGTGAGTCCAGGACAGCCAGGGCTACACAGAGAAACCTTGAAAAACCTTAAAAAAGAAAAGAAAAAAAATGCTAAGCTGCATAATACAGTATATTTCATAAAAGGTAGTTTACTGGAATTAGAATTGTTCAAGGGAATTCTGAAGAAGTAGTATATTCATACTATCTTGGGACCTTGGTCAAAGTAAATATACAGAGGATGTCCAAACAAAGTACACAATGGAGGTTCCTGCACAGCAGACTGCTACAGAGTTAACTTGTAAGGAGGACACTATGATGCTAGCCATTAGTTTCACCTAAATGGAAGGAACGGGGAAAATAAAACAATCACACTTGAATCAAGTAAATATTTTTGTCTTTAAGGGTCTCTTAAAACTTAAAAATATTAAAAAAATTTTTATGTGTTTTGCCTTCATGTGTATCTGCGTACCACAGGCATACAGTATCCAGAAGAAAGTGTTGGTTTCCTGGAACCGGAGTTACAGACAATTATGAGCAACCATGTGGGTGCTGGAAATTGAACTCAGGTCCTCTGGAAAAACAGCCAATGCTCTAAAACAGAGTCATCTCTTCAGCCCCATGGTGTTGTGTGTGTGTTTTTCTTTTTTCCTTTGAGAAATGGTCTTATTATGTTGCCCAGGTTGACCTTAATTTTTGGAATGTGATATTCTTGCCCCAGGCTTGAAAGTAGTTGTGACTATAAGTTATCTATCACCACACCAAGCTAAGAGTATCCTCTGTGTTTGAGGAAGGGGATATGGAGGAGATACTGCTAGCCAATACATCATGGTCTGAACAATAACTGCCAGGATGTCACCCTAATTATAAACTTCCAGTTTCTATTTTAAATTTTCTGAGACATGGTCTATTATGCAGCTCTGCTTGTCCTTGACTTGCTATGTAGGCCAGCTAGCTTTGAACTCACACCTGCCTCTGCCTGCTAAGTGCTGGGATTAAAAACGTGCTCTACTAAGTATTTTAAAGATTTATTTATGTATTTTATGTACATGAGTGCTCTGTTTTCAAGCACACCAGAGGAGGGCACCAGATTTCATTATAGATGGTTGTGAGTCACTATGTGGTTGCTGGGACTTGAACTCAGGACCTCTGGAAGAGCAGTCAGTGCTCTTAACCACTGAACCATCTCTCTAGTCCCCTATTTAAAGTATGTGTCTATATGTGTGTCTGTGCACAGGTGAATTCAGGTGCCCACAGGAAAGGGCTTGGATTCTCCCAGAGCCCCAATTACGGTAGTTGTGAGCTGGCTGATGTGGGTGCTGAGAACCAAAGGAGTCCTCTCAAGAGTGATATACACTCTCACCTTCCAGCTTCTATAAAAACATAGCAGAGGGCTGGATAGCTCAGTGGTTAAGAATACTTGCTGCTTCTCCAGAAGACTCAATTTGGTTCCCAGCATCAACATCAGGTGGTTTATAACTTCTTGTAACTTAAACACACCCACCCACCATGCACACCCACACATCACATGCCACATATGAATAAAATTAGAGCCTTGTAGGCCCCCCAGTGTATGAGGAGGCTCTTGGCCGTCATATAACTTCTGAACTGGGACGAGGGACTGTTATGTAGGGACACTCCACTCCAGAGGAATGGGATGGAAGGGTTAGGGGGTAGAGGGTGGGAGGGCGGGGCTGGGAAGGGGGGAAAGACAATATGATGAAGATGTAACCTGAAGCAACAAATAAATAAATGTATTTATTAGAAAAAAATAAATAAATAAAAATTTAGAAAATCTTAAAAAACAAAGAAACAAAAACTCCCACCAATCTTAGGTAAGGCAGGTTTGACATTGCATGCTTATAACAATTCCCTAACTCAGGAGGGTAAGGCAAGAGAACAGAGACTTTGAGAACAGTGTGGGCTATATAAGGAAATCATAGTTCAAAAGAACAACCTCAAATAACCTCCCTATAAAAAAGGAGCAAGAAATAAAAGAGTGAAAAGGTCAGTGGAAAGCACCATTCAAGGGGCTGGAATTTTGGAAGGGCCCAGCAGTTAAGAACACTGCTCTTACAGGGGAACTGGGTTCAGTTTCTGGCACCCTCATGGTGGCTCATAACCGCCCATAACTCCAGTTTTGACCTCCATGGTCACCAATTCACATATATACATACAGGTAAAAAACCATCTACACACTTAAATCTTTTTTTTTTTTTTTTGAGACAGGGTTTCTCTGTGCAGCCCTGACTGTCCTGGACTCACTTTGTAGACCAGGCTGGCTTTGAATTAGCAGAGATCCACCTGCCTTGAGTGCTGGGATTAAGGGCATTTGCCACCACGCCCAGCAATTACAGACAGCTGTGAACTGCCACATGAGTGCTGGGATTTGAACTCTGGATCCTTTGGAAGAACAGCTAGTGCTCTTAACCGCTGAGCCATCTCTCCAGCTCCCATAAATCTTGTAACCCTAGGGGTGTACCTGGACTCTTTAGTGGTGATGACAGGAGACAGTTGATTGGCTGCTAGCCAGGCCCAGGCTTCTGCTTGTGCCGCTTCTCCTCCAAACTGCAACTTGATACACCTGCAGTGAAAATGGTCCCAGACCAGTAACTAACTGCTGAAGTGAGCCACTTTATTTTGGTACTACAATTAGGCAGATACAATAATATTAAGGCAGGTGGTGGTGGCACATGCCTTTGATCCCAGTCAGTACTTTGGAGGCATAGGCAGGCAGATCTCTGTGAGTTCCAGAATAGCCAGGGCTTAACAGAGAAACTCTGTTTCTAAAAAAAACAAACATCTTTTTTTTTTTTTTTGAGTCATGGTCTTATATAGCTGAGACTGGCCTTCTGCATTTACCTCTCAAGTGCTGATACTGGAGATGTGCTCCACCACTCCTGATAAAGATTATTTTTTAAATAAAATTATAAGCTATCAAAAATCAAACAGAGCACCTCTTTTTCTTTTTTTAAAGATTTATTTTAATGTATATGAGTGCTGTATCTGCATGTGTACCTGCATTCCAGAAGAGGGCATTGGATCCCATTATACATGGTTGTGAGCCACCATGTGGTTGCTGGGAATTGAACTCAGGACCTCTGGAGGAGCAGACAGTGCTCTTAACCACTGAGCCATCTCTCCAGCCCCCTAGAGCACCTCTTTATAATGGTTTAGCAGCTTCTGACTACTCTATCACATTAAATAATAAAATAGACTCCATGTATTAGGAAATTAAGGCCATTAAAAGGTAATTTTTACTTACTTGAAAGCAAGCCCCTCAAAGATTGGTGTTAGTGGCAGCTTAAAAGTCTGACAGAGTGATATGGCAGTGTCAAAGAGGCCAGCCTGAACCAAGAGAGTGACAATCTCCTTTGCTGATGAGCTTCCTGTGGAAATGGAGGCTAGTTAGTGCACCTAAGAGCATACACAAATGAGACCAAAAGCTTTGGTTGTTGACAAATATCTCTTGCCTTAGACCTAATTTTGGAGTACCTTTAAAATACTAAAAAAAAAAAAAAAAAGATTTATTTATTATGTATACAGTGTTTTGTCTGCAGGTATATCTGCCGGCCAGAAGAGGGCACCAGATCTCATTGTGGATGGTTGTGAGCCACCATGTGGATGCTGGGAATTGAACTCATGATCTCTGGAAGAACATTCAGTGCTCTTAACCACTGAGCCATCTCTCCAGCCCCCTTTAAACTATTTATTCATAATTCTAAACATCTTCTAGTCAACCCACTTGAGGAACATTAGAAGGATACCAAAATGAAGATGTTCTCAGGTGTGGTTCCCTTTGGCAGCCCATCAGCCAGTACCAGAGAACACAGCAGTCAGCAAGAACTGCGGTGGTTACCAGCTGTGGCATCTTGATGGCTGCCCCTCATCCCTGCTTGGGATTGAGACCTCCTCTATCCATCCAAGACTGTCAAACCTATACGGGGTTGGTGCCACGCTCTGCTGACAGCCTCCATGCTGGCTGCTGCTCCACTCCTGATTGTTTCCTAGTCTCTTCAGTCAGACCAGTGTCTGCGAACCTCCTCTGGGCAGGTTCCGTGCCAGCAGCCTCTTGCTGCCTTGGGGGAGGTGCTGTGCTCCAGAGCCCAGGAGCTAGCTGTTGCTGCTCTCTACTTGAGGCAGTGGTCTCTTCCAGCTGTTTGAGTTTGTCGAACCTTCTCTGTGACGTGTTGCCCTCCACACCCAACTTGGGGTTTCGGCCTCCGTCTGTCCAGTCCTGTTGATTCCACTGGGCAGGTGCTGCCCTCTGAGGGGGCCTCAGTCTCAGGCCAAGGATGTTCACCTGGGCTCGGCCCAATCTCTGCTGAAATTCTTGGCAGCAGCAAGCAGCAACGAGTAGTGCTGAGAAGCAACGCCAAGCAAAAAGCCCTCTTGAGTTTCCAGGGCCTTCCTTCTAATATGTTCTAGTTTTCACACCAGTATCCTTTGTCACCAGCCAGCCTTACGCCCTCCTCCCTAGGTACACCTGTTGACCAAGACCACTTGATCTCCCAGGTGTTCACGACAGGAGCCAGTCATTAGGCTGATGTTGTATGACCCTTTTATGAGATTTTCAGAAGCACTCCCACTCAACATAACTGTGTTCCCAAAGACATCCAAACCTCCACTATAACCTACCTACCACATTACCTCTGGTCCTGTGCCACTGGTACAAGTCGGCTAGAAGTTAAATTCCTACCTGCAATGGCAATCACTGATGGATCATGCTGAGCCAATATAAGGCGAATTCGAGCTAAAGAACATTCTTTCTCGAGATCTTCCAGTTCCAGAATTTCAATTTGCCGATTGGCTAGAAACCAAATAAATTTCATTACACAAAGCAAAAGGGAGTGCCTATGAGATGAACTTGTCAATTTCGAGTAGATATTAAATAACATTCCCCTTTTAGGAGGTGAGAGTGGGACAAAGTCTCTCAGTTTAATTTTCCAAGGCATAGAGGTAGAAATGAAGAGAACACAGGAATCTGTAAAGATTAAACAATGTCCCTTTCTTTATCCACAAAGCTGAGTCAAACCAAAGGATTAGAATTAAAACCTACAGTTGGGTAGTGCTTAGTGTTTCAAACATGTAACTTCATCTAGTTGTTACAATCACCTAATTCAGAGAGACAGAATTAAATCTGGAGTTGAAGCTCTTTGTAAAAGGCTATGATCCTCTGGCTGTAAAGGATCCTGATGAAGATGCTTGGTACCGAGTGGACTTAAACACAATAGAAAACATGAACACTTTTCCTTCTCACTTTTTTTTTCTTGAAGGGTTTTTCAAGACAGGGTTTCTCTGTATCCTTGGCTGTCCTGGACTCACTTTGTAGACGAGGCTGGCCTTGAACTCACAGAGATCCACCTGCCTCAGCCTCCCAAGTGCTGGGATTAAAGGCGTGCGCCACCATGCCCGGCCTTTTTTTTTTTTTTTTAAGGCCTAGCTATCTTCAAACTTAGAGATATGCTTGCCTCCCCATGAGGGCTGGGATTAAAGGCATATGTCACCACACCTGGCTCTACCCTTTTTTTGGAGACTATGTCTTTCACTGAACCTAGCGATCACCAATTGGGCAAGACTAGCTGGCCAGTGAGCTCCAAGGATCTTACTACCTCTTCTTCTTCAGAGCTAAGTTACAGGTGTATACTATATGCCTGGCTTTTTATGTGGGTCCTGGGGATCTGAACTCTGGTCCTCATGCTTACACAGCAGGCACTTTATCCACTGAGCTAGCTCCTAAACCCAAAGAAAAGCTTTCTTTTTATGTATTTTTAAAATTTTGTGTACACTGGATGTATGTATGTCTGGGTGAGGGAGTTGGATTCCCTGGAGCTAGAGTTACAGACAGTTGTGAGGTGCCATGTGGGTGCTGGGAATTGAACCTGGGTCTCATGGAAGAGCAGCCAGTGCTCTTAACCACTGAGCCATTTCTCCAGCCCCACAAAGAAACACTTTCTAAAGTAATTTTCATGTTCTTATATGATTATATGATTTTTTTCTTTTTTATTTGTTTTGAGACAAGGTTTCTCTGTGTAGCTCAGGCTGTCCTAGAACTCACAGAGACCCCCTTGCCTCTGCCTCCTGAGTGGTGGGATTAAAGGCGTGCCTCGCCATGCCCAGTAGACTGTATGGTATTTTCAAAGGCCCTTTAAGACAACCTTTAGCAAATAAGAAAGTTGAAACGAAACTAAAACGAGGTAATTTTCTCAGACATAATGACTATGTGTAGTCATTATTTGTAGTATTATATATAAGTAATGTTACCATCTGTTTATATGTCATATAATCACTATAACACCACACACAGAGAAGCGCCTTAATCCATGTGTCTACTGAACTAATAGCTATTATCCGCAGACCAGACATCCCTGACTCACTTGGGGCAACTGTGCACTCGCCGTCACGATCCCTCTTAGGAGATGCACCAGGACGATCAGACTGAAAGACAAAAACAAGTCACTTAGCTGTAAAAAAACAGTATTGATTCGAGCCTTCATGTTTAAATTTGCAATAGAATTTCATTATTTTTGGCCTTTCTTTCTTTCTTTTTTTGAGTCAGGGTCTCACTACGTAGCCCTGGCTGTCCTGGAACTCACTATGTAGATCAGGTTGGCTTCAAACTCAGAGATATACCTGCTGGGATCAAAGGTTTGCACCACCACATCTGGCAAGGAATTTTTAAAAAAGATTAATTAATTAATTTATTGTGTATATAGTGTTCTGTCTGTGTATGTGCCTGCAGGCCAGAAGAGGGCACCAGATCTCATTACAGATGGTTGTGAGCCACCATGTGGTTGCTGGGAATTGAACTCAGGACCTGTGGAAGAGCAGCCAGGCTCTCAACCTCTGAGCCACCTCTCCAGCCCAGGGATTATTTTTATTTCAGTTAGCACAACTCTTCTTACAGGGGTACTGTCACTTTAACACAACAAAATGGAGCTGTCTGTCAACAGGACTCATTTATCTACAATGTTATTTAGACTAAGGTCATAGATTTGATATGTATATAAATCACATGATTTTCACTGGCTCCATAATTCTGGTAACCTTGGGCAATAGCCTAGTAAATTCAGACACTATAGAACATAAAAAGCTATCAGCAGGATAGGAAAAAACTTTATCTGCCTTCTCTTATGCTAACTGTTAATAAACAACACAAAACTAAAATTGGCTAGCATTAATTAAGCACTATTTTTGAGAGAGGGTCTCATGAGCCCAGGCTAGCCTTAAATTCACTATGTGGTTTAGGCAGGTCTTGAATTCCTGATCCTCCTTGTCTTCACTTCCTTAGAGGTGGAATTAAAGGTGCGTGCCACCTCCATCAGTAATCTCAGGAGACATTTTAAATGAAATTAAGCAAAATAACATAATAATTTAAAGGACCAAAGAACCACCCCCCCCCAACCAACCAAACCAAACCAAACCAAACCTTGAAACCCATAATGATTTAAAAACTCCAAAGAAAAGTTTTCATACCACTACCCCAGAGGCTGGCTGTACAATCCATGCATACTCTGGACGAATAAGCCGTAAACAGTTAATAGCAGCCAGGTAACAGTTGCCTTGCTTCTCAAGTCCCCGGAGAGTTCGAACTTCTCTCCCAAGACGCATACCATATTCAAACATCACTGTACCAGCTACGAGACAAGAGTAAATTAGACAAAAGTGTTTCTCTACAAATACAAAGAGAACTCGTCGTTACACATGAGATTTTAAATTTTGAGGCAAAATTGAGTGTAACTTAAAATCACACACAAAATCTGTGGTGAGAATACGGAGTACATCTTGTGGCACTTTTTCAGGGAATGTAAAAAGTACAATAGCTAAGAGTCCTGGTTGACCTTGAATTCACTTTAGAGCTAAAGATGACTTTTAGTTCTTTTTTGTTGTTGTTTTTGTTTATTTTAAGACAGAGTTCCTCTGTGTATCCTTGGCTGTCCTGGACTCACTTTGTAGACCAGGCTGGCTTGAACTCAGAGATCTGTCTGCCTATGCCTCCCAAGTGCTGGGATTAAAGGCATGCACCACCACTGCCCAGCAAAATACAGACAAATGTGAACTGTCATGTGGTGCTGGGATTTGAACCCTGGTCCTTTGGAAGAGCAGCCAATGCTCTTAACCGCTGAGCCATCTCTCCAGTCCGACTGTGAGTTCTTATCCTGCATTTACTTCCCAAGTGATGGAGCACCATATCTGGCTACGTGTGCTTGTATGTACATGGGAGGCCAGAGGATACACTTGGGTGTTGTCCCTCAGGAGTATCTACTTTGTTTGTTTGGTTTTTTGTTGTTTTGGGTTTTTTTTTTTTTGGTTTTCGAGACAGGGTTTCTCTGTGTATCTCTGGCTGTCCTGGACTCGCTTTGTAGACCAGGCTGGCCTCGAACTCACAATGATCCACCTGCCTCTGCCTCCCAAGTGCTGGGATTAAAGGCGTGCGCCACCATGCCCAGTGTCTACTTTGTTTTTAAGACAGACTCTCTCACTGGTCTGGAGCTCTCTTTAGGCTAGGCCAGATGGCCATGACCCCAGCTTTTTAGGTGGTTCTAGAACAGAACCCTTGTCCTCACGCCTGCTTATTGGGTGCTTTACTGGCTGTGTTGGCTCCCTCGCCCTCACACCTGGCTTTTCTTTTTCTTTTTTTTTAAAATTCTTTAAACATTTTTTATTTATTTATTATGTATACAGTATTTGCTCTACATATATGCCTGGGCAGATCTCAATGTAGATGGCTGTGAACCACCATGTGGTTGCTGGGAATTGAACTCAGGACCTTGGGAAGAACAGCCAGTGCTCTTAACCTCTGAGCCACCTCTCCAGCCCCACACCTGGCTTTTCAAAAGCAAGACTGTGAACACGGCAACATTATTCATGATAGCCAAAATGCAGCAGTGAGCCACATACCCACTAATGGACACATAAACAAACATGATATATTAATACACCTATAACATTTCTGTCTGGTGTAGTGGTGCTGGCAATCAAATCTAGAGTCTCCATACACGCTAAGAAAGTTCTCTACCACTAAACCATATAATTCAATATTAAAAAAGGAAATTCTGGGGCTGGAGAGATGGCTCAGCGGTTAAGAGCACTGGCTGCTCTTCCAGAGGTCATGAGTTCAATTCCCAGCAACCACATGGTGGCTCACAACCATCCATAATGAAATTTGGTGCCCTCTTCTGGCCTGTAGATATACCTGCAAACAGAACACTGTATACATAATAAATAAATCTTTAAAAAAAAAAAAAAGGAAATTATAATACATGCAACTACATGGATGAACCCTAAAGTCAGGCTAATGGAAATAAGCCAGTTCCAAAGGCAAGTACAGCAGACTGCAGCAGCCAAATTCAGAGAAAGCAACCAGAATAGCATGTGCTAGGGGACTGCCAGGGAAACGGGCATACAGCTTTGGTTTCTTAGGAGGAAAAGAGTTTTGGAGGGCTGGAGACATAGTTCAGTAGTTAAGAGCACTGGCTGTTCTTCCAAAGGACCTGGGTTCAAATCCCAGCACCCACATGGCAGTTCACAGCTGTCTGTAACTGCCAGGTGTGGTGGTGCACACCTTTAATCCCAGTGCTAGGGAAGCAGAAGCAGGTGGATCTCTGTGAATTCAAGGCCAGCCTGGTCTACAAAGTGAGACCAGGACAGCCAGGGACACACAGAGAAACCCTGTCTCGAACCCTCACCACCAAAAAGAGTTTTGGAGAGCCGTCATGCAACACTTAGAATGTCTAGTTACCTCTGAACAAATCACTTACAAAGGCTAAAATACAGGGGAAAAAAGGCTTGAGGTAGCTCAGTTGTAGAGCCGTTGCCTAATGCCTGAGATCCTGAGTTTGAGCTCCATTATGAGAAAAGAAAACAAAGACACAAACAATAGCAAGCAACCCTCCAACACAGAGCTGCTGAGACAGCTTGGTGAATAAAGGCACTTATTGCCAAACTTGACAATCTGCATTGGATTCTGGAACCCACATGATCAGAAGAGAGCTGAGTTCTATAAATTGTCCTCTGAATTCTACCAGCCTGCCATAACACATTTGCACACAATAAATTAATTTAAAAACCCTACATGGAGAGATGGCTCAGGGTTAAGAGCTATTCTTGCAGAGATTTGAGTTCAGTTGCCAGGACCCATGTTGTGCAACTAACAACCACCCATAACTTCCAAAATGCATAAACTAAGCCAGGAATGTAGGCACATGTCTCTTATCCTAGTAGATGGCAGGAGGCCTAAGGCAGGAGGATTATGAGTTGGAGGCCAGGCTAAGCTGTACTGTAAGATCCTGTATTAAAAAAAAATCCTGCCTTTTTTTTTTTTTTTTAAGATTTTATTTTTGAGGCAGAGGCAGGCGGATCTCTGTGAGTTCGAGGCCAGCCTGGTCTACAAAGTGAGTCCAGGACAGCCAGGGCTGTCTGTTATACAGAGAAACCCTGTCTTGAAAAACCAAAAAAAAAAAAAAAAAAAAAAAAAGATTTTATTTTTTTCAGTTTTAATTATGTGTACATGGTAAAAGGAAGTGTATCTACACATGCATACAAGGGTCCATAGCGGACATCCGATCCCTGGAGCTGCACTTCTACGTAGTTGTGAGCCACCTAATATAGGTCAGTAACCAAATTTGAGTCCTCTGCAAAAAAGTATAAGCTTTCAATTGCTGAGCCATCTCTCCAGGCCCCTATAGTTCTTAAAAAAAAAGTGATGAAATGCATATGGCAAAAATTTACCACTGAGTTGTTTTTTTTTTTTGGTTTTTCGAGACAGGGTTTCTCTGTTTAACAGCTCTGGCTGTCCTGGACTCGCTTTGTAGACCAGGCTGGCCTCGAACTCGCAAAGATCCTCCTACCTCTGCCTCCCAAGTGCTGGGATTAAAGGCGTGCGCCACCACCGCCCGGCGAGTTGTTTTTTTAGTTGATTACTGTGTATGGATATTTGTTTATATATATGCCTGACCATCACCTAGTGTTCTGTGCATTTGGTACCTGGGCAGCAAGTGGTCTCATCTGCTGAGCTAACTCTCTAGCTCTAATTTTTATTTTTGCTGGTATAAGAGAATGTCACCAGATGTGGTGGCACAAACCTTTAATCCCAGCAACAGAGAGACAGATCTCTGAATTAAAGGCCAGCATGGTCTACCTAGTGAGTTCCACACAGCTGGAGTTACATAGTGAGATCTTGTCTTAAAAAAAAAAAAAAAAAAGAAAAAGAGAGAGAGAGAGATAATGTCCATAGTCACCTGTAGTATTTATGTTTTAAGAGTCAGGATATCTGTAACTTACTTTTTTTTTGTTTTTGTTTTTTCAAGACAGGGTTTCTCTGTGCAGCCCTGGCTATCCTTGGAACTCACTCTGTAGACCAGGCTGGCCTTGAACTCACAGAGCTCCGCCTGCCTCTGCCTCCCGAGCGCTGGGATTAAAGGTGTGTGCCACCATCTGGTTAAATTGCTATCTCTTTTTAAAGAATTTGCATATCCCTGAAGGCATATGACAATGCAACCAAGTAAAATAGGGAGACTATTATATTCAGATGACCTAAGTACATTTAATCAGTAGTTAGGATTTTGTTCTAAGAAATTATTAAAATAAAAAAGGAGGCTGTCAAGTCTGAAAATGTACAGGACTAAAACCTAAGGAGCACAAAGTGCTTCTAGTTTGAGAAAGCCAATGCCCCATTCACTGTCAGGCAGGAAATGAGAATACCAGTTCACTGGAAATCACTTGACAATGTTAAAAAATGGGCCAATATATGTATTTTTTTAAATGTTACTGGAAAATCACTAAAAGGTTGAAACTAATCTAGTATTTAAATGTAACTAAACACATGTTCCAATACACAATGTTTTTGGAAATATGATTAAACTAATAGAGTTGTTTTTAACCAGTTCAGTTGCTCACCTTTTCGGTAATTGTGGCGGTAGATATGAAAAGCATACAGAAGCTCATAGTAATTGTGAGCCATAAGATCCACAGCTCTAGCACGTGATTCAATTATTCCCACAACCTAACAAAAGATGAGCAATCAGATGTTGAAGTTAGTAGCAATCATGGCAACTGAAACATTTGTTACTAGACAAAAGTGAACAAATGAATTACCTCATTATGAAGATTCACATAGGGAAACTCTACAAGATCCTGTAGTTGGGAGCGTTCACAAAGAACTACCACCAGCTGTCGCAAACAGTCTAACTGCCTAGAAGGAGAGGAGGAGGTGAGGGTGACTGGTCTTAGTGAGTTAAACAAGGCTGGTAGACTGCCTTCTCTAAAAATGACAGGGAGATTACCTGCTGGAATCAGGAATTTGGGTTAAGGCCTCATATGCTTGGCTATTGTGACCCAAGTCCAAATGATGTTTGAAAATGCATGTTCTTAAAGTAGCCTAAATCGAGTATCAAAAAAGAACAATAGAAATTAAAATACTGCATTTATAACAATTCTTTTTTTTTTTTTTGGTTTTTATAACAATTCTTAAGGGAAACAATCGAATTCATTTAGTTTTTACCTGACTTTTCCAGTCATCACCTGCTTCAGTAATTGCTGATGTAGCCAGCTGAATAACTAGTTCAGGCAATCCAACAACATCCAGTAGACGTAAAACCTAAGAAGTTAATAAATTTTCATTACAATTCATGTGATTGAGGGCTGAAGAGATGGCTCAGCACTTAAGACCACGTGCGGCTGTTGCAGTATATGAGTTCAGTTCCCAGAACCCACATCAGGTAAGTCTCATCTGCCTGTAACTTGAGCTCCAGGAAGATGCGAAGCGTCCTTGGGCACTGGCATTTACATACACAGACAATTAAGAAATCATCTGATAGCAGCACTTGGATGGATCTAAGTTATTCAGAAAAGATAATTAGGTGAGACCATCAGAACAAATGTGAGACCTAGTCAGTTAACTAGCACCATAGCAGGGAGGTAGCAAGACAGACAGAATAATTTGGATATTTTAAGATTTTTCAGCTGAGCTGGGCTTTAGAGTGCAGCTGTAATTCCGATTTGGGATGTGGAGGTAAAAGGGACAAGAGCTACACAATAAGTTTAGCCAGCCTGGGCTACAGAAGATGCTATATCAAAAACCAACCAACCAACCCACACCTCAGTGTAAAATCCATTCACTTTACCAGAAAATGCTACTAGGAAGAACAATGACTGGCTCTAGTTACATTTAATTTTGTTTGTTAGGGTTAGGCTGAAACAGGTAAGTTTGAGAGATAACTCATACATTGATAAACAGCACTATTAATGAGTAACAGATTACACAGGGCTTTTGGTTGTCCCATTCCATTCATTTATTTAATTTATAGATCGGGCCCCAATAGACTGCCAGACTGAATGGTACTCCCGAGTTCAAGTAATGGTATTCCTTATGCTTCAGCCTCCCAAGTACTGAGACCACAGGCATGTACATTTGTTCTTTCTCTATTGGCAGACGTGTGAAGTAATGAAAAAAGTTCTCAAAGACACAGATATCTATGTCCTTAGCTGAGAGTACAAAAATCACTCTGATTACAGAATGCCTATATGGTATTAAGTGTCACTATTATTCACTCTTACGGCAACTGGATGAAGCCAAGTTCACTCAGAGTCTTCGAACTCAAATCTTCACACTGTGACTACAGGTTCTACTACTACAGTTTCCAAGATATTTTGATAACAAGGTAACATTTCTTCATCTATCCCCTTTATCTGATTCAATTTTATCAAATATGTAGCAACATCACAGTATAACATACATACATTTGCCTAATCTTTTTCCCACAGAAGAATCATGGAAGTAACTTTGAAAGAAGTACAATGTTACCTCAGGTTAATTGTCCCCTAATCTAAGAATCTGAAATCCAAAATACCTAATTCTAAACTTTCTGAATGCTGATGTGTTATCAGGAAAAGTGAACACATGATCTTAGGTGAGAGCCTGAGTCCGAACACACAGGGCTGGGAGATGGCCCACTGGTGAAGCATCTGTTAGACAAGCATGAGGACCTGAAGTTGGATACCCAACACTCATGTGACATGGCAGTGTGTAACAGTATGTCCAGTAGTGGAGCAGAGACAGGTGGATACTGGGGCTTGATGGGCAGCCAATTAAGCCAAAATGGCTGACTCAAGTTTCAGTGAGAGATCCTGCCTCAAAAAATATGATGGAGGGACTAGAGAGATGGTTTAGTGGTTAGGATCACTTTGCGGCTCCTGCAGAGGATGGATGCAAGAGCAGTTTTCAGCATCCATATGGTGACTCACAACCATCCTTTATTCTAGTTCCAGAGGCCCTCTTCTGACTTCCATGGATACCAGGGACTCAATTAGTATACATGCGCATATATATATATATATATATATATATATATGGGGGGGGAAATCTAATACATAAAAAATACTCTTTAAAAAAAAAAAAGAAAAAAATAAATGAAAGAAAAAACGGAGGGGTGAGAGATGGCTCTGCAGTTAAGAGCCCTTCTTGCTGTTGTAGAGGACATGGGTACAGACCCTAGCACACATATGGTAGCTCATAACCATCCATAATTCTAGTTCCAGAGGATTCGATACCCTCTTCTGATCTCTACAGGCACCAGACACACAGCACATGGTGCACCCACATATATGCAAGCCAAACATTCACACGCATAAAACAGAATTAAAAAAATTAAAAAAGGGCTGGAGAGATGGCTCAGCGGTTAAGAGCACTGGCTGCTCTTCCAGAGGTCATGAGTTCAATTCCCAGCAACCACATGGTGGCTCACAACCATCCATAATGAAATCTGGTGCCCTCTTCTGGCCTGCAGATATACCTGCAGACAGAACACTGTATACATAATAAATAAATCTTTAAAAAAAAATAAAAAAGTGAAAATAAAGATGGAAAGACAAAGTGATACTGGAAGATATATGATGTTGACCTCATGCATATAGCACATGTTACTTTTATGAGTATCACTGCTTGGAAAAATAATTGAAAATTTTTCATTATATGAGTACATCTTTCAGTACACTGACTATTGAAACTGATGCAGACAATGAATTTCTAAAGTAGTTTTAACTAATCTATATTCACCTATAAGTGATCATGACATGCATTCTTAAAAATTTGTTTCGGCTGGCGTGGGGGCACACGCCTTTAATCCCAGCACTCGGGAGGCAGAGGCAGGTGGATCTCTGTGAGTTCAAGGCCAGCCTGGTCTACAAAGTGAGTCCAGGACAGCCAGAGATACACAGAGAAACCCTTTCTTGAAAAAACAAAAAAAAAAACAAAAAAATTTTTTTTTGTTTCATACATCTTTAAGTGACACTTCATGGCTCAAGGTTTACCTAAAGTCCCATTTTTTAAAAGTCTCTGTTTTTGGCTGACTTACCAGACTTGGCTGCAGTCTACACTGTTGTACTATGGCTGATGAAGTTCAGATCAAGGGTAGAAATGCTAGCTGCATCTTCCTCTCATGTTGGTGCTTTCACAGTTAACATACTGTCTTCAGCCCGGCTATTTTGGGATTATGTGCTACTTTTTTCTCCTAGGAAACTTAGGACTCTTTACTAAGCTGTATCTTTACCTTCTATTTTTTTTAAAAATGAGATAGAATTTCATTATATTTTCTAAGCAGGTGTTGAATGTTTAGCTTCAAGTGATTACCCTGAAAAGCCTCCCCAAAACACTTATCGGTGCACGTCACCTTTCATAGCATTTCAAGTGAATTAGAAAAAAAAATACACATGAAGAAGTTTTATTCAAATGAAGCAAAAAAAAAAAAGGTTACTCTAGCTGGTCGTGTAAATACAACCTACTGAACAAGAAGGAACAGGTGAAGTGTCACTACCTTGCCCCCACCCCTAGCTGGGAGACTTTGACTTTTCCAAGATGTCTACCTCAGATTGAGCAGCAAAAGGACAAAGTCAGAGTGCCAGTTAAACCTGTGCTGAAAAACATGTTTCCCTCCATGAGAGGAAACCTATGGTTTCTGTACACATTTACTTCTGTTTTCTCTTGAGAGTTGTAAACAATTAAATACCAAAACAATGTATTTCAGATGCACTTCAGTACAGACTGGTTTAAAAAGGGTGAGAGAACAATGATGTACCTTATCATAATATTGCAACTTGGGGGTAGACACAATCTCCCTGTCCTCTGAGCGGATCAAGCGATCTAAGAATTCTTCTTTGCCCACTTCAGATGCTGCTTGACAGAAACATTCCAGAGCCTGAAGAGATAAAGATAAAATACAAAGTTACTCACTAGCAATCATTCAAAGGCTGGACATAGGACAGACACACCTTTAACCTCCAGTCTTGAGGCTTGGGCTACATAATGAGACTGTTTTAACAAACAGAAAGCCCATTCCAATTCTAGTTACAATAAATCAGAATGCATGCATTAGGGAAAGCTAAAATAAAAGCAAAATTGTTTAAGAAAGCCTATACTAGATTCAAATTTTGTCAAATAGAGATGTTATTTGTTTATCTGTTTTGGCTTTCTGAGACAGTCTCTATAGGTATCCCTGATTGTCTTAGAACCCATTATGTACACTAGGCTGCTCTCAAACTCAGAGATCAGCCTGTCTCTGCCTCCCAAATGCTGGGATTAAAGTTATACATCACTATTCCTGACTACCAAATCTACATTTTGAGGAAATATTTAACATTTTTCTTGAATTTTTTTCATTTGGAAAAAAATTCTGTTTTTTACATCTATTTTGTGGATCAGAAAACAACTTCTAAGAAATGGTTCTTTCCTTCCAATATGTGGATCCTGGGGACTGAACTCAGGTTCAGGCTTGGTTGCAAGTGCTCGTACCACTAATAAGCCATCTTGTTTGTCCTTCTCTCACTTTTATAATGCTATTATCATATATTTTAAAGATTTATATTTTACCTGCATGTATGTATATCATTTGTGTACATCAAAAGGGATGTCAGATTCCCTAGAATTGGAGTTATACTAATGGTTGTAAGCCCCACCATGTGTAGGCTGGAAATTTAACAGGGGTCCTCTATAATTGTAACAAGTACTCTTAACCCCTGAAATATCTCTCCAATACCTTAAATACTATTATTACTAAGCAAACATGTGTTACCAGATGTGATAACAAGTCCCAGCACTCAGGAGATAGAGGTAGGGGGATTTTTGACAGTTCAAGACCAGCCTGATCTACATAGTGAACTGATGGTCAGCTAGGACTACATGGTGACCTTGCCTCAAAAACCATAAACCACAAAACAAATAAAAAAAGCAAGCAAGTTGTCAGGTGTGGTGGCACATGCCTTTAATCCCAGCACACAGGAGGCAGAGGCAGGTGGATCTCTGTGAGTTCAAGGCCAGCCTGGTCTACAAAGTGAGTGCAGAACAGCCAGCCAAAGGATACACAGAGAAACCCTGTCTCAAAAAAAAAAAAAAAAAACCAAAAACCAAAAAACAAAACAAAACAAACAAACAAAAAACAAAAAAAAAGCAAACAAGTTAAGCACGGTGGCTCACCCCTCCAGCACTCAGGAGTCAGAGGCCTACAACCATTAGTATGACTCCAGTTCTAGGGAATCTGACGTCCATCCCTTCTAATGTACACAAATGATATACTATATGCAGGCAAAATATAAAATCTTTAAAATATATGATAATACCATTATAAAAGTGAGAGAGGGACAAACAAGATGGCTGTGAGTACAAGGCCAGCCTGGTCTACAGTGAGTTTTAGGCCAATTAGGGCAACACACCGAGATCCTGTCTCAAGACAATATGCAGACATGCCAGGCATGTAATTTGGTGGATGTCCATAATTCCAACAATTTGGGAGGCTGAAGCACCAGGATAGCAAGTTCAAGGCCAGCCTCATACCCAAATTGTAATCTTAAAAAAAAAAAAAAAAGAGAGAGTCAACAGAATTAAGCCAGTTCTATTAATATCTTGATCTTACATTTTGAGAGAACAAATTCCTATTATTTAATTAGCAGAGATAGAGTTGGTCCATGGATGTAGCTTAGTGGGAATGAACTTATTTAGCATGTTAGGCTCTGGGTTTAATCACCAGTATCTCACACATACATGTAAACTTTAATAAGATATCTATTTTGGTTTTTAAAAATTAAAAAAAATTTCATCTTGATGTTTTTGTCTGATTTATGTAATAAAGTAATATAGCAGCATGTTACCAACTACAGAATGTAGGTATATGATTGTTCACTAGTCAATCTTTTTTTCTTCTTAAACTTTATTATATATTGATGTTTTGCCTGTATGTATATCTGTGCAACACCGGCCAGAAGGCTTCAGATTCCCTGGATCCAAAGTTACACTTGGTTGTGGGCTGTCACATGGATTGGGAATTAAATCTGGATCCTGTGGAAGGATAGCCTATGCTCTTAACTGCTGAACCATCTACCAGTTCCAACTACGTAAATCTTTTAAGCAAATTCAATTTAAAAAATAAAACAAAACAAAACAAAAACACGCATCACTAAGTCAGGCGTGGTGGCACATGCTTTAATCCCAGCACTAGGGAGACAGAGGCAGGTGGATCTCTGTGAGTTTGAGGTGAGCCTGGTCTATACAGAGAAACCCTGTCTCAGAAAAAAAAAAAAAAAAACCCAAAACCCAAACAAACAAACAAACAAAAAGCATCACTAATTTCTTTCTTTTTTTTTTTTTTTTTTTTATTTTTCCAGACAGGGTTTCTCTGTGTGAACAGCCCTGGCTGTCCTGGACGTGCTTTGTAGACCAGGATGGCCTCGAACTCACAGAGATCCGCCTGCCTCTGCCTCCCAAGTGTTGGGATTGAAGGCGTGCGCCACCACGCCTGGCAGCATCACTAATTTCTAAAAAACATCTGCACTGGGGCAGAGGGATTTTAATGTTTTCTTCTTACTTCTCTACTAACAAAGTACAAGCAGTTGGCTAACCCTGACACACAATGTCCTTTTTTTAAAAAAGGTTTTTCGAGACAGGGTTTCTCTTTATATCCTTGACTGTCCTGGACTCACTCTGTAAACCAGGCTGGACTTGAACTCACAGAGATCCACCTGCCTCTGGCTCCCCAGTGCTGGGATTAAAGGCGTGTGCCACCATGCCCAGCACATATGATGTCCTTTATTGGTCAGTCTTCTTTAACAAGATTCTGTGCCTCCCATTTCCTATATCCTAGTCAGATAGAAACCAGGTGTCTTCCTTGAACTAGTCTGGTCACCACTCATGTAGTTTACCTTCTGTACTTCTCCCATAACTAGGTAGCACCGTCCCAGCATAAATCGACAGGATCCAACATTGACTTGACACCAGGGATGCAGTAGTTGAATATAATCCTAAAAGACATAAAAGAACTGATTAGAAAATAAGCACTATTTAAGAACAGTCATTTCTAACTTGTTCAGAAGGAGAAGAGTGGTCGGTATAAGACTTTATTTCCAAAATACCCAGAGATTAAAAACGAATCTGGCTAATACATTTTTATATAAAGCTAGGTACAAGAAAGTAGAGCCAGCCAGGCGTGGTGGCACATGCCTTTAATCTCAGCAATTGGGAGGCAGAGGCAGGCAGATCTCTGTTAGAGGCAGGCCTAGTCTACAGAGTGAGTCCAGGAGAGCCAGGGCTGTCACACAACAGAAACCCTGTCTCAACCCCACCCCTAAAAAACAAAAAACAAAAAAAGAAAGAAAGAGAGAGAGAAAGAAAAAAGCAGAGCCAGGGGTAGGGGGGACATGCCTATAATCATAACTAATTCAAGTCTAAGCCAGGAAGATCACTTATGGTCAAGAGTACAAGGCCAGTCTGGGCAACATAGTAGGACTCTCTTCACTCCAACACAGAAGGAGTCTAGAAACACAGAGGTAAACACACACACACACACACCCCACATCTAAGTAACGTCTTAATTTTTGGCACTCTCATATTAAGTGAGTACAGTCCAATAAAGGATTTATATGTAAATGGCTTGTTTTTTAATCTTATGTGCATTGGGGTGAGGGCATCACATCCCTTGGAGCTGGAGTTACAGACAGTTGTAAGCTGCCAAGTGGGTGCTGAGAATCCAGGTCCTGTGGAAGAACAGACAGTACTCTTAAACACTGAGCCATGTTTCTAGCCCCATGGTCATGGTTGGTTGGTTTGTTTTTATAAAGAGAATCTAATAAGAATTTAAAAGTTTTCTTTTTGAATTTGAAGAGAATTTTACTAGTCTAAAAGAAAAATCCCAGGTAATCAGTTGCCTAGAGGAGGCATATAGAAAGACAAGGAGAGAAAGTCATGCTGTTTGAGTTAAGCTGGCATGGAGGCCAGCCACACAGCAGGGGAAGCTTTGGAGAAAGAGAGGGGATGGCCAAATGTCAGAGAAAACACCCTCTGAAAAGAGTTAGAGATTAAAAAAAAAAAGGAGAAAGAAAAGGTATGCTTTTCTGAGTAGTTCAGAAAAGTGAGACTTAGGCTGCATGGCCGTGGCTCTGTGAGCTACTGTTAAGGAGGGAAGAACTAAGAACATACATATGACCAGAGAGATGGCTCCTCAGTGGTTAAGCATACTTGCTCTTGTAGAGAGCTGTGTTCAGCTCCCAGCACCCACATGGCAGTTCACAACCATCTGTTAACTCCAGTTCCAGTGTATTCAATGCTTTCTTTTGATCTCCACGGCCATCAGGCAAGCACATGGTACAGAGATACACATGCAGGGATGTAGAGGGTATACAAGGCCTTGCGCACACAGATAAGCACTAGAGAAGCCAGGAAAGTTAAACACAGAGCTTATCTTTTCAATGGAATGAGGTATTTACCTGTTTTTCCTGGAATGCTGGGAATGGATGTAGTTTTATAACCTGGTGATCCCTTTGTGTCTAATAAGCCAGGCTCAGCTTGTATCTCCCAGAATTTATGTTTTACTTATCCCAAGCCCTTTCCCCTTAAAACCTTGAGTATTACATTCTAGGCCACAAAACTTATCTTTTGTGAGAGATGTCACTTGTGCTTTTCAAGAAACTAAGTGACTTCTGTTGTCTTAGGGCTAGGTCAAAGTCTGACTCCCACCTTAGTCATTCTCTCTAGAGCTGGGGATATAGCTCAATGGCAGAGTTTTTCTCTTCTTTCTGCTTGCTTTTTAAAACATGGCTTTACTTTGTAGCTCTGGCTGGCCTCACACTCAGAGGCCCACCTGCCTCTGCCTCCTGAGTGCTGGGATTAAAAGCATGTGCCACCCCATGCTCCGCAGTGAAGTTCTTTTTTAAAAACACATTTAAGGCCCTGGCTTCAATATCCAGGACTACAGAGAGCAGGAGCAATCAAGAGACAGCAAGTGAGAGACAGAGAATGAATATGAATATCTTATTGGGGAATGTCTTGGGATAATTAGGTTTAATTTTTGTAGTTCTTGCTATCAGTCCAATAGTTAACATTCACACAGATAAATATCTATCAATGACCTTCTTTATAAGAATGGTAAAAAATGTTTAACAAAACTTACCTGCAATTGTACATACTGGCAATTTCCCATCAAACATTCTAGAAAGAGACAACCAGGATTGCTAGGCCATCTAGTTACTGTATTAAGGAATTTTGCGTTTTTTTCCTCTTTTAAGTGAAACTTAAAATATACATATTAATGGGTATCAAACTCATACGAGTTACTGAAACAGTTTAATTAAAAACGAACAAGAGGGGTTGGAAAGTTGGCTCAGAGGTTAATAGCACTTGCTGTTCTTCCAGAGGACCTGGGTTCAATTCCCAGCACCTAATGGTGACCCACAATCATCTGTAACTCCAGTCCCAGAGGATCCAATGCCCTCCTCTGGTGTCCATGGCTCTGCATACAAGTGGTGCACAGACACATATGCAGGCAAGCCCCCCATATACATAAAATAAAAATAAACCTAAAAACATTAAACAAACAAGTCCTGAGGCCGAGAAAATAGCTTAGTCCATGAAGTGTTAGCTGTGAAAGTTTGAAGATTTGAGTTTGATCCTTAGAACCCACAGGAGAGTTAAAAAAAAGCAGAGCCGGGTGTGGGAGCCCATGCTTTCAATCCTAGTACTAGGGAGACACACAGGCAGATCTGTGTGAGTTTGAGTTCACCATGGTCTGCATAGTGAGTTCTGGGCCAGCCAAGCTACATAGTGAGACCTTGTCTCAAACAATAACAAAAAAAGGGAATATCTTAAATACTATCCTCTCTTGTTTGGGGATTAAGCCTGCAACTCATCTGTGTGGGAGTATGTGCAAGTGAATGTAGGTGCCTTCAAAGGCCAGAAAAGGAAGCTGGGTCCTATGAAGATGGAGTTACTGGTAGTTTAGAGCTGCCACACATGGGTGCTGGGAGCTGAGCTCAGGTCCTCAGTACAAGCTCTTAACTGAGCCATCTGTCCCCACTTTATTTTAAAAATGCTCCTCCTGGGTCTGGAGGTGTAGCTAGCAGTTTTTTTCATATACTTATCTAGTATGTGTTGTCCTGGGTTTGATCTCCAGCACTGAGAAAGAAAAGAAAACTCCATTACATGGGCAGAATAAACACTTTATAGGGACAATTTAGACAAAATTGTCACCTGGTTTCAAGCAAAAGGATACAAAAGCTGCAACAAGTAACTGGTAATTGCAGTAATCATTTCAGGCCAATTCAATCCAGTTTGGCTCAAAGGGGCTTTTGGTTGAGAGAAGAGATGAGATACAATATGCTTTCTTGCAACTTCTTGGAAGAATAACTCCATAATTGTCTGAGGGCTAGATACTAAACAAAAGAAAAGTTGTAATTGCAGTATCAACTTTTTTGTTGTTGTTATTTTGTTTTTGTTTATTTATTTATTTGAGACAGGGTTTTTCTGCTTAACAGCTCTGGCTGTCCTGGATGTAGACCAGGCTGGACTCAAACTCATAGAGATCCGCCTGCCTCTGCCTCCTGAGTGCTGGGATTAAAGGCGTGTACCACCACACCCGGCTTGCAGCATCAACTTTTAATCAAGATCATATTCATCCAGTTTATGCTAGTAACAAAGGACAGTGATCATTTTAAAACATACAATGCATCCTGGGTATCATCAGTAGCACATCAATGAAAGTAGTTTGCAAACTGTGTCATACTGTACCATTGCAATGGAAAAGTCACTTACATCATTTTATGATCTCACTATACTTAAGCAGTTTGTCTAGAAACCTTCTACAATAGTTTTAAGACTACATTTGAGCTCAAAAACATTCTCTGCAATAATACTGAAGCATGAGTGAGAGTTCTGTTAAATACTGTCCACTGAGATAAGATTACAAAAGTCACTTAATAAATTTAGAGCTTAGTAAAATTTTAAAATGATTTTGTTAAGTTAATCACTGGAGTATCAAAAAACAATGGACAAAACAGTAATATAAGAAACATTAGCCGGGCGGTGGTGGCGCACGCCTTTAATCCCAGCACTTGGGAGGCAGAGGCAGGTGGATCTTTTTGAGTTCGAGGCCAGCCTGGTCTACAAAGTGAGTCCAGGACAGCCAAGGATACACAGAGAAACCCTGTCTCGAAAAAAAAAAAAAAAAAAAAAGAAACATTAATGGCAAGAATCTGATTCTTAGGAAGGCTTCTCCTGGTGGTCCTCTATTATCTTCCTAATAGTGTTTCTTTGTGCCACATATATACCTATGACGCCATTTACGCCTGATCATGGACTATATCTTCCCAGATGTTCTGTCAGGACCACAGGTCTCAGGCCATAGGCTGCTCATGGGTCAAAAGCAAAGAGCAAGGCCATTTCTATAGCAAAGTGTCAAAAGAAAATCTTAAGAAATACACAATAAACCCCAAAATTAAACACAAATATATACATTGCCTATACCTTACCCAGTTTATTTGCCATTAAGGCACCAGAATCAGTTAGTTCCAGTACTGACAAGTGCTGAAGATTAGACTCCCTATGAGAAAAGAGAAAAGAGCTTAACAAAACTGTTAAATATTGTATTTGTAAATTTATTTTTGGGGCTGGAGAGATGGCGCAGTAGTTAAGAGCACTGGTTGCTCTTCCAAAGGACCCAGGTTCAAATCCCAGCACCATATGGCAGTTCAGTTATCTGTAATGGCCAGGCGTGGTGGCGCACGCCTTTAATCCCAGCACTCAAGAGGTAGAGGCAGGTGGATTTCTGTGAGTTCAAGGCCAACCTGGTCTACAAAGTGAGTGCAGGACAGCCAAGGATACATAGAGAAACCCTGTCTCAAAAATCAAAAACAAACAAACAAAAAAGTAAATTTATTTTATATTGCTGATTTCATGAATATAGTGCATATAAAAACTACACTGAAAGCTTAAAAAAAAAAAAAAAAAAAAAGCCAGAAAACAGGATTCAGGATTTAGATTGCTGTCTGGCGTCACCCAGTGACTGTTCAGAGTCACTTGTGTGCTAGAGCTCACTGACTAATGAGTACGGGCAACTTTAGACTCTAGACTCATCTAGGAGGCAAGCATTCAGGCATGTCTGTGAAGAATCACGTAGACTATGGTTATCTTCAAAGAACACTTTCAGGAGTGTTAACTGACGTGGGAAGACTCGTTCGTCTTAATTGTGGTGAGACCATTCTCCAGGCAGGAAGTCTTGGACTGTACAGAGTGGAGAAAGGGAGCTGAGCATTAAGCATGCATTTATTGTGCTCTGCTTCCTGAGTGTACATGTGCCCAACTGCTTCAAGCTCCTACTGCCATAGGGCCTTTATCCTTGAACTGTGAGCAGAAACAAGCACTTTCTCTTTTGAGGTGCCTTTGTCAGGGTGTTATTTCAGAGCAACAGGAAAAGAAACAGAAGCACACTATAGTCACTGGATTTTTCTTTCTTCTTTGCATATAAAGTTCAGTCTACTTCTAACAACTATTTTGTGTATGCTTTAACTCCTCCTGCTTCATCTTATGTTGTCAACAATATGACTTGTCTGCACATTACACACAAACTTAAATCTAGAGTAAGTATATATAGTATATATACTTTCTGATAAATTATGTTCAACGTTATAAGTTGGAGGGCCTAAAATGTTATTTCTTTTTTTAAATAAACACAATCCCTTTTACATTTTATTTTTTGTGTAAAGGTGTCTTGTCCGTATGTTATATCTGTACACCATGTTTGTGCAGTGCCAGTGGAGGCAAGAACAGGGCACTGGAAATCCTAGAACTGGAGTTATAGACAGTTGTGAGCCACCATGTCGGTGCTGGACGCTGAACTCCTGTCCTCTGAAGATTATTAGCTGGTTCTCTTAATCACTGAGCCATCTCTCCAGCCCCAACCTTTCTGATTCTTCTTTTTTTTTGGGGGGGGGGGGAGGATTGAGACAAGGTTTCTCTGTGTATCCCTGGCTGTCGTGGAACTCACTCTGTACACCAGGCTGGCCCTGAACTCAAGAGATTCACCTGCCTCTGCCTCCCAAGTGCTGGTATTAAAGGCGTGCAGCACCACACCTGGCTCCTTTCTGATTCTTAAAGGCAAAACCAAACCCAACAACTTAGTTAATAAAGGGTAAAGAAACTCACAGTGTGTCAACTGGAACATCGGTTGCCAAGCACTGACTTGCCCACTTAATGAGGTAGTAAGACAAGAGCAGGGGAGCTGTGCGGTGCAGTAGGTCTTGCTGAGCTTGAAAGAGTTGACCAGCTCCCAAGATCACCTATGAGAGCAAAGATGGTAAGCCCTTAGGAATGGTAACTACCGAGGTTCAGGAGAAATAAAATAAAGCAATACAGTTAAGTTAACAGTATTATAAAGGCAATACAGTGCTACATTTCTGTGTAGCAACTAGGAAGTATTTTGCTGAATAGTACGAGCAAAGCAAATATAACCAACAACAAACCCAAACAGTTTTATTTTTCTTTTGGTTTTTTGAAATAGGGCTTCTCTTTATAGCCTTGGCTGTCTAGAACTCACTATGTAGACCAGGCTGGCCTTGAACTAAAAGAGATCTACCTGCCTCTGTCTCTTGAGTGCTGAAATTAAAGGTGTGCCACCATACATGGCTCCAAACAATTCTCTTACTCATAGAGGCTGATGGTGAACCAAAATAAAATAAAGGAACCGAGAAATTTAAGTCTCTTCTGTTGCTGCTGCTGTAGTATAAAACAGGTATGATCAATATATGCAAATCTGACCTAAAGTCTTAAAAATGTATACAGCCTGTGACTATCAGCTCTACTTCTCAGAACTCACTCTAGAGACGGTCAAAGACCTGGCAATAGGGTGTGGTGCTCCATGTCTAGGTTCCTAGCATCTGGGACATGGAGATAGGAGGATTGGGAGTTAAAGGTTACCCCTCAGCTATATAGTTACAGACTACACGGGACCCTATTTTTAACTCCTGACACCTCCCAAAATGAAAAAAAAAAGCTGGCAATATTCTAGATAGCCAAGAAGAATAGTTGGATAAGTTAAATTTGTACTAAATAGCTACTAAAATACTAAGTAATATATTTTACTTTTATAAAACAACTTAAAAAAATATATAGAAAAGGGGCATATAATAAAATGCATACTTTTTATTACTGGGCATATGATTATAGATGACTTTTGTAGTTTAAAAGTTTAAAGTTTGCCGGGCGGTGGTGGCGCACGCCTTTAATCCCAGCACTTGGGAGGCAGAGGCAGGTGGATCTTTGAGTTCGAGGCCAGCCTGGTCTACAAAGTGAGTCCAGGACAGCCAGGGCTAAACAGAGAAACCCTGTCTCGAAAAAACCAAAAAAAAAAAAAAATAAAAGTTTAAAGTTTAAAGACTTTAGGTCAAATTTGTGTGTATTTCATAAAGGTTCCACAATGAACATCTATTACTTTTGTAAAAAAGGCAAAGGAGTTGGGCATGGTGGCAAATCCCTCTAACCTCAGCAGAGGCAGGGTGATCTCTGTGAGTTTGCTAACAAATAAGTAAATAGAGAAGCAAACCCACAAAATTTAATGAGAGCTCACCTAAGTGAGGTTTTTAGAATAGGTTCCTATTTCTTGTTGGGGGTTTTAAAATTAACTGCCGGGAGCTAGAGAAGCTCAGAAGGTAGGAGCACTTGCTGCTCTCGCAGAGGACCAGGTTCAGGTCCCAGCACTCACATGGTAGCTCATGGCCAACCACAAGTCCAGTTCCAGGAGATCTGATGCCTTTATTTGACCTCTGAAGGCACCAAGCATGCACATGCACACACAGGTCAAATATGCATACAGATACAAAGTAAGAATATATCTTTTCTCGTTTGTTTTCTCAAAGCAAGGTGTCTCTATGTAGCTCTGGGTGTCCTGAAACTCTCTACACAGACCAGATTGCGCTCAAACTCAGAGATCCATCTGCTTTTGCTTCCCCAGTGCTGGGATTAAAGATGTGTGCCACCACCATCTTGTTACAATAAAAATGAGTCTTTAAAAAAAAAAAAAAGATATAAACACTTCTGGGGGTTCTGTCAGCCTTTTGGAGCTTCATACATTAACACAAATTGGTCTAACCTGGTGGTTTCCTTGCCAGGTGTGCATGCATTTGTCATCAACTTAGAGACACATGGGTCTGAGGCCCTGGGTTTGCTCCTCAGCCCTGGAGTGTCCAAGGAACAGAAAGATTCAAATGCGGGGGGGAAAAAAGTAATCTTTTACACAGTACATCTGTAGTGTGTAATGCGATCAGGATTCTGACAGCAACAGAATCTGGTAGTAGGAGACGGAAAAGATGGAAAAGGAAGCATGCAAAGAAGCAGAAAGGACCACCAAAACAAACTGCAAGCTAAAAACTGTTTCGGGTAAGCCCTGTCCTTACACTTGGGGGCTCTCCTTTCACATCCAGAGTGGTACTAATAAGATTATATACAGGGAGAGCTGACCTGAGAATATTCTGCAACAAGCAGGTTAGTAAAAGTGATCTGCTTCATAGATGGTCTTAGTGTATTCTATTAAACATAATAGAATTCCTATTTATGTGATCACTAATCTTGTCAACTTGAGATTTAGAATCATCATGGAAACACACTTCTGGATTTATATAAAGGTTAAACTAAAGAAAAATAAAAGAAAGATTTAACTAAAGAAGAATGGCCCATCTTGACTGCAGTTTGGACTATCCCATGGGCTGGGCTGAGCACTGAATGAAAGGGACAGAATAATAACTGCCTTTCTTTCTAAGCACCTCTCGTCTCTAATTCCTATGCTTACAATCTATATGTCTCTCTATCTTTTTAAAAAAGATTTATTTATTATGTATACAGTATTCTGCCTGCATGTATGCCTATACTCCAGAAGAGGGCACCAGATCTCACTATAGATGGTTGTGAGCCTCCATGTGGTTGCTGGGAATTTATCTCAGGACCTTTGGAAGAACAGCCAGTGCTCTTAACCTCTGAGCCATCTCTCCAGCCCCTACAATCTATATTTAAAACATCTCTTATTAAACCCCAACTCTGCACACAATGAGAGCTGAGAGTTGGCTACTCTCTCTGCTTTGTGACTTTGGAGGTAATGCGACCAGCCACCTCACACTCCTGAAGTCACAACAGACTATCCCTTCCTTCAGCTGCTTCTGTCAGAGATTTTTGTCATAGCTGTGAGAAGAGTGACCGATACTACTTCTTTCACCCAGTATCTGCAGAGCTCCTTATATGCTAAGCCCAGAGTATAAAGCAGGGAATACAGACAAGTCTCCAGCTCTTGGACTCTTATCAAGTTTGGGAGTTTACAAGTTTTCCCTCAGATAGTACTTACTGCATCCCCTAGCCTTGTTAATAGCTGCTGTAAGATCAAGAGGTCTCGGCAGATCAGGAAGCGAGTGCTGGCAATTTTATAAACACCTCTGCACACAATATACCCAGCTGTGCTACTACCATAGAGCTGGGAGAGATTCATTCGAATATTCAAAGGCTGAGCTGTAACAACAAAATGGAGTTAAAGGTGGCAAGATGGCTCAGCAGGTAAAGGAACCTGCTGCCCACCTGATAAGCTAAGTTCATTTCCAGGGACCCATGTGGTAGGAAAAGACTGACTCCCACAAGCTGTCCTCTGACCTCTGTATGTGTACCATAGTGTATATGCGCATGCATGCACACAAAATAAATAAATAATAATTTAAAAGAAAAATGGAATTAAATGTATCATTTAAGTTTTTTTAATTTTAAATTATGTATACGTGTGTCTATTTGTACGTGAGTATGTACACATGAGTGCAGGTGCCCACAGACTAGAGATGTCAGAGTCCTTTGGAGCTGGCTGGGAGTCACCAGATGTGGGTGTTGGGAGGTGAACCCAGTTCTTCTGGAAAAACAGTACACCCTCTTAGTCTGAGACATGCCTCCAGCCCCTGCACCATTGTTTTCTGTAAAGCACAGTTATTGTATTGTTGTTTACCTGGATCGAATCCCTTTTCCATTTCCACTTCTGTTTCATAATCCATTTCTCGTATAAGAAGTCCAATGGCATGGACAGGGTTTCTGATCTCTTGAAGTTTACTACAAATGTCTTCCATCACATTTTCTCTATATGACAATTAGAAAATTCCTGTTACTACTGACAATATTTAAGACAGGCACTATGTGTGCTGCTCATAGTAAAGTAGTGGAGACAATCATTCTGGCACAAGGTACCCAGAGTCCACATAAAAATCACCCTCAGCTGGGCATGGAGGTGCACACCTTTGATCCTAGCACTCAGGAGGCAGAGGCAGGCGAGAATCTGAGTTCGAGGCTGGCCTGGTCTACAAAGCAAGTCTAGGACAATCAGGATTCTGTTACAGAGAGAAAACCTGTCTCGAAAAACAAAAACAAAAACAGAACAAAAAAAAGCACCCTCAACTTTTTAGGAATGATCCACAAAATGAACACAAGGAAAACACTTGTATTTTTTTTTTTTTAGAACATCCATCTCAATTAAAGGGTTATAGAAGTATATTTTATGATTTTGTTTTTAGATCTGAATATGTTAACATTGCTCCCTATAACATCTGAAATAGAGGCTTTGGTTGCAGTTTAGCAGTAGAGCAATTGCCTAGAATTCACAAAGCCCAGGTTCTTCCACAGCATGACACACACACACACACACACACACACACACACACACACACACACACAGACACAGACCTATGTAGACAAGGAAAAATCACTTTAACATCAAACCACGATTTTTAATATACTTGACAATGTATTAAAAATCTGTGGTAACAAACACTGCCGAATTTCATTAGGAAATGCACTTTACCCTAAATTCTCCTTACACATCAATAGTGATCAAATCTTCCAAAATGTGCTCTGCAGCCTTCTCTGGAGATTGCAAGTTGTAACAACTGGTTTCCATCAAAACTGCCATATCCATGGTAACCGACTCTCCAATCATCCGGAGGCATTTTATAAGACATATGACATCCCGTGCCACATCTGCATCTATGAGTGAGAGAATGTTACCACTGATGTCTGAAGCCACGAAGGTCTACTGATCAATACATTAAAAGAGGCATCAATAATTAGGTGGAAGAGATCCCTTTTCCACAGCAGAGGTAGTTAAGCCTCTCCAGCTTTAAAGAAATATCTTCAGTGAGTTAAACTCATCAAGTCAGGTCACAGTGGCAATTAATGACTTTTGTGGCCAATTTGAACAAAACTTAAAGTTCATGTAGAAAGGGGTCAGCTACAGACAGAGCACTCATTACCATCTGATATGGCTGTCTCATCCTCTGTCAAAAGGTGCTCATCAGGCAGGAGATACAAGTGATCCACTAAGGAAGACGGCACCAGGAAAGACAGGTAACCCTGCAAGTACAAACCTTTCAGTTATTTTCTTTTTAATAATTAAAAAAAAACATGTAAAGTATCTCATAATCCATAATGTATCATATAGACAACAAATCATGTCTATATATTTATACATCAATTTTAAATGTCATTTTTTAAAAATTGGAAGGGGCTGGGGATGTAGCTCAGTGGTAGGGGCATGCCTTACCATGCAGGCCTTAGGTTTGATTCTTAGCAGAGACAGGTAAAGATAGAACAACAGAGTAAGCTAAGTCTTCCATTTATGTGTGTCTATGCATTTTTTGGGGGGGGAGCACACATGGGAGTGAGCAGCATGTATGTGCGTGTGCAAGGCTACAGGGTAACCTTCGCTATCATTCTCAAGAATGGAGTCTTCCTCCTTTCAGGCAGATTTCTCACTGGCCTGGAAATCATGAATTAAGTTAGTCAACCAGCAAGCCTCCAAGACACATGTGTTTCTGTCTCAGCATCATTGCGACCATAGCATGAATAACCACACATGGCATTTTTACATGGGTGCTAGGATCTTTCTGCTTGCGAGGCAAATACTTTACAGATTGAACCATCTCAGAAGACACTGAATCCTGAGGAAACACCAAATTCAAATTGAAATATAAGACAGATGTAGTCTTAAGCCAGCAAGGTAATGGCTCAAAAGGTAAAAATGCTTGCTGCCAAGCCTAGCAACTTGAGTTTGATCCCTGGCATATGTGTGCCCACAGAGATCCACATCTTAAACAAAATCAAAACATAATTAAACACTTACACATAGGTAGTAATCAGAAAATGTCAATGTCATAAAAGATAAAGAAAACTTGGTAACATTTGAGAGTAGGCTAAGGAAAAAACTAGGGCCATCAAGGTGAGATGGGCTCAGCGGGGAAAGTGTTTGCTGAACAAGCCTGATGACCCGAGTTTGATTCCTGGAATCCAGGACAGAAGAAGAGATGTGACTCCAAAAACTGCCCCTTTGGCCTCCATATGCATGTTGTGGCACGTGGACCCTGCTCACATACATACACAAACACAACAATAAAAACATAAAAACAACAACAACAACAAAAAACCCCAAAATGCTGCAAGTAAATATACTTAAGATCTAAATGCACTGGACACTAGAGACATGGCTAGGAGTTAAGGACCTTTACTGCTTGTCTGGGTTTGCTTCCCAGCTCACACACCAAGCGCTCGCAACTGCCTGTAACTCCAGCTCCAGGGATCCAACACCCTCACTCATGTAGTGCAAATAAACTCCAGCAGCCTCGCACACATACGCAAACATAAAACTGACTGCCAGTTTGTGGTGGTGTACACCTTTACTCCTAGCACTTGGAGGCAGAGGCAGGAGGATCTCTGTGAGTTCGAGGACAGCCTGGTCTACAGAGTTTCAGAACAGCCAGGGCTACACAGAGAAACCCTGTCTTTAAAAACCAGGAAAAAGAAATTTTTTTACTTCTCTCCAGACAGGATTTCTCTGTGTAACAGAGCCATGGTAGTCCTGGACTCGCTTTGTAGACCAGGCTGGCACTGAACTCACGGAAAAAAAAGGCATGTGCCACCTCACATATCTTTTTAGAGAGGGAATCTGAGTTCTCCATTTTTTCTTCAAATGTGCATTGGTGTTTTGACTGCATGTATGTCTGGGTGAGGTGTTGGATCCTATGGAGCTGGAGTTATATAGACAGTTGTGAGCTGCCATGTGGGTGCTGGGAATTGAACCCAGGTCCTCTGGAAGAGCATCTAATGCTGAGCCATCTCTCCAGCCCATAAATCTTTAAAAAGAGGCCACACATTTGATCTAAATATAATTAAGAATGAATCCTGAGGTGGGGCGTGGTGGCACATGCCTTTAATCCCAGCAGAGGCAGGTGGATCTCTGTGAGTTCAAGGCCAGTCTGGTATACAAAGTGAGTCCAGGACAGCCAAGGATACACAGAGAAACCCTGTCTTGAAAAACAAAACAAGGGCTGGAGAGATGGCTCAGAGGTTAAGAGCACTGGCTGCTCTTCCAGAGGTCATGAGTTCAATTCCCAGCAACCACATGGTGGCTCACAATCATCCATAATGAAATCTGGTGCCCTCCTCTGGCCTGCAGATATACCTGCAGACAGAACACTGTATACATAATAAATAAATCTTAAAAAAAAAAAGAAAAACAAAACAAAAACCAAACAAACAAAAAAAGAATGAATCCTGAATCAGGAAGAAAATTATAATTGGCAAATCTGAAAACAAACTAAAAAATAAGCAAACAAACCCAAAACCTGTACAATGTCATTATCAATAGAAAATTGCCCGAGCTTCAAATTGTGCTGTGGTTACTTAAGAAAATCTGTGTTTTGTAAAAAAGTATTTATTTTTCTTTAATTATGTATTTATTTGTTTGTTCGTATGATGAGGTGATCTTTATGTATTCTAAATGCTGATTTGCTCCCAGAGGCCTATTTACTATGCCAGGCCACAAGTGATGCTAATAAATGCTGCTGCCTGAACTGGGTAGAAGAGAGGTAGAGAGGGCTAAGGTACGTGGACTTGAGGAGGCAGAGAGCAGAATCACGAGAAAAAGCCAGGAGGAGGAAGAAGGAAGACACACCATGGGTTAGATAGAAGAATCACATCTCCACATGGTCTAGAACATTAGCATATTATGGAGAAAAATAGCCAAGGGGATGTATGTATATGTTTAGGGGTTTTATTTGGGGAAAAAATTAAAAGCTAGTTTAGATGGGCTAAGATTATACAATCTAGGCTAAGGCTTGTTAAAATCCATCAGGTATCTGTATTATTATTTATAATGGTGGATTGAGGATTAACACTGCTGACCAATTAACTATAATATAAATACTGGTAATAATTTAATAATTATTTCCACATTCATGTGTGGGTATATGCAGGTGGGAGTACCAGTGCAGGTGACTGCAGAGTCTCAAAGAGGATGCTTGCTCCCCTAGCTGGAGTTACAGGTGGCTGGCACTTGACATGGTTGCTAGGAACTGCTAGGTTACGTCCTCTCTAGGAGTAGCAAGTAACCATTAAGCCATCTCTCAAGTCCCAGTGTCTGTATTGTTTGTATGTGCTAAAATATTTACAGATATCAATGCATCAGTGGCTCAGGAATAGAATAAATTTTAAAAACAAAACAAACAAACAAACAAAAACAAAACTCAAAAGGAATGTAAAAATCCAAATTGGGGCTGGGGACATAGTTCAGTGGCATTATATACACCTGTTAGCATGAATGGGCTCAGATTCAACCCCTAGCACTAAAATCAACCCATCTACCAACCAACCACCAACCAAGCAAACAATCCACTCACCACAAGGGAAGCTAACAAAAGATGAGTACAGGCGAGGGGAACACACCTACCGTTACTACTTGTGGTTTTTGTTTGTTTGTTGAAGTAGGTCTCATTCTAGCCCAGGATGACCTGGAATCATAGCGATGCTCTCCCATTTATTCTCCTAAATGTTAGGATCTACAGGCATGAGCCATCACATTATTTTTGTAACTCTTATTTTAAATTTAAAAGTGCATCAATATAAAAGTAAACAAATAAGACAGAAATCTAAAAGTACCAATAATAATGCAGAAGATTATTAAGTTCAAATGAACTATAGCGTTAGAGATGACTAAAACTACAAAGCCCTAAAAACGGCACCACAGCAACACTTGAAGAGCCGTTGGACTATGCAGAAGAGCTATGAATGCTCCAGTTCCCTTACTTTCTTCAGAAGGCACACCATGTTTGTGAGAGGATTCAAATGCAGAGCAAGAGGATGGGATAGGGCTTCTTGATACTGGAGACAGCAGGCATAGAACCTGCACCAGAATTCCTGTTGTAAAGAGCGAAATTCATCCTGGGAGAATTCATACTCTGTTACACTTCCTTGGAGCTGAAAAGAAAGAAGAGTTAAAACTTTTTTGGGGTTTTCTCTACAAAATATTTCTTATGCATTAATTCCCATGGAGTATATAAATACCTATCAGATTCCCTAATGAAAAAGCTTCAGCATTTATACTTTCTACTAACATAATAAAAACTGATCAGGTCTGACAGTTCTACCAGACAGACAGCATTGTCATTCCTGCTCTTACCCACACCTCACCTCATTTTCAACAGCTAAAGTAATTTCTTTCTTTAGTTCACTCCATGAAAGATCTAAGTTCCTCTCAGTTCCCCGGCAGAAAATCTAAAATTGAAAAAAATATTTCAGAATATTATAAAATACCAAAACCGAAGGAAGTCTGGTCTAAAAGGCACTAAGACAATATTCAAGTACCCAGCAACCTCAGGGATGCCGGGAGTCCCTCATTCTTTAACATTTCACAAATGATTTCTAACAGCACGAGCAATTTTGAAAGTTTAGACCAGAACAACCTTCAGAAATTTGAGTCTGAAAGAATTATAATAAAGCACATTAGGTCATTTAAAAATTAACTAAAATCAAAATAACTATTGCCCATGTGGAGAGAAAGGTATCTATGATATCAAAAACCCACAGCCTAAGATTACACATAAGGGAAAGCTGGTGACGATGGTGCTCACTGTACTAGGAAAGAGTCTTCTAATGGAAATTTGATAAATGCATTAGTTATGCTTTCATATCTTAATAATATACTAGATACAATGAAAATGCTATTACACAACTAGTTATTGTTGCTGGGCATGGTGGCACATGCCTTTAGTCCCAGTATCAGGAGGCAGAGACAGGTGGATCTCTGAGTTCCCAGGACAGCCAGGGCTACACAGAGAAATCCTATCTTGAAAAACCAAAATAATAATAATAATAATAATAATAATAATAATAGGGTCTTACTCAAAAACAATATAACAAATAGCAAAGTACTTTTTGTAAAATAGTAAACAACTTTTATGTCATGACTGTGAAAATAAAATTTTTTTTTTCTGAGACAGTTTCACTATGCAACATGGACAGGCTGTCCCTAATTCCTGATCCTTCTGCTTCAGATTCCTGAATCTTGGAACATGTAGTTATGGCTTAAATTGAAATATTTTGAGTCTTCCACACTCTGTACCCTGAACTTGGACCCTCAGTGTACTAACAAAAGGATATAAACAACATATAATTAATCATAACTAACCTAAAAACTAACCTTTAAATTTTTTTCAAGTGAAAAGATTACATACAATGTAGAATAGTTTTTTACAATAGTGTTGGCATACAATCTGACCCATGGCATGCTCCCCTAGTTATTGGAAAAGCATTTCCTTTTTTTTTTTTCTCTTTTTGGTTTTTAGACACAGGGTTTCTCTGTGTAACCGCTCTGGCTGTCCTAGATTCGCTCTGTAGACCAGGCTGGCCTTGAACTCAGAGATCCGCCTGCCTCTGCCTCCCGAGTGCTGGAATTAAAGGTGTGCGCCACCATGCTTGGCTGCATTTCCTATTCTTACATCTCAACCATAAGTCTTATTTCATGAAAATGTTAAAACAGATTACAATAGTATTTACGAGCAAATATATAAGAAATAAAATAATAATAATACAATACAGCAATAAATCAGGAATAGTTTTAAGTAAACACTAGATTATTTTCTTGCTTACCTGTAAAGCTTTACATAAAGCTGCATTAATGAATCGTCCTGGTATAAAAAGGCTCCGCAAATACATCTCCTATTAGAACATTAAAACAAAAACTATGATTCTGAAAAAGATGAAATTGTGAAAAATACAAAGGAATTTGTTACACCAACATGTGAATTTCCACTACACGAATTGTACACTTTGCCTTTCTATGCTTGAGCATGTCTTCACAGTGTAGGTGAACACTACAATGCCTTTGGGGTCAAGCTGATATAGCCTTCTGAATGGTATGCGTTCATATAGTGACACTACTGGATACCACTGAAAAACAAGGTGTTAGTTGTCAATCTTAAATGCAAAGAGTAGACCCAGCCTGTTGATGATGTGCATTGGTAAAAGCAGTTAAAACAAACTGATTTCCAAACTATCTCCATAAGGATTCACATATAAAAGAAACTGACAATAGTTACTCAAATATAACAAAATAAACTGCAGAAAGTTCTCATACAATGAATATAGACTAAAATAGAAAACTGCCATGTTGCCTCATTATTTTGAACAAGTTTCATGAGCCAAATTTGCTTTTAAGCATCAAGTCTGACTGACCTTCATTACAGATGCTTTTCTTCTACTGAGGTTCTTGGTGGGTGACAAAATGATGGAACAAAGGCTACTAATGATTAGCATGTGACTTTGGCTTTAAACAAAACCTAAAAGCCAGTATTTGTTAAGTTTAATAATAAATAACAGGGCCGGGCGTGGTGGCGCAGGTTTTTCGAGACAGGGTTTCTCTGTGTAGCCCTGGCTATCCTGGAACTCACTCTGTAGACCAGGTTGGTCTTGAACTCACAGAGAATCTGCCTCTGCCTCCCAAGTGCTGGGATTAAAGGTATGTGCCATCATGTGCAGCCTGCACTACCTTCTCAATTTTAAATAATTTTTATTTATTATATATATCTTTACCAGATTTTTTTTTTGTTTTTTGAGACAGAGTTTCTCTGTGTAGCCCTGGCTTTTCTAGAACTCACTCTGTTGACCAGGCTGGCCCTAAACTCAGACATCTGCCTGCCTCTGCCTCCTAAGTGCTGGGATTAAAGGCATGTGCCACTAACCCTGCCCTTTATCAGAATTTAGAAAGCCCCCCATATGGTGTTGGGGATTGAACCCAGGTCTGGTACATGCAAATTCCCTACCACTAAGCTATACTTTTCAAAATTTATCTGAATTCCACAGAATATGTAAGCAGATGGAAATACTAATTACTATAATTTGATCATTATATATTACATAATCATTATCATGCTATACTCCACAAATGTGTATATTATTATTATATCATTTAATAAGTTTTGGCGCTGGGTGTAGTGGCACATGCCTTTAATCCCAGCACTCGGGAGGCAGAGGCAGGTGGATCTCTGTGAGTTCAAGGCCAGCCTGGTCTACAAAGTGAGTCCAGAACAGCCAAAGGATACACGGAGAAACCCTGTCATGAACCGCGCCCCCCCCAAAAAGTAGTTAAGAGCACTTGCTGCTCTTACAGAGAGGACTCAGCCTTGGTTCCTCACACCTACATGGCAACTAACCACTATCCATAACTCTAGTTCCGGCGGATCTGACACCCTATTTTGAATTCTGTGGGCACCAGGCAAGCACAAGGTGCACATACATACATGTGTTGGACCCAGCCATTAAAGTCAAAGTCTAGCATTACTGGAAAGTTCCTGACCTCAGTGCTAAATGACGGACTCCCTTTTTTCAGCTGGGTTCCCTCCTTTTCTGTCTGATCTGGGGGTTCCAGACTGCTGGACCACATCCTCTATCTGAGGAATGTCATATAGCCCTCAGGGAGATTATAGGCCCAACCCTTTCTTCCACTAAGAAAATTGCTCGGTGATCACCTGAAAACATTTCCCCATGCTAATAAGATCTCTTGGTGCCTTGGCTTTTAGCCAGTGACCTTTGTCCATGCCTATAACTAACTGTTCCTGGAGTTCTCCCCCCCCCACGAGATAATTAGATGCTGTGTTCCTTTTCTTATGATAGGACTGTACTACTGCATATAAATGAAGTTTCCTTGTCACTCTTAGCCCCAGCGAATCAAGCGCATTCACATCCAAAACCCTTCCCCACTGCCCAAGGTTTATAATGTCCCTTTTCATGAAATAAACTCTTTCTCTCCATTCCTTCACCATGATTGTCTGAGACTCAGTTGTTTATTTAGAGCTTGGGAAGGAAGAACTTATCACTGGATGTGCCTTACTAGCCAGGTCTCCTACCGCTGGCAGCCAAGGCTCATCTTTGAACACACAGAGTGCCAGCTCACAACCCTGCTGCGGCCACCATTGCTGCTGTTCACATTTTGATCACTGTTGCTGGTCACCCTTGGTGGCCAAGCTTCTGCCATTTCTCTCACGCCATCCACTGTAGAACTGTGGAAACAGTCACTGGATTTTCCCGGCTGCTCAGCTTGGCTCAGGAGCCTGAGCTCCTTGAAACTGCCCAGCTCAGCACTGGCAGCTTAGCTAAAAGAGCTAAAACCTTTCGCTACATGACAGGGAGAGTCAGAGTAATCCTAACCCTCCTGCTTGCTTAGCAAAAAGAGTTGTAACACTTGGTGGTGGAGAAAATCCTTTCTCCTGCCTCTCCAGAGTATCCTGTGGCATTGGACAGATCCTATCCCATGTTTCATCTTTTTCTGCTCGGAAACTGACATAGCCCAGACCTGCTGGCAGAGAAGCTTACACTTCTGGCCTGGGTTTCCTGGGAGACTCCAGACAAGGCCAGAGCCCCACCAGAAGTTGCAGAATGACATACATTCAAGTGAAACGCTCATGCACATAAAATAAAATAATCTAAAAAAGAAAATTAAAAATTCCCAGCCACTGAAATGGCCCAGAAGGTAACAATGTAAAGACACTCAGCACCAAGCCTGATGACCTCAGCTCCTCCACTCCTGGAACCATACAGTAGGAGTAGAGAACTAACTGCAGAAAGTGATATTCTGATGTGCACCTTGCGCACATGTCTCATGGTAGCCCAGAACGCTTTATTCTCAGCAGTGAATATAATAGGAATTAACACGTCACCTATGCCAGGCCATTTTGTCCCAACGACACAGGACTGAGTACTGTTATTTCCTCTAGAGCAGCTAAATATATAGAATGTATATTCTATCACGGCAAGAGGTTACTATCTGAGACCCAAAACAGACAGGAAGGAGGCAGAATAAAGAGGTGGAGCACTGGAAGCACTATGTCAGCCCTGTCTCAAAGCAGACACTGAGCGTCTCGGCTGCACAAGTGCATTTGTCTTCTCATTGCAATCAGTTCAGATTTCCCGAGGGTAAAAAACAAACACAAGTGGTTCTTACAATAATATAAAAGTTAACGTACTTACTCTGGGGTCTTGGTCATCTCTGATGACAATTTCTTCTTCTGGCAGAGGCTGCACAAAAACTGGATTCCACTGACCTGTAACATTACTATAGGAAAAAGTTCAAAAGTTTACCATAAAATGGCCACACACTTTGGCAGTGACTGAGTAGGTAAAGCCTCATCACTACTACTTAATTCTATTACAAAGTACATGTTTATAGATGTGTTCTCATTATCTCTGTGTGTGTGCAGGTACACAGATGTGCATGCCCCATGGTGCTGGGGATCCAAACTCAGGTCTTCATAAATTCATGACAAATCCCACCAACTGAGCCATCTCCCAGCCCAAAGTTCTATCTTTAACAGGCAGCACCCTCAATTTAAAACACGAAATAAAAACCTACAGACAGCTGATCTTTAGTATGTACTTAATTTTTACCAGATATTACACATCACATTCAATTTGCCGCTGAAGAAGTGACTCTTAAGGCCTACCATAGCTGCATGGTCAGGCTCGAAATCCATCATCTGGATCTGGAGCCCATGCACCCTCTTTGTTTGATTGAGACACAGTTGTGCTCTGCAGGCCTAACTGGCTTCAACCTCTCAGTTCTCTTGCTTCAGTCTTCCGAGTAGTGGGATCACAGGCACGTGCTCACGCTCAGCCCCAAGCCCGTGTCTTTTGATCACTTCGTTTGCATGTTACCTATAAGAACTAAAGTAGTATTTTTCATGTTCTGGTTTAAGATCAGAATAGACCTTATAATTCTACTCTAAAGTTTAGAGTGGAGGGTTCAATTTGTTTAAGTGGTTCTCAAGAAACACTCAGAGGAATCTTACAAGGAGGTTGTTTCACACCTGATCTTAGCCAAAAGGCCAAAAAGCAATGGAAGAATGTTTCAGAGGTTATATGTTTGATTAGCAAATGTTTAAATTGTTTGTAAATATTTTTAAACATTTATTTATTTATTTATTATGTATACGGTATTTGCTCTACATATATGCCCGGGCACCAAATCTCAATGTAGATGGCTGTGAGCCACCATGTGGTTGCTGGGAATTGAACTCAGGACCTTTAGAAGAACATCCAGTCCTCTTAACCTCTGAGCCATCTCTCCAGCCCTTTGTAAATATTTTTAAGATTTAGATTAAGCTGGGAGGTTGTGGAGCACACCTTTAATCCCAGAGCTTGGGAGGCTGGCCTGGTCTACAGAGTGAGTTCCAGGACAGGCAGGGCTACACAGAAAAACCCTGTCTTGAAAATTTTTTTTAAATATTATTATTATTTTTTTTTTTTTTGGTTTTTCGAGACAGGGTTTCTCTGTATAGTCCCTGGCTGTCCTGGACTTGCTTTGTAGACCAGGCTGGCCTCGAACTCACAGAGATCCGCCTGCCTCTGCCTCCCAAGTGCTGGGATTAAAGGCGTGCACCACCACCGCCCGACTAAATATTATTTTTAATCATGTGTATGATGTGTGTGTCCATGTAAGTGCAAGTGTCCCAGGATGCAAGAGGAATAGGATCCTCTAGAGCTAGAGTCACTGGCAGTTATAAGCCACTCCACAGGTGTGCTGAGAACTGAACTCAAATCTTTTGCAAGAGCAATATGAGTCTCAAATAATGAGCCATTTCTCCAGCACAGTTGTTAAAAAACTTAAAACTAAGCCGGGCGGTGGTGGCGCACGCCTTTAATCCCAGCACTTGGGAGGCAGAGGCAGGCGGATCTTTGCGAGTTCAAGGCCAGCCTGATCTACAAAGTGAGTCCAGGACAGCCAGGGCTACACAGAGAAACCCTGTCTCAAAAAACCAAAAAAAAAAAAAAAAAAAAACTTAAAACTAAACCAATGTGCATTAGATAAAGTATATCTAACTGTAGAGATTATCAAAACATTAAATTGTGCAATATAATTTTAATCATAAAATACTAATTTTTAACTCCATATATTGAAGCTCATTTTCTTCCCCACCCCAACACACACAAGGTCTCATGTACTCCAGGCTTGCCCTGAACTCACTAGGTAGCTGAAGATGACCTTGAATTTCTCATCTTCCTTCCTCTACTTACAGCGTTCTGGAATTGCAAGCATGCAAGACCATGCTTGTATGAGGTGTTGGGAATTGAATCTAGGGCTTTGAGTGCAAGGAAGCTACACTACTCACTGAGCCATATTCTGAGCCCCGAAGTTCATTTTTTCATGAGGAAAAAAAGATTCTTGTCTTAAAAAGTTTCAAAGAACCATACTAGTTCAATCTACTTCCAATCTTATCTTAAGGACATTGAAAATAAAAAGAAATGTCAATATCTTTGTTAAGATGTGGGTATAAGACATTAGCTTTTAGAGTATTACAGTAAGCTTCCAGATCAGAAGTATTTGGGGTATTTCTCCTAAGTCTTTTATCTTAGCTCAACTGTAAGCATATGTGCTCTAAAACCAAAAGGTAACAAACAGAAAAGGGGGCACTTCAGAAAATAATGTAGACCAATGCATCAGAATTCTTCAAATTGAACTATGCAGCTCTACATGAAAAGGTCTCATCTCAGTATAGCTCTGCCATGGGGTAAAGGAGGAAGATAAAGGTTAACTATTCCATACTGTTCGAAGTTGATATATTTCACAATTGTTTGATTCTCAGCATCATGCCACAGGGCCCAGATATCTGTTGAAGTTAAGGCAAAATCGACCAGCGTCTCCTAGGAAGAAATGAGGGAAAACAGAAAAGGGAACAGGGACTAAGTGTATATTGACAAGAGAAAAATGCATAAAAGCACAACACGCCACATGAACTTACAAAACACAACTTAAACTGTTTCTAGACATGAAGAGGTGGGTGCTGGAGAGATGACGCTGGCTGCTTTCTCAGAAGACCTGGCACCCACATGGTGGGCTCTCAACTGTCTATACATGAAATATCTTAAAAATAGAGTCCCATAGCAACACTAGGGGATTAAGACCCTTTGAGACAGTCTCACTACGTTGTCAAGCTGGTCTGGAACTCTTGTGTTTAAATGACCCGTTAGCCTTAGATCCACAAGCAGCTATGATTACTTCCACTGTGCCTGTGTGAAATGCACATGATGGTTTGACTTACCTGAGAAGTGAACAGTGAAGAAATGTGATCTAAACTATAGCGGTTATTCTCAGTGCTCACCAACTGGAAAATGCAGAACTGTTGAAACACAAATTAATAGTTGATCACTTCATACAACCAACATGTTATTCTTCTAAGGAGAGATTTCACAATCCTGTCTCTGAGTGCCAGGAATACAGGTTTGTGTCACCAGTCCTGACTAAAATAGTTTCCATATTAACCATTTTTAAGAACCCAATTTAAAGCCGGGTGTGGTGGTGCACGCCTTTAATCCCAGCACTTGGGAGGCAGAGGCAGGCGGATCTCTGTGAGTTCGAGGCCAGCCTGGTCTACAAAGCAAGTCCAGGACAGCCAGGGCTGTTACACAGAGAAACCCTGACTCGAAAAACCAAAAAAAAAGAACCCAATTTAAATACACTGACATGCTATGCTGTTCTACCACTAATTAGGACTCTTTACATCTTGCAAAATTGAACCTTTGTACCCATCAAACAACTTCCCTTATACTCTCAATCCCTTCTCCCTCCTGTAATCAGCACCACTCTGAGTCTATGACCACAATTACTTTAGAAGCCATGACATGAGACCCTGGGTTTGACCCTCAGTGCTTATGTGAGTGCCCAATTTCACATGTTCATGCATCCACACACTTCCTATAAGATTACAAGATGATTCATGTTTTTACTGTTACATTCAGTAATATTTAAATCACATTGCCAGTGCACAGTACAAATAAATTGAGTGTATTTAAAACTACCACTAAGGATTAGGAATAGAACTCAGCAGCAGAGCACTTGCCTAGTGTGTACAAGGTTCGAGATTTGAGTCCCAGCACATCAAGAAAACAAAAATGAGACAAATATCAAACTACAGACAAAAACAGCAACAACAAAATTATCCCCAAAATGAAAAATTTCAAACAGAAAAATGGCATTTGATGGGCCTGGAGAGGAGGCTCAGTATCTAAGAGCATTTGCTGCTCTTGCAGAAGACCCTGGGTTTAGTTGCCAAGACTCACATGGTGACATACAGTTGTCTGTAACTCCAGTTCCAGGGTGACCCAATGCCCTCTTCTAGACCCACAGGCTCCTGAATGCATGTACTTCACATGCCCACATATATACATATAAATTTAAAATATGTAACATACAAAACATAAATATTATGTATAAATTATATATAAACACATAAATTTTTTTTTTAATGACAGGTGAAGGCTAGGTTAACTCAGTGGTAGAGTTGCTGCCTTAATAAGACCTTGGGTTCAACTCCTTACATTGAGGAAAAGACAAAATAAAAACAAAGAAATTAAAGCACAGGACACTTATAAATAATATTTTTGACAATTTTTACTAGAGAAAAATTTAGTGAAATTTTTTTTACTAAATGTGCACTGACAATGTGATTACCTGTGCTTTATACATAGGTAGGCAACTACTCTGAAGAAGTCAAAAATGTTTCTTTTACATTGTATGTGTGTATGTTTGTTTATTTTAGTGTGTGTAAAGGACAACCTGCAGAAATTGGTTCTGCTTCTGTCATGTGGGTTATGGGAGCCGAACTCAGGTGTTAGAGATTAAAGGCCTGTGCCACCAACTCTGGCTTTCTGGCTTTTTTTCACCTAGATTTTCAAACCTGATTTCTTGTTTAGTTTTGGTAAACTTTTCCTTAAACTTCCCTTTAATCCTTAGCACCCCAATTTTCTAATTCATATATCAGCATAAAACCCAGTCACCCTTGAACAACATTTGAAACAAAGCTTAAGTGGACTCAGTGAGCCTGACGTTTCCCCAAATTGATCCACAGAGAATATATATAATAAAATAAAATAAAATATACACATAAAATTTCTTTCATACCTGTCCCCGTTTTGGAGCATGCATATATATTCCTAGGTAGAGACCCATGGAAGGAGAATATGCAAGCCTTAATTTATGTCCTGTTCCTGCAGTGAGCCGAAGGTCTTTGTTCACAGGGACATATTCCAGTATGTCGGCCACCATCAGGCACATTTGGTCCTGCCCAGGAGAAGAGTTAACAGATAATGTTCTAAGAATACTGAGGCTAGAAATATATCCCTTACCTTACAAGAACATGATTTTGTAGGGCATGGCAGAGAGGCACATACCTTTAATCCCAGCACTTGGGAGGTTTGTGAGTTCAAGGCCAACTTGGTCTACCACAAGTTCTAGGCCAGCCAGAGCTACACTATGAGATCCTCCCTTAAAACAAAACAAAACAGGGGGATCCAAGATGGCGGTGGCCCGCACGGACGCATTTTGAACGTGGGGAAAAGAGCCATAAAAAGCACAGAGTTATTGGACACTGTGCAAAAACCGGAGGGGCTAGACCCTCCGGGAACACACCCAGCTCCCAAGGGACTGTTAAAAGTCCCAGGGCAAGGCTCTCCTCCCATCTCTCCCAGACACAGAAGCTGCTAAATCCGGGACTCAGGAACTCCCATTTGGAGAGAGGCGGGTAAGATCGACTCTAATACACAGCAGGCAGAACCAGATCCCACACGGGGATCACTCACCAGCCTACTAGGCTCCCCACACCTCAGGTGGACCTTATAGCTATTTAGGAAACTTTGCGGGCTAGTTGAAGTCTTAGCAAGGCAGAAGCAGGGCACATGGCAGGAGGTCCGCAGCCACTCGAGCCCAAAGCTAAGGAGCCAGGCAGAAGACCAAACAGGGGGGGAGGGCAGAGACACGCACTCGCAGCAAAGGAACCCAGGGGAAACCCACACGGGTGGGGCGGGGCAGAGGCCACGCCCACTGCCAAGGAGCCTAGCGAAAGCCTGCACAGAGAAGTGGCGGGGCTGGGAGCGCACAAAGGCACACAGAGGCACACAGAGGCAGAGCTAGAAGCGGAGATGCACAGAGGCTGAGGGCTCCAAAACGTGGAAGCCAGAAGCCCGGGGACCATAGCTGTATTCTGGAAAACCCAGACATATTAGGCGTGGAGCCGGGCCCTCTCAGTCTCCTTGGGGACAACCACAGTCCACAAAATGCTTGCCTGCGCAAATAGGCCCATACCATCAGAACCACTACAGGCTGATCACTCAGTGTGCAACATACAGAAGTCTGACTTGGGAGCAGTGAAACAGTCCTGGGCCATTCCTCATTACCTGGGAATAGGCTGCACGAGCTCACAGTGCTTCAGGCTATTAGAAACACAGTGACCCTGAGATCCCCCTGAAAGCAATCACAGATAGCCAAGCAATTCGACTGCTACACCAAAGCAACCCCTGTGGATCCAAGCCTAGAAGACAACAAGAGCAGACAGCTAAACACATCCATATGGCCAAAGGTCCAAGAAAAAAACAGAAATCAAGGAAATATGACTCCAACAACGCAGAACTATCCTAGCTCATCCAATTCGGATGACCTCACCACAGCAGAAACACATGAAAACGATGACAATTCTACATTACAAAAAGTGATAGAGTCCCTTCAAGAAAACTTAAACCTATGAAGGAATTCAAAGAAGCCACAATTTTACAAGTGAAAACAATGAATAACACCATTAAAGAGCTCCAAGCCAAGGTGACTCAGCTTTAACAGGAAAAGGACAGAGCAATGAAAGATTTCCAGGCAAAAACAAGCAAACTGGAGAAGGAAATGTACAAAATGAACAATACCATTCAAGACATGCAAATAGAAATAGAAACAATAAAGAAAACACATTCAGAGTTAAAAGATGAAGTGGAGAATCAAGGGAAGAGAACAGGAATCACGGATGTGAGTATCAAAAATAGGATGCAAGAGATGGAAGACAGGATCTCAAGCATGGAAGATTCGATGGAAGAAATCAGTACAACATCCAAAGAAAATGAGAAGTCTAAAAAATCTCTCACCCACAAAATTCAAGAAATCAAGGATTCAATGAAAAGACGGAACCTAAGAATTATAGGTATAGAGGAAGAGAAGACTCCTGATCCAAGGTCCAGGAAATATCTTCAACAAAATCATAGAAGAAAACTTCCCAAACCTGAAAAAAGAGATGCCAATAAAAATCCAAGAGGCTTACAGAACACCGAACAGACTAGATCAGAAAAGAAACTCCTCTCGCCACATAATAATTGAAACACCAAATGTAGAGAACAAAGAAAGAATATTAAAAGCTGTAAGAGAAAAAGGTCAAGTCACATACAATGGCAGACCCATCAGAATTACACTTGACTTCTCCTCAGAAACTTTAAAAGCTAGAAGGGCCTGGAAAGATGTCCTACAAGTCCTGAGAGATCATAGGTGCCCAGCCAGACTACTATACCCAGCAAAACTCTCTATCAACATAGATGGAGAAAACAAAATATTCCATGACAAAATCAAATTTAAACAATATCTAGCCACAAACCCAGCCCTCCAGAAAATCCTAGAAGATTCCAACTCAGAGAAGAAAACTCCACCCAAGAAAACAAAAGGAATAGAAAACCCCTCAGCAACTAAACCAAAAGAGGCACAGGACCATCACCTATACCAAACTAATGGGAAACAACAACCTCAGGTCACTAACATCCATCAACATCAATGGACTCAACTCCCCAATAAAAAGACTCAGGTTTACAGAGTGGATCCGTAAGCAAGACCTGTCTTTTTGCTGCATACAAGAAACACATCTCACTATCAAAGATAGACACTACCTCAGAGTAAAGGGCTGGGAAAAGGTTTTCCAAGCAAATGGACCCAGGAAGCAAGCTGGAGTAGCCATCCTAATATCAAACAAAACAGACTTCCAACTGAAGTTAATGAAAAAAGACAGAGAAGGGCATTATATACTCATTAAAGGGAATATTCACCAAGAGGACATCTCAATATTGAACATCTATGCCCCAAATACAAAGGCACCTACATTTGAAAAAGAAACACTTCTAAAACTTAAATCGCACGTCAATCACAACACATTAGTAGTGGGAGACTTCAACACCCCACTCACAACAATGGACAGATCATCAAGACTGAGGCCAAACAGAGAAATATTGAGTCTAACAGAGATCATGAACCAAATGGACCTAACATATATCTACAGAACATTTCACCCAAACACAAAGGAATACACCTTCATCTCAGCACCTCACGGAACCTTCTCCAAAATCGACCACATAGTCGGACACAAAGATAGTCTCAACAGATACAAGAAAATTGAAATAACACCTTGTATCTTATCAGACACCATGGAATAAAGCTGGTCTTCAACAGCAAAAGAATCAACAGAAAGCCTACACACACATGGAAATTGAACAACTCCTTACTGGATGACTACTGGGTCAGGGAAGAAATAAAGAAGGAAATCAAGGACTTCTTAAAATCCAACGACAATGAAGGCACAACATACCCAAACCTATGGGATACAATGAAAGCTGTGCTACGAGGAAAGTTCATAGCACTAAGTGCCTTCAAAAAGAAAATTGTGACAGCTCATATTAGCGAATTAACAGATAAACTGGGTGAATTGGAAAAAAAAGAAGCAAACACTCCCAAGAGGAGCAGAAGGCAGGAAATCATCAAACTTAGGGCTGAAATCAACAACTTAGAAACAAAAAGAACTATAGAAAGAATCAATGAAACCAAGAGTTGGTTCTTCAAGAAAATCAACAAAATAGACAGACCCCTAGCCAAATTAACTAAAAGGCAAAGGGAAAGAACCCAAATCAACAAAATCAGAAATGAAAAGGGAGAAATAACAACAGACATTGAGGAGATCCAGAGAATATTTGGGTTCTACTTTAAAAATCTATATTCCTGCCGGGCGGTGGTGGCGCACGCCTTTAATCCCAGCACTTGGGAGGCAGAGGCAGGCGGATCTTTGTGAGTTCGAGGCCAGCCTGGTCTACAAAGTGAGTCCAGGACAGCCAAGGATACACAGAGAAACCCTGTCTCAAAAAAACCAAAAAAAAAAAAAAAATCTATATTCCACCAAATTTGAAAACCTAAGCGAAATGGACAATTTTCTCGATAGATTCCACCTACGAAAACTAAATCAAGATCATATTAACAGATTAAACAGCCCAATAACCCCTAAGGAAATAGAAACAGTCATTAAAAATCTCCCAACCAAAAAAAGCCCAGGGCCAGATAGCTTTAGCACGGAATTCTACCGGACCTTCAAAGAGGAGCTAACACTAATACTCTTCAAACTCTTCCACCAAATAGAATCAGAAAGAACACTGCCAAATTCATTCTATGAGGCCACAATCACTCTGATTCCTAAACCACACAAAGACCCAACAAAGAAAGAGAACTTCAGACCAATCTCCCTCATGAACATAGATGCAAAAATACTTAATAAAATACTAGCAAACCGAATTCAAGAACACATCAAAAGTATCATATATCATGATCAAGTAGGCTTCATCCCAGGAATGCAGGGATGGTTCAACATACGAAAGTCTATCAACGTAATTCACCATATAAACAAGATGAAAGAAAAAAACCACATGATAATTTCACTAGATGCAGAAAAAGCATTTGACAAAATCCAACACCCCTTCATGCTAAAAGTTCTGGAGAGAATGGGCATACAAGGACCGTACTTAGAAATAATAAAGGCAATATACAGCAAGCTGGTGGCTAGCATCAAGTTAAATGGAGAGAAACTTGAAGCATTTCCTCTAAACTCAGGGACAAGACAAGGATGCCCACTTTCAGCATATCTCTTCAATATAGTACTTGAAGTTCTTGCTAGAGCAATAAGAAAACAAAAAGAGATCAAGGGGATACAAATTGGAAATGAAGAAGTCAAAATATCCCTATTTGCAGACGATATGATAGTATACATAAGCAACCCCAAACATTCCACCAGTGAACAGCTGATAAACACCTTCAGCAAGGTGGCTGGATACAAAATTAACTCAAAAAAATCAGAAGCCCTTCTATATACAACAAACAAATGTACTGAGAAAGAAATAAGGGAAACAACCTCCTTCACAATAGCCACAAACAATATAAAATACCTGGGGTAACTCTAACCAAGCAAGTAAAGGACCTATACAACAAGAACTGCAAACCCCTGAAGAAAGAAATGGAAGAGGCCTTTAGAAGATGGAAAGATCTCCCATGCTCATGGACAGGTAGGATCAACATAATAAAAATGGCTATCCTAACAAAAGCAATGGATTCAATGCAATTCCTATCAAAATACCAACACAATTCTTTAGAGACCTGGAAAGAGCTATTCTCAATTTCATATGGAACAACAAAAAGCCCAGAATAGCTAAATCAATCCTGTACAATAAAAAAGCATCTGGAGGTATCACCATTCCAGATTTCAAGCTGTACTACAGGGCAATAATAGTAAAAACAGCATGGTATTGGTATAGAAACAGACCAGTAGATCAATGGAATCGAATTGAAGACCCAAAAATTGACCCACACACCTATGGCCAACTAATCTTTGACAAAGAAGCCAAAACTGCACAATGAAAGAAGGACAGCATCTTCAACAAATGGTGCTGGTCCAACTGGATGTCCACTTGCAAAAGAATGAAATTAAGACCCATACTTATCACCTTGTACAAAACTTAAATCCAAGTGGATCAAAGACCTTAACATAAGTAAGGCCGGTCACACTAAATCTACTAGAAGAAAAAGTGGAAGAAACCCTCGAACTCATTGGCACAGGTGACAACTTCCTGAACAGAACACCAACAGCTCAGGACCTGAGATCAACAATCAATAAATGGGACCTCATAAAACTGAAAAGCTTCTGTAAGGCAAGAGACACTGTCATTCGAACACAACGGCAGCCTACAGACTGGGAGAAAATCTTCACCAACCTCACATCTGACAGAGGGCTAATTTCCAAAATCTACAAAACTCAAGAAACTAAATGCCAAGAAACCAAATAATCCAATCAAAAAATGGGAGACGGAGCTAAATAGAGAATTCACAAAGGAGGAATCCCTAATGGCCGAGAGACACCTGAAGAAATGCTCAACATCCTTAATCATCAGAGAAATGCAACTCAAGAGGACTCTGAGATTCCATCTCACATCTGTCAGAATGGCTAAGATAAAGGGATCAAATGACAGCACATGCTGGCGAGGGTGTGGAGAAAGGGGAACCCTCCTCCATTGCTGGTGGGAGTGCAGGCTTGTGCAACCACTATGGAGGTCAGTATGGCGATATCTTAGAAATCTTGGAATAGCTTTGCCTCAGGACCCAGCCATACCACTTCTGGGTATACACCCAAATGACTCCTCACGGAGTCATAGGGAAGTCTCCTCACCTATGTTCATAGCAGCCTTATTTGTAATAGCTAGAAATTGGAAACAACCCCGATGTCCCTCAACTGAAGACTGGATTAAAAAACTGTGGTACATCTATACAATGGAATATTACTCAGCTATCAGAAACAATGAAATTATGCAATTTGCAACCAAATGGATGGAACTAGAGAAGCTCACTCTGAGTGAGCTAACCCAGACTTAGAAGGATGCACATGGCATCTATTCACTTATAGTAGGATTTTAGCTATATAGTACAGGATATCTGTACTACAACCAACACACGAAAAGGAACATGGACATAGACTTTTTTTTTCTTTTTCCTTTCTTTTTTTGTTGTTGTTCTTTGTTTTTGTGGGTTTGTGTGTTTGTTGGTCTGTTTTTTAGTTTTCCCTTCCTAGCAAGGAGACACCTTTCACTGGCAGTACTGCCTTGTAGGCCCCCACTGTATGAAGAGGCTCTTGCCCCTCATATGACTCCTGAACTATGGCGAGGAACTGTTGTTATGTAGGGACACTCCACCCCAGAGGAACAAGAGGGAAGGATTAGGGAGTAGAGGATGGGAGGGTGGGGCTGGGAAGTGGGGAAAGAGGACAATATGATGGAGATGTAACCTGAAGCAACATATAAATTTATTAATTAACGGGCGGTGGTGGCGCATGCCTTTAATCCCAGCACTTGGGAAGCAGAGGCAGGCGGATCTTTGTGAGTTCGAGGCCAGCCTGGTCTACAAAGTGAGTCCAGGACAGCCAAGGATACACAGAGAAACCCTGTCTCGAAAAACCAAAAAAAAAAAAAAAAATTATTAATTAAAAAAAAAGCAGGTAACAATTTTAAAACACTGTAAATAAAATTAAGGTTACAGCCATTCAACCTGGTTTTATAAACCTCCAAGAGTCGAAAAAACTTAGAGCTAAGGTAAAATACATGAAATGTGTGGTGTTAGCCCATGCCTTTAACTTCAGCAGAGACGGGAGCACTATAGAGTTAGTTGTCTTATAAATTCTAGAGTTACATGGAACAGGGTGGTGAGGGTGCACACCCTTAATCCCATCATTCAAGAAGAGTACACCCTTAATGCCAACACAGTAGAGACAGAAACAGGCAGATCTCAGAGCTCAAGGTCAGCCTGATACAAAACAAACTCTAAATAGAGAAAAACTTCGATCCAGGAGTGGTGGATCTCATCTTTAATCCCTTCAGTTGGGAACCACAGGTCTTTGATCCCAATAATTAGAATGCAGAGACAGACATATAGGATTTGGAAGGACTTAAGTTTAAAAGCTACTTACAAAAGGCCTACTCAATACAAACAAATTGTCCTTTGAGATCTCAAAATATATACACTAAGGCTTGTTTAGCTCCAAAATAACAAAATAATTTCTTCTTTAATCCAGATTGAAAGATAATAGTTTATATACTGCCAGAAAACCAAATTTGCTTCAGGAGAAATATTACCTGACCCCCCCCACAAAAAAAAAAAGGGTAACTGTCCCAGAGTTAGGATTAGGGCAGGACTCTGTTCTTATCTTTCCAGGAGATTTAAAACATCCATTCAAGGAATCCAGGGACAACTGGACAACGGAAACCTCAACAGAAAACAGAATCAGACAGCAAAGAAGACGAGTGGCCCAGATGATTCAGGCTTGCAGACTCCTTCAATAGCTGTTTCCATCAAAAGTCTATAACCACAACAACTCAAAATCGCTAAGATTGTTCAGCTCCACACACTGCACCAGCCAGAACTTCAGTAAAGCCTGGAAGATCAGCTTCTGTCTACAAACTTCTTAGGACATCTAAACAGCTGAGCACAAAAGGACTGAACATAAAAGGATTGTACTAACATTTTTAACCATTTTTCCATTCTGGTTCGGGCCCCAAACAGGTTTACTATGACCCAAATCAGCAGGAAGTCATTTTAAGAGAGTGACGTCCCATGCCCAGAGGGTGGGGAGAGTGTTTCTCCCCCCCTTTTTTGGTTATTTGATGGATAACAGAAAACTTTGTTATTTAGGGGAAGAGACTACAAGCTGTTAAATGGTCTTGTTAAATGGGTTTTAGAGGTTAGACCCAAGGACTTCCTTTTTTTTTCTTTTCTGTATCCTTCTTTCTCTCCTATGTAGGAGTGCACAGACTTGAGAAAAATGGGACATAGGCATAGTATTGGAAGGACCAAGAAGAAGGAACAGATTATTGAATATGCCCTTATACCTTTGTATATTGATACAAAATTAGTATTATATTTGGCTAAAGTGGTATTGACCATTGTATATTGTGCAAAATTAAGATTGTATTGGACTACAGTGGTATTGATCTTTGTATATTGATACAAAATTAAGATTATAGTTGGCCACAATGGTATTGACCCTTGTATATTGACGTAATATTAAGACTGTATTGGACTACATAGGCATTGATCTTTGCATATTGATACAAAATTAAAGGTAACACTTCTTAAAGGTATTGTACCTAGTGATTCTTAAAAATGAAATGTCAGCCGGGCGTTGTGGCGCATGCCTTTAATCCCAGCACTTGGGAGGCAGAGGCAGGCGGATCTCTGTGAGTTCGAGGCCAGCCTGGTCTACAAAGCAAGTCCAGGACAGCCAGGGCTGTTACACAGAGAAACCCTGTCTCGAAAAACCAAAAAAAAAAAAAAAAAAAAAAAATGAAATGTCAAGCTCTGGCCTCTTGATACCAATCGTCTTAAACCGTTTAGGATAGTTAAGACAAGTAACATTTGCTTATCTAAATACAAGATATAGATAGGGCATTTTCAAAAATCCCAAAAGATCTGCAGAATATGGCATTCAAAGATGTTTTAAGATTTTTTTGATATCAAGACATATCAGCTCCTGACAGCACCCCCTATTCTACTCCAAGTAGATGATGAGTATCGAAGAATCTCCAGTGTGAGATGGTTGAATTAGTGGCAAGCCTATCTCTTGGCATGAAAAATCCCTCACTTCAACTGTAGACAGACTGCTGCCCAAAAAGGACAAAACTTGGTAGCAGGGAAGTCAACAGCCTAACTCTGCCAAGACAGGGTAGGTAAATCCTTCATAATCCCTGCTCTACAATCAATGTCTGTCAGAGAAACGGGACCAAAAGGGTGAAGATTGATGCTGTAACGTATGGAGAGAAAACGGGAACTGTCCAGGCAGCCACTGATATGTCATTTCTTAGTTTTGGATGACGCAGGCCCTGCACTTCCTACATAATCAGATATATTTATCCCTCTCAGGTCTCTGAGGTGTTGAAGAATAGATAGCTAGAGTCTCATAGTTAAATTTGGAGTTGTTTAGGAATCAAGAGGATGTTCTGGATCTAAGAAGATGTTTTTAAAATTGTGATGCAAATTAGTATGAAAGCTGAGTCAGATATAGAACTTTAAACTCATGGAGATGGTTAGATGGTGGAATGTTAAAGTCAGCGGCCAAATATGTATGAACTAGACATTGGGAATGTATGCCAAGCCATTTAACTCTCATAAATGTGGCGTATTTATTTCTGTTGTTTTGTATAGTATTTACTGTTATAAGAGAAGGAACCATTTGTTGGACTGAAAGGGGGAGCTGTTGAGGGGAAGAGGGTGGAAGGGTGGGACAGGAAGGGGGAGTAGGGAAGGGATTGTGACTGAGATGTAACCTGAAGAAATAAAAAAATAAAGTTTTTTTTTTTTTGGAAAAAAAACAAAACAAAACATTACCAGCTTTTTTTTTTTTTTTTTTTTGGTGGATCTTGAAAATCATCTTATCAACATGCAGTATTTTTTTCTTAATTTTATGTGTATGAGTACACCACCTATGTGCCTGGTGTTTTTGGAAACCAGAAAAAGGTGTCAGATCCCCTGGAAATGGAGCTACAGACAGTTATGAACCACCATATGGGTGCCGGGAATTAAACTTCAACCCTCTGGAAGAGCAGCCAGTGCTGTTAACCACTTTTAGCCAAGACCATTTCTTCAGGCCAACATGTGTTGGGGGTTGGTCTGATCCTTTGTATTCTAGTACTAATTACTGGCCCCCAATATCTGCTTGCCACCTAGACCAGCACCTTCTCACATATGCCTGTCTTTGTTGTATAAACCTTGCTCTACCTATTTTAAAGTTGATTGGTTAATAAAAAGGCTGACGCCTGTGACTTGGCAGAAAAGAGGGGGGTGGAGTCTAAATTCTTGGGCTTGGGAGTAGGAGAGGATCACAGAGAGAAGAAGCACCAGGGAGAGAGGGGTAAGGAGCCAGACACTTGGGTTAGATGGAGAAGTGCATGTAGCAGGGAGCAACTTGCTCAGGGAACTGGACCAACTGGAACATGTGTAAGTATTTATGGGGTTTTGTCTGGGAAGTAGAAAGCTAGCTTAGAGGGTTAAGATCTGCCCAGCCCCAGTGCATAAGGCTTATTAAAAATCTAACAGATCTCTGTGTGTTTATTAAATAAGTAGTGGGTTTTGGAATAACTCTGCAGTCTTAATAACCATATTAACCATTGATATATTAATAAAATTACATTTACAAACATGGATTTTAATAACACAGTTGTGGGGATTAAAACCATCTGTTTCTACAATTCCAGGGAATGCAACACCTCTTCTGACATCCACAGGCACCAAACATACATGAATCACACATACTTGCATGCAGGCAAAACAGTTATATGCATAAAATAAATCTAAGAAAGATTTTTTTGAAACAATTGTTGCTCTTAAGTGAAGACCTCATCCTATATTATTCCTTTAACTCTCATACAGGGTTCATAATTAAAAAAAAACATAAAAATAGGGAAATGTACAGAAAATGATGTTAATTAAAACTGTTAAGATCTGAAAGTAAATCCTAATTTCCAAACCAAATGATCTTATCATTTTTAAATGAAGCAGTAGGACTGATTTTAATTCTTCCACACTTCACACTCACATTTTAACCTATGCCAACCATAAATGTAGTACTTACCTTATAAGACCACATTCGTAATTTATGATCCTGACACAGGGCAAAAATAAAGGCATCATGTTCAACACAATGAACAGCAAGACTAAGGGCACGATCCGAAGGCCCCTGATCACCCCTAAAAACAAAGGACAGGCTTTAGATTTTCACTACTGCAAATAAGGAGTAGAACTTGTGATTTAATAGGTAAAATAAAATTATAAATGGATATTCTTAGTAGAAAGAACAAGAATTAACATGCTGGTATAAGACAAATACATTTCTATGTAGTTTATACTAATTATTACCATAAAATTGAATAGGTTCTGTATTACAAAAAAGCGATTCATTTTATATTGGTTTAACATTAATTTTTATTTATTTATTTGGTTTTTCAAGACAGGGTTTCACTGTGTGTCTCTGGCTGTCCTGGACTCACTTTGTAAAGCAGGCTGGCCTTGAACTCACAGAGATCTGCCTGCCTCTCCTCCCTAGTGCTGGGATTAAAGGGGTGTGCCACCACGCCTGGCTTTTTTTTTTTTTAATCTTTAACAATCTATATCACTTTTTTTTTTTTTTTTTTAAAGACAGGTTCTCCTTATGTAGCTCTGGCTAGCTCAGAACTCAAAGAGGTCCACCTGCCCTTGCCTCCTAAATGTTAGGACTAAAGGCATTCGTGACCACACCAGGCTCATTAGCTCTTTTTTAAAATTACAGTTTTAAATTGTATGTATGCACATGCACGCATGCGCTCGCTTATCAGAGAGAGAAAGGGAGAAAGAGACGTGTGAAAGTAGTTGGTGTTCCCCCCTCTACCATGTGGGACCTGGGATAGAACTTAGGATGCCAGGCTCTCAGCAAGTGTCTTTACTGCTGGGCCATCTTATGAGCTCTACTTTAGCAGTCTTACAGAAACCTGGATTTCTGTGCCTAAGACAGGGCACAGCATGAAATTAGACACTGTGAAAATATAGATGGATGATGTCGAAGTGTGGGACTGCACATAAGGGAGCCTCTTGAGTGTGGCGGCTCTTCTCAGGCAGGACACCACGGTGCGCACTCTTCTATTCAGATTCTGTCATGCAGTACAGCAGGAAGTAGTTATGACGGGGTGGTGTCATGCAGTCTAAATGTTAACCTGCTCCCACAAGCCTGCGTGCTGTACACCAAGTGAAGCTATGCTACTTTTGCTAACTATTGTCTCTGATTGGTTAAATAAATGCTGAGGCCTGAGATTGGGCAAAGACAGAGGAAGGTGGGACTAATGTGAGGGCTTGAGAAGCAGAAAGGTTGATGGGAAGAAGCCTCCAGAAGAAGTAGGGGAGAAGCAAGGAGCAAAGGAGGACAAACAATGGGATAGATTAAAGAAGATCCTTCCACATGGCCTGGAACATCGGCAGAGCATGGAGAATAGCAGTCCAAAGGGATGTATGTATATATGGGGTCATATTTGGGGGACAGAATGAGCGAGCTTAGATGGGCCAAGATTAAGATTGCTCAATTCAGGACAAGGCGCGTTAAAATCCCTCAGGTGTACTCATTTATAATGGCAGGTTAAGGATTACTACCACCAACCAATTAACAACAATCTAAAAACAGTTCAATAATTGAATTAGCCATTTTCTACAGTAGTAATGGAAAGATTTCTCACAGGGCAGGACTTACCTTATAGCGGTAGGCATCCAGCCTGTGAGCAATCGCTGCATCACTGAACTCTGCTTCAGCTCCACAACCAATGCTATCCCTGCAATGATAGAGAGCCAAGGAACCTCCTGATTTTAACTTAGAGAAATTCAAAGCCACAAATGATACAACCAAGAATGAGGTCTTTATAATACATGACAGGCTTATATAGTTCTGTACTAACAAGGTTCAAGTGTACTTTTCTATATATTATATCTAAGATACTTTGTATCAGTACCAGATCAATAAAAACGATATTTTTTTACTTAAGAGAAATGTCTGCCATTTGCAGCACATTCTTCCACTCAATAGAATTGTTTCTTTCTTTCTTTGGCTTTTTGAGACAGGGTTTCTCTGTGAAGCCTTGGCTGTGCTGGAACTCACTCTGTAGTCTAGGCTGAACTCAAACTCAGAAATCCATCTGCCTCTCCCTCCCAAGTGCTGGGATTAAAGCATTACCCATCACCACCTGGCTACCAATGTTATTAGTATATCAATCTGCCTGAGAAGTTCCTGAAATGGGACAAGGACAGATCTGGAGACAGTCAGGACATTAATCCAATAATGCAGGGAAGAGATAGTGGTGACTTACAACAGGGATCAGTTGTCAAACTTGGTCTCAAAATTCATTTGTTTTAAATATAGTACTTCAATGAGTATAGGACAAATAGTAATTTGTCTGTTATTGGACTTAGAATAGGCTACTTTTAAATATTTGTTTTCCCATACCCACTGTCCATTCTAGTTCCTCATCCATTGAATAAAGGTAAAGCAGCAGGTGCCAAGCAAGCAATAACGAAAACAGAAACAGTATAGACTTAACCCCTGCACTGAGAATAGATGGAATTGAATGTTTATATTTTAATGTCAACATTGATGATTAAAGATAAATCCATGCTGAGTTTCCATTCTTACCAGGTATGTCATAAGGAGGTAGTTTAAGAACAAAAATGCCACCAGTAGCAGATGGTAGAGCAAACAGAGCCTCTCCATCACTGCTAAGCCAGGCTGCAGAGGTGGTAGAACTTGGGGACAGACCAGGTACTGTTGGAATTAACTGATAGTTGCAAGGATCTCTGAAATCAACTTTTCCAATGTCAGTAAATACTGACTGCATCTGACTTTCAGTTACCAGCTCCTGTAATAAAAATGAATATTTGAAACAACCTGAATTTTTTTTTTTAGTTCCTCTCAATTACTAAAAATGTTTATTTAAAGAGGTTGAGGGGTTGGAGGGATGGCTCAGTGGTTACAAGCACCTTACAGAAGCACCAAGTGGCTCTTAGAGAGGACCTGGGTCTTGTTCCCTGCACCTACATGGTGGCTCACAATTGCCTGTAAGTCCAGTTCAGGGGATCTGATGCCCTCTGGCTCCCACATCACTGCATGCATGTGGTGTACTTATATACATGCAGGCAAAACACTCCTACACATGAACTTAAACCTTAAAAACTGTTGAGATAAAAGCTTCCTCCCCTCCCTGCCAACCAGACTATCATTATATAGCCTATGTGGCCATGAATTTCCTCTGTACAGCTGAGATAATCTGAGATCTGAAATCCTACCTCAGATTCCCTGTTACTGGGATTATAGATATGAACTGTTATCAACTTAAAATGTCTGATCTTTTGTTGAGAGAGGGTCTTGTGTAGCCCAAGGTGGCCTTGAACTCCAGGATGATCTTAAACTTCTGACTTTTCTGTTTTCATCTCCTAAGTAGTGGGATTACAGGTACAAGCTCAATTTATGGGCTGGAACCCAGGGCTTTGTTTATGCTAGACAAACACTCTATGACTGAGTAACATCCTCAACCTGATTATTTCAAACAACTATAAAGTATGCTTGGTAAGGGTTAATAAGGAATGCATTTTTTTTTCCATTTCAAAGACTATCATTCCAGTCCCCAATCTGTGATAGTATAATATGGGAAACAAGTTATTGCATACAACAATCAACTTACACTTCTGTACATACGGGAAGGGTGTGGTAAAATTAACCTGTGCACTGTCTGATTGGTTACTATCAAGATTATCACATGATTCTGAGTCTCAGAGACATGAACCCCACCGGGTAAGATGCTGCAATTTTGGAATTTTATGCGAACTGCATTATTTAACAAATTTATGTCCAGTGATTCCTCTACCAGCTCCAACGTATCCCCAGAAGTCTTCCTGTTAAAACAACAAAAAAAGAGATTTGTTTAAAGTATTTTTTTTTCAATGACTGTTACAATAAAATGTATGATAAGAGTGTCTAAATGACATTGGAAAGATTAAACAATCCAACTTGGACCACTTTTCCCCACATTATCTCCAGGGTCTCTCTACATAGCCCCGCCTGTCATGAAACTTACTACATAGGCAAGGCTAGCCAGGAACTCACAGAAATCTCTCCTCCTCTGCCTCCTAAGGCTGGGATTAAAGGCGCATGTCACTACTGCCTGGCATTTCTTAATATTTTTAAAAAATATGAAAGTAACTGCATGTTGAGCCTATTAAGGCTAGTCTCCACACTATAAAGCTAACCCAACTTCCTACTCCTGTTCAAAGAGAGCTTCTGAATAAACATAATAAGCTTTTTGAGTGTTATATTTCTAGAGGTATACTGGATACCTGGAAAACTGTCAGAATCAGAGTTGACATTCAATAGATGCTGTCTGACACATACAAATGCAGCCAGATGTGGTGGTGCATGTGCCACTCAGGAGGTAGACACAGGTGGATCTCTGTGAGTTTGAGGCCAGTCTGGTCTGCAAAGTGAGTCCAGGACAGCTGGGACTGTTACACAGAGAAACCCTGTCTTGAAAAAAAATCTACCTTGCAGTAAAATGTTAATAGAAATCTGCAAAAAAAAAAGTAAAAAAGATACAAATGCAGCCGGGCAGTGGTGGCACACGCCTTTAATCCCAGCACTTGGGAGGCAGAGGCAGGCGGATCTTTGTGAGTTTGAGGCCAGCCTGGTCTACAAAGCGAGTCCAGGACAGCCAGAGATATTCAGAGACAGCCAGAGATATTCAGAGAAACCCTGTCTCGAAAAACCAAAAAAAAAAAAAAAAAAAAGATACAAATGCAACTGGCAGCAAGGGGGTGGGATGAGGTGCTTTATTCAAAACCAAGTCACAAAACAGGAGCCAAACTGTCTTGCCAACAGTCATTATGCCTGAATTTAAATTCATATTATAATTCTAATCACCCTCTACTGCCTATACTGTCCTTTGTACCCATCACAGATTGATATTTTTTTCTGCAAGGCATTTCATACCTTTGCCTTCTAAGTACTTGCCATTTTTAAATATCTTTAGCACATACTCACAGGTCTACATCAACATGTATAATGCTAGTTTGGATACTGAATGTCTCCCAAAGTTTCATGTGTTAAACGTTTAGTGCACGTGATGGCATATACTTTTAAGACCAGCATTCGGGAGGCAAAGGTACACAGATCTTTGTGAATTAGAAGCCACACCAGCTGGGAATACACAGTGTGACCTTGTCTCTCCCCCAGTCCCTCACACACAAAAAAAAATGTTAACAACTTTGGGGCTGAAAAAATGGTTCAATGATTAAGATCACCAGTTGGTCCTTCAAAAGATGAAGGTTTGAGTCCCAGCACCCACATGACACCTCACAACTACCCATAACTCCAGTTCCAGGGACCCAGATGACCTCTTCTGGTCTCCCAACAGCACCAGGTATGCATATGGTGCTAATAAATACATGCAGGTAAAACACTCATACATATGAATTTTCTTTGAGCTTCATCATTTCAAATTCTTTTCATTTTCCTTCTCCAATTTATTTGGCTTCTTTCAAGTGGCTCTCTGCAGTTTTATTATAACTGTTCCTCCAACTAATGACAGGAGAAATGCCACCTACAAGTTTCTCATTTTGACTTATTTTACTGAAATTCAGCCCTTAGTCTTAGAACTGTCATCTTTGGTACACATAAATTGTGATACTGTTTTTGACACAGATAACAGAGAAAAGAAACAAAAATGTTATGAATGAGAGACTAGGTTTTTCTATTCATAAGAGTAAAAGTTCTAAAAATTTATTGATCCTTGTTGAGGGATAGATAACTTTGAGGAAAATAGTTTAAAGCAGCATACAAGAAAATATCTCATGGAGATGGTTAGATAGTAGAATGTTAAAGTCAGGTGCCAAATACATATGGACTGGACATTGGGAATGTATGCTAAGCCATATAACTCACATAATTGTGGCCTATTTATTTCTGTTGTTTTGTATTGTATTTATAGTTATAAGAAAAAGAACCATTTGTTGGACTGAAAGGGAGAGCTGTTGGGGGGAAAAAGAAATACCTTAAACTAAAAAAAAAAAAAAGAAGGGAAGAGGATGGGGGGTTGAGGGGGAGGAGGGTGGAAGGGTGGGACTGGAGGGGGGAGTAGGGAGGGGATTGTGATTGAGATGTAACTTGAAGAAATAAAAAATAAATTATTATAAAAAAAGAAAATATCAAGAGCAATTAGTTGTGATGTTCTTAAAAAACAAAATGGACAAAAAATTACTCATAGCAGGTCATACAATTAAAGAAATGATAATACATACTGTGGTGATGTGAATAAGAATGAATTCCATAGATGGATTTATTTGAATTTCATAGGGAGCAGCATTAGGAGGTGTGGCCTTGTTGAAGGAAATGTCACTGGAGTGGGCTTTGAGGTTTCAGAAGCTCAATCTAGACCCAGTGGCTCACCCTTTCTCTCTGCTGTCTCTGATCCAGACGCAGAACTCTCAGCTACCTCTCTAGCACTATGTCTGTCTGTGTGCCACCATACTTCCCACCATGATAATGGACTAACCCTCTGAACATGTAAGCAAGCCTCAATTAAATGCTTTTCTTTATAAAAGGTGCTGTGACCGTGGTGTCTCTTCACAGCAACACAAACCCTAACTAAGAGACATGCTGTGCTTAGACAAGGCCAGATCCGTGCTAGCACGTGAGAAGATTCTTTCAAGGTCCAGGAGTCTAACCTCCCATCACCTTGCTAACCGCCCTATCTACATCCTTGCTCCCAAAACGAAGTCTCCTTCAGTTAAGATGCTGCTCTTGGCCTTCTCAGGTATATTCTTCCTGTATCCACTCTCCTTCCTTTAGTCTTTCTTTGATATTCAGGTTCTGTGGTCCCTGGACTGCCCTCTAACCAAGCTCTCAAGTTCTGTCTAGTCTCTCCATGGTATCTACTGAATTCCTCTTTGTCCATGCCTAGCTAACTTTTTTTGATCCTTTGGATCTCAGTTTAACTGTGACTTTCTATACCCTCCCCTTCCTTACTAATAATATATGATTGTCCCATTAGCCTCTCATAGTCCATAGACTTTTCTCTGGACAAGCATGAAAATCTGTGTTCATATACCTATGTTATATCATTAGTTTAATGACTTTTTTGTGTGTGAAACCAACACAACAAAAGCAGCATCTACTGGATGTCTATTCTTATATAGCTACAATATCTTGCACCATTTCCCAGTACTCAGCACTATGTATGAAATATACAAGTTCAACCTCATCAGCAGAATAAAGCTTCTAATGACATTATGAATTCATGTCTAAAATGGGTCTTCAGTGTTGTGTCTCAACTACATTCCGTTGTTTTTAAGAATATTTCTAGAACTGACTCTGACATGAACTGAAGACAGTGGTTCTCTTTTCCTATGTGTGGATTACTTACTGCTAGACATAATGACTTGGAACAGGCACGAATACTCATACATCAGACAACCCTACATAGGTAGATGAGGAAACGCAGCACTCACCAATGAATGAACCTGTTTCTGGTGACGGAAAACAACTTGCCACTTTCCACATAATAGAAGCCTCCCGCGCTCTCACTGTATTTCACCGCGCAAAACACAGCATTTGCAGTCCCTGCGAAATGAATGTGGTCAGTTTGCACACGTGGTTACTCGGGAGATGACAGGCACTGAAGGGTGCTGAGGAAGCAGTGTGCAAGGGACGGACAGTGCATATAATAGGAAGTGGGAAAAAGAGAAATAAGTCAGGCACAAGAGAGGCTGTGATGCACAGGCTTTAGGCATGTGGAGTTGGATAAACCAGGGAGGAGACCAAAGGCCTACTTGAGAAGCCCGAGGGAAAGCAGTGGCTCCCACTCCCCCAAACTCTTTCCGTACCAATGACGCAGGCTGTGAATTCCCGAAGGTGCCTGGGCCTTTCCCGTTCTGCTCCGCTCAGCTCAACGAAGCTTCGTTCCAGGGATCCCGCCGCCGCCATCTTCCCGCCGTCGCCGCGAGGCCCGACGGGACAAGGGCGGGTCGCGTGGTTGTCGTCACCTCCGGGGGTGTGACGCAAGGCTATGGGCGCGGCGGGTCTGTTCAGTTTTCGCTTGCTGCAGACTGCGGGTCTGATGGTCAGTTGCGAGCTTTCACTGCGAGAATGAGGCTGAGGTGGCAGGAAGACGCCTCGACCCGCGGTCACCTCGGAGTGGCTGGCGGCGGCGCCCTTTCCCGGCGGCCTCCAGCAGGGGCGGGACTGTATGTGTTTCCATTTTGAAAAGCCGGCGCGGACGGGCGGCGGGCAAAGAGGCCTGAGGGGCCGATGTCCTCAGCCAGGGGCACGCGCCGCTTGCGGTCAGAGTGTTGGCGTAGGTTGTCACCCAGCCTCTTTATCGTGCAGCGAAACAGGGAGGAAAAATGAATGGAAGAGGGACCTTTTGTGTTGACATTTTTTGCGAGACTTTTTTACACACCCACTTATTTATGCATGTTTGGAGCTGGCAGCTCCCTCTTTAGCCCGGGTTGGCCTCGAACTCTGATTCTTCTGTCTCAGCCTCTGGAGCGTTAGAATTACAGGAACATGCCACCGTGACCGACACACGTCGGATGTGTTGAATTAAACATTAATTTATTAATGCCTGTTAATGCTACAACCTCCTGAGGCTACCAGAATACCATTCAATTTGCAAACGTGCGAAGAATTGTAATTTATTTTTACCTGGAAACTCTCAGCATTCTGGAGGTTGAGGCAGGTATTTCATTCAAAGCCAGCCGGGGCTACATAGTGAGACTTTGTGAATGAACGAGTAAATAAATAAAACTATCTACAACTTCAAACTTACAGCTGAACTTGTTCCTTGGCAACTCCATCAGAACCATAACATTGCACAGTTCCGTAATTCTGCCTCAGCAATCACATTTTTCTTGTCCGTTTATTGCCTTAATGAGTAATTTGTGATTGTAACTGCCTACACCTTTCTCATCCTCTCAGCTTACTTTGAAAATTAAAGCAGTCAGTCTGAGCGAGCATAGTACAGGACATAAGTTTTTGGAGGCAAATAGATCAGGAGTTCTAGGTCATCCTCCAAGTTATGTCAAGATCAAGGCCAGCCTGAGACTGCCTGAAACCCTGGGTCAAATCAAAACAGGCAGCCAAATGTGGTGGCCCATTCCTTCAATCCCAGCACTTGGGAGGCAGAGGCTGGTGAATCTGTAAATACCTGGACAGCTAGGGCTTAAGAGACCCCTTCTCCAAAGAAAAAGGAAAAAAAGGTGGCGGGGGGGACTGGGGAAACAGTTTGGCAAATAGAAGGGTTTGCTATGTAAGCATGAGAATCCAAGTTTGGATCCCCAGTACCCACATAAATGCCAGACTAGCTGAATCAGTGAGCGCTCATTTCAAGTGAGAGTCCCCTGCCTTTGTGTAAGGTGGAGAGGGATCCAGAAAGACACTGGTCATCAACTTTGCCTCCACGTGTGTATGCTTATGGAAACAGGCATATGCACTTGTAGACCACACATGCACACACTCAACAAAAAAGATAACCTCTTCTGGGTGGTAGTGGCTCATGCCTTTCATCCCAGAACTCTGGAGGCAGAGGCAGGCAGGTTTGTGAGTTCCAGGACAGCCAGGGCTACACAAAAAAGACCCTATTTTGAACCCCCCACCCCCCTAAAAAAAGACGTGCTACAACCATATTTCCCACTACCAGCATTTGTAGCCTTATGCTTCTGTTTCTGTACATTGAACTGTCTCTGAGCTTACAGACAAGTTTCCTAGCTTAGGTCAATGATCATCATTTAGCATTTTTAATTTTCCCATCTTCACTAAGTTAGTCCTCTAAACATACAAACATACTGTCATTTCTCTTCATAAACAAGCCCTTATTAGACTCACCCCCCTCAGACTCTGTCTCTCTCTCTCTCTCTTTCTCTCTCTCTCTCTCTCACACACACACACACACACACACACACACACACACACACACACACAGAGTTTCATATAGCCCTGGGTAGCCTCCAACTTGATAGCAGTTGGTCTTGAACTTCAGACCTTCCTGCTTCCACCTTCCTGTGCTGAAATCACAGGCCTGTGCTCTACACTCACTTTATGCTGTGCTGGGGATTTAATGGATGCTCCACAAGCACTACCATTTAAGCAAGCTACATCCTCATACATCCTTAGCTCTTTTATTATATTCTTGATCTCTTACCGACACCCCCCCCCCATCTCTTTCTTCCTCTCTGTCTCTCACCCTTTCTTTGTTTTTGAAACAGGCTTTTATGTAGCCTAGGTTGGCCTCAGACTACTATGTAGCTGAGAGTGACCTTGAACTTCTGACCCTTCTGCCTATAATACATGCAAACACACATACCACCACAACCACCGCTCTAGAGCACTGGGATCCGTGCTGACTATTCCTTCTTTTTTTTTTTTTTTTTTTTTGGTTTTTCGAGACAGGGTTTCTCTGTGTATCCTTGGCTGTCCTGGACTCACTTTGTAGACCAGGCTGGCCTCGAACTCACAAAGATCCGCCTGCCTCTGCCTCCCAAGTGCTGGGATTAAAGGCGTGCGCCACCACCGCCCGGCTTGACTATTCCTTCTTAAACTTTCTTTTTCTGAACTTTGGCTGCAGTACCCTGCAAACTGCTTTTGTCAAGATTAACAATGATGTCCATGCTACTGTTTCTAGTACTCACCCCTTATTTTCTGTGCAGGGGTATGAATGTTGGGGATTAAACCCAGAGTCTTGCTCATTGTACACAATTTTACTGATTCTTCCCACTTTATTTTCACAGCATTTGGGACTCTATACACTTGATTTCTGTTTATTTTCTTGTTCCTTTTTTGACTCCTTTCCTAGCTGTGACTTCTCAATTTTGGGGTGCCCTAGAGCTCCTCAGTTTTTGGTCTTGTCTACCCTGTGTATCCCCATAGAAATTTCAATTTAGTTTTTTGGCTTTGAGCTGGATGGATTGCTAAATGCTGGTAATTTCTAAATCTCCAGTCCAAACCCTTCTTCCTATTGAGTTCAAGGTCAGCCTCAACTACTCTACTGCATGAGACTTTGTCTCAAACAACAGAAATGGCACACATCTTTAATCCAGCACTCCGGAGGCAGAGGTAGCCAGATCTCTGTGAGTTTGAAGGCAGCATTGTCTACAGAGTGAGTTCCAAGACAATCAGAGCTAAAACAGAGAAACCCTGTCTTGAAAAACAAAACAAACAAAAAAGTAAGGGTGTCCGTGAGTCAGGAAATGTGGTCAGTCAGTAGAAATTGAGGTCATAGAGATAGTCTTCCCTAGAGCCCTGCTAATACCTGTCTTTGTCCTCGCTGAAAGGGGCTTATGTCTGCATCCAGGTGGATCAAGGTGAAGTATAAAGTCCAGGTCCCTTGCTTTGATCTAGGGCCACTTTGGTCAATTTAAGTTGAACTTTCTCTGCCTAATCCTGCTTTCTTCACTTCCCTAGCAATGCTGTTGTTTTAGCACTCTATGTGCTCCTTCCTGGATGCAAATCTCTGCTTTGGAGACATTTTTTTTTTTTTTTGAGAGGGGCAACACACACACACACACACACACACACACACACACACACACACACACACACACACAC